>JASUUG010000047.1:0-44009 GCA_030449905.1 Luvunga scandens
CCAACGGATGTCAACAGGGGATGTTATATTTCATAAAAAAGCGAAAATGCGTTGACCAGAAGCTTTATAGATCGTAAGGAGGGCATTCGAGGGAAGTGAAATAGCTTGTGAAGCTTTGCTAGAATTGTGTTCTGTCATACCTTCTTCTCGAATATTAGTTATTATGGGAAGCTAAAAACGACTTTGATTGTCCACGAATGCAGATTATCAGCCATATACGGGAAGATAAATCAAAAACATTTAAATAAAGAAAATCCAAATCGTAAAATCGAATCGAACCTGAAACGTGAACAAAATAAGAAAACACAATAAAGAAAATGAACTTACATTCGTCCTCTTATTGAGTTAATATCAAGCTCTAATTGGAAGTTATATATCCCATCTTATTCTAGGTTGTCTTCAGATCTTGAGCTTTGGGGATACCAACTCACAGAGGTTGTAAGCCAAATACGATGTGTTTTTGTAAATCGTATGCAGCTACCAGATGAGATCGTATACGTTGAGATTGTCGAGATTTTTTAGAGGCTGCAATACAGTGGCGTCGTGATTAGAAGTGATAAAAGAAAATTGAATGATTAAATAAACACACTTTCACCAATTTAAATCATAGAAAGAAGAAATAAATAAGAAAAATTCTCGATTCAAGTTTGACGAATTCGCTTTCAAATCGATTTCGGTGTCATTTTCATATGTAGTTGGTATTTAGATATGACTTTAATCTTTGACCATGCATGCAAATAAGAAAAAAAAAAAAATAATAATAACAAAATTAATAAAGATAAAGGTAAAGGGGAGAATTCACGTCTAACCTTATTATTATTCTGATTTTCTATGAAAATAACTCAAGTCTATATAGAAAAGAAAATACGTGAAACAAATTAAAATAAATTAAGAGGCGGTTGAACTGCGGAGATTTCACAAAATAAAAAAATAACATGAAAATTAAATTACAGAAATTTAAAGAAGAAGAAAAGAAAAGAAAATAATCCTCTTGAGAATGTAAATTCAACTTTTTTTTTTATCTTTTTTTTTAATTATAATAAATACAAAAATATTACAAGGAAACAAATAATATAATTAAATAAAGAAGAAATAAAAATTCTACAGAATTAAAATACTTACCTCTAAGACAGCGGCTTGAAAACTTGTTGTGCGAAATTTTATTGAACTCATGAAGTGTGCGAATGCATTGTAGAATAGATTAATGGTGACGAGTGTCGATCCCCACGAGGAGAGTGGATTTTAATTATGTGTAAGGTAATTTTCTGAAGTTGGTGGTTAGATTTATAATGAGCAATTATGTAGGCGATGTATTAATTTGAATTAAAAGGCTTTATTGGATTAAAGCTTATTAAAATAAATGCTTGGATCTAGGATGCATCTCGCATATGTACCATCGGCTTAATATTCATTATTAGTACCAATTAAATCATGAAGGGAACTTCCACTCATCATGAACCACACTTTAATAGATATGGTGGTGCTAAGGGCTTCCCAGGTGCCAAATAGTAATAACCTTGCTGAGGAGGCGGTTATTCGGTAGATATCCAGAAAGATTATTACTATAATCTACGAAAAATCAAAACAACCACATAAATTAAAGGGAAGGAAAAGTAAATTTGCAAATTAAGCCTATGGAGCATGTTGAGACTTCACCTTGACCCAAAGAAAGGAAATTAGCCACTCGTATTTGAACTAGGGGTAAAATGGGAATTTTATTAAAATACGTAGAAAATACAAGATGGAGATGGAATTACAGAAAATAGAGTCCAAAAATGGATTCAGGGGTCTCAAATTGGGGGAGCCCCTTTTTATAGATAAACCGGTAAATCATGGCCGTCGGATTAAAACAAATTTGAACGCTCGAGGATTGCCACGTGGCAAATTCTATTGGATGGAACACATCATCGTGGCTGTTATTGTCTGTGTATATGCATGTACCGTACACCGTTTTCCATCCACTAACATTCTGCCACGTCACGGTCAACATTTTGGTCGATAAGCTCGTGACACGTCATCGATCAACGCCACGTCATCGATGATACCCGCATTAAGCGGTCAATGCCACATCATTCGTCCAATCAAATGCCGCCACGTCATCGTATAGTGCCACGTCATCGTAGTGCCACGTCAGCATACGTACATGTGAAACGATCTCATTTATCTTTTTAGTGAAGGTTTCGATTAAAGTTAAATCTCGTATATATCAACAATCGTATGTGTGAAACGATCGTAGTATGTGAATCAAAGACCATTTTTCTTTTTATGCTCCTCTCAAGGTTTTCGGTTTGTAAGGAGTTCAAAAGTGCTTCAGCTTTTTCCATCTGATCTCGTTTATTGTGAAATGACCATGATATCTCTAAAATACATAAAATAGTTTAATTAAAATAAAACATACATAATTAAATTACAAGGGACTTAAAGACATAAAAATAGGGATGTTAGTGAGATCCCAAGAATGGTGTAAAATGATGATTTTCCATTATAAATACACACTTTCTCAATCTTTGACACATAAAATAGTCAACATTAATACATGCATCAACCTTGTGAAATCTATAAATTTTAAAAGGATAAGGAGATGACTACCAAGTTTTTCATTGAATCATCTTGGTTTCAATGATTTCATATGTTAAATCTCATGACATAATATCACATTCAACATCGTAGTTTGATGAGGACACTTTACACATGAATTTTGAACTTATTAATGTAAAGTGTATATGTAAATAAATATATAATTGAACATATATTTATAAATACAATTTCATATACCTTAACCCTTTTCCAAACAAAGGATTTCGATTCGCATTTCCCATTTTTGCTACAAAATCTTGAAAGCACTTAAGATACATAATTAAATACACATTTAGTTAAACATGTTTTAATATATGCATTATAATTGACAAAAATGACAATAACTACGATGATACAAAGTTCTTCAAATCGGGGAGGTTTACGAAGTGAATAAAAAAAATACTATAAATTTGTGCGGATCCTGATAGTCAACATCAATGTTTGCTATATATAATTATAAATATCAGCCTTGCATATTTTTGTAAAGAAAAAGAGAATAAATTGCAATTGCTATATACAATTAATAAAATAACAAACTTGGTATTGTAAGGAAATATCAAAAGTTGTTATGGATCAAGTATTTCCATTCTTGATACCATTGCCACGACTCTAGTCTCATCATTATTTCTGGTTTCATCACAAAAAGATTGAATGATTACCAAATTTATAAATATTTTCCAGGTGATAATCCTTCAACATGCTCTCTGGAAACTATCCCATTTGCCGTTATCTCAATAACGGATCGTCGTTAACATTCAAACTTCAACATGCTCTCTTGAAACTATTGTTGAGTACTTAGAAAGTGTGTATTTATAATAGAGAAAATCATCATTTTACACTCCAAGTCTCACTAACATCCTTACTTTTATGTCTTTAAGTCCCTTGTAATTTAATTATGTATGTTTTATTTAAATTAAGTATTTTATGTATTTTAGGGATATCATGGTCATTTCACAATGAGCGAGGAGATCGATGGAAAAGCAGACGAGAATTTTCAACTCAAGGACAATCGAAAACCTTAGGAGGAACATAAAAAGATAAAAAAGACTGCTCACATGCACTATATCTGTTGACGTGGCACTATCACGATGACATGGCACTATACGCTGACGTGGCACTATAAGATAACGTGGCAAGCATTTGATTGGGCCGAATAATGTGGCATTGACCGATGACGTGGCGTTGGCCCGATGATGTCACGATCTATTGGACCAAAATCTTGACCGACAACGTGGCGAGAATATTAGTGGATCAAAAATGTGTATACGGTACATGCATATACACTGAGAATGACAGCCCCGATGATGTGTTCCATCCAATAAGAGCTTGCCACATGGCATAATCATGAGCGTCCAAATTGTTTTAATCCGATGGCCATGATTTACTCGATTAATCTATAAAAAGAGGGCTCCCCAATTTGACACCCCGAATCCATTTTTGAGCTTCATTTTTTATAATTCCATCTCCATCTTGTATTTTCTACATATTTTAATAAAATTCCCATTTTACCCCTAGTTCAATTATGAGTAGCTAATTTCCTTTCAAGCTTGGGTGGAAGGTGAAGTCTCAATATGCTCCAATCGCTTAATTTGCTAAATTTACTTTTTCTTCTCCTTTAATTTATGTGGTTGTTTTGACTTTTCGTGAGAGGATAGTAATAATTTTGTATGCAGATATCAAGGAGTATAACCGCCAGAAAGGCAAGGTTATTACTATTTGGCACGGAAGCACTTAAAGACCATATCTATTAGAGTGTGGTTCATGAGGAGTGAAAAATCCCCCTTCATAATTTAATTGGTACTAATAATAAATGTTGGTGATGGTGCATTTGAGAGAGATCCAGGAGATCCAAGCACTTTATTTTAATAGTTTATTCCCTACCAATTTAATTTAAATTAAAAGATTGCCTACATCATTTTCATTGTAAACCAATCACCAACTCGTAGAAAATTAATTGTACAAGCAATTAAAATTCACCTCCTGGTGAGATCGACACTCGTCACCGTTGATCTATTCTACAATAGATTCGTGCGCTTGTGAGTTCAATAAAATTTGCACAACAACTATCGGCTAGTCGTTTTATCAATAAACGGCTCGCCGTTAACATCTAGAACTATGAACTATTTCAAACATTAATATTGAAAAATATTACAATCTCTCTTACACATGAAGTGTCGGAGACTAAGCACAAAAGAACAACAAAATTGATTGCTACAGTGGAGAACATTTGTATTAAGTGCTGAGAATATATATGAAGATAAAATACTTTGGTATTTGCACCTTCCCTAAAATATGCAAGTATAAACATTATAAACTCCTTCACAAAATCTAATCCTTAGAAATAACTTTGCTGTTCATCCATAATGTTAATATTTGCTATTGAAAGAGAATAAATAAGACAATGAAAGAAAAAAAAAACAGTACATGTAGACCATTGACAACAAATAATTAATCCATGACTTTCTTTCACATGCATGATTAAACAAAAGAAAAGAAAGTACCTTTACGTGGGGACCGAAACTTTTAAAATCCAAGATCAAAAGCAGCTGAATGGTTCAATTTTTTACTCGATAGTGCTGTGGTCCTAAGCTTTATACCCTTCTCGTCAACATGTGGGGTCCAAAGCTTCAAGATTTCTTCTTTGTCTTCACTTCAACTGTGCATGAACAGTTAGGGTTTGCTATTTTGGGCCTATATAAATAATGGGTGAAAGTAGGGCTTTGGAACTTTGGAAGTAGAGATAGAAAGATATTTTCTATGGGGAAACAATTTTACAGATAAAGATTTTGAAATCCCGGATGAATGGAGGTAAACAGAGAGAGCGATATTTCACGGGAGACAAAGAAAACAAAAAGGGAAAGTTGGGTTTTTATACACGAAAATAAATGACAAATTTTAAAAATAAAAGTCACCTTTTATTTAATTAAAGATGACTTGTTATTTAGTGGTGAGTCATTTTTATGTTATAAGTAAAAACAAATTTGCAATAAATGACTTTTAAAAATAAATAAAAGTCATCTAAACTAACAGATGACAATTAATAGCATGCTCGTCATATATTACATGTCGTCTTTGTCCTGTTTTGTAATAGTGATATGAAGTTCATGTGGTTAGTGGTAAGTTTGTTCAAGTTTAATTAAATGGCAATTTAATATAATCCAACTTCAAAGACTTTAAATCTTTAATATATGTCCATGTTACAACATGTTACGTCTTTGCACATGCATGTGGATATATGATGAATTTGTATAATTTGTAGAACACATGAAGTTATTGTGTATCATATCATATAATAATCAATTAATAATCACTTCCATTTATTTTATATATGAATCATATATATTCAACAAGTTTTAAAGATGGAAAAGGCCATTTCAAGCAGTCCTTGATATCCAATGTCTCAAGGGATCTTGAGTTTATACTGACGACATATCTTGGCGTGCACGGAGAAGATATTTTGGACGAGGCTACTGCTTTCACGTCGGTTCACCTTTAATCGCCTGATTCATGTTCTACGCAGCCCCTGTGCAAAGGCATGCTGGGGATTGAGGCCAGGTTTTTAATCTCTCTCTACCAAGATCATGAACCTTTGCATAAAAAAGCTTTAATGAAGCTTGAGAAGTTGGATTTCAACAATGCGCAGTTATTGTACAAGATTGAACTTAGCGAAATCTTAAGGTCACCCCCGATCATATCCTTCATGTTATTAATTAACAAGAATCTAACATATCAAAAAGTGTGTGTATATATACATTAAGAATACACAAGACAAGAAAAGACGTATACAATCATCTTACTGTGCTAATTATTAATGTTTTAACCAAATTTTCGGTTGGACCCGATTTGTACTCAATTAGGTAGTTCTCATTAGATGCATTTTAAATATGATTCAAACAAATAAATTCATATTTGAGGGAACTTTTTGTGCTAAGTTTGGGTTTAGGTGTGTTTTTATGATATTTGGATAGGTGGTTTAGTTGAGGTACACTAGATGGTAAAATGGAATGATATTCGTAGTGAGGTGGCTGATAAGGAAAAATAGGGGGAACTCTATGAAGCTTCGTATAAGTTAATACAGAGAGAGATAATATAGTCGAGAAGATGATGAAGGTGGAGTATAAAAAAGAGCCACCAAAAAAGGGTGAAGTATGTGTTGATGTAAATAATGTGGGGGGGGGGGGGAGAAGAAATGAGCAAAAGAGTGCATAAAAGTTAGGGGTAGATGTTATCTTTAGATTAAAAGGGAGAGAGAGTTTTTAGGGCTATGTCTCATATTTAGGGGAAAAAACAAGAATATTTCTTTTGTACTAGGTTTATTCTTATCCATAAATATCTTAAAGAGTCCAATCTTGACCATTGCTTTCCAAGCCCGTCTAATGTTGTAAATTCTTCCAAATGGCATCTTTATATTGCTCCAAATATTTTTGTCCATTTCGCCCTTGTAATTGTCCATATCTCATTTAATTATTAATAAAAAAAATAATTGCAAATTATCCCCAAATAAGATCCTTTTGGTTTTTTGTATTAAAAGAATTAAAGCATAGAAGAAACTTGAAGCAAAAATTTTGTGTTGATGACATATGGTTGTTTTCGATTGTTAGTTCACTAGTCTTGTAATCCTTTGGTAGCAAATGAGGTAATCGAGAGAGCTCAGCCCCCTGGACAAACAAAAATTGGCACTATAGATATCTTTCATAGTGACTTATTTTGTAATTCTCTTGGATCAATAATCATGGTGATTCCCCCAGAGGCTTTCATAGTTCTATGATAATGGCAATTTATTCATAATCTTTCTTAGTTCTTTGATCATGGCGATTCATTTAGGAGTGTACTTGGCTCTCCCATTATGATGCTTTACTGAGGAGCTTTAATGGGTGTCGAAGTCGGGAAATATAAAACCTACTCTAAAACAAGATTGTGTATAGTGATTGAGCAGGGTCATGTCCACAGAGATTGGTAATTATTTAAATTCTTTAAAAATGAAAATGTAAAATTGGGGGATTGTTGACAATAACGAAAATCAAATTAACATAATAAGAATGCAAATTAAAAGTGTAATTCAAAATGGGAAAACTCTGGTTAAAGGAATTAACTGAGCTTTGATTCAACTATTAATCATTGATACATTTGTAAATCATTATTACTTATGAATAGACCGGTTATAACTATTGAGACACTCTAATAGCCAATATCTCCTTAACTAGTCGATAACCAAATACATTTGTTGGTTATTTCCTTAATTAATATACAACTCTAGATGCAATCATAGGATATAATCAATTGATAGCCTGAAAATTAGAGAGAACCAAATCATCATTAACAAACGCATACAATGGTTCATTTAAATTAGATTGTTTATTCTCATAACACAATGCACTGTTATGTTATTTGCTATAAACATCAAAATCTTCATACGATGAATCTTTCAATTGGCCATAGATTGAGTTGATAATTAAATAGTGGCCAATTATCTAATTAACAAACGTAATCATGACAATAATTTAGAGAATAAAAAAATACTAAAAAAAATAATAAAACAATTAAAGCATAAGAAAGATTTCACAGTAATGATGAATCAAAGCTTCATTAACTTTCAATCAGAAAAAATGAGTTTAGCTCCTCATAGAGAAGAGAGAAAAACCCTAAAAAAAAATTCATTCTTTTTTTTTTAATGGTGAATCAAAGCTTCATTAACCTTCAACTAAAAAAAATGAGTTTAGTTTCTGATGGAGAAGAGGGAAAACCCAAAAAAAAAAAATTCCTTCCTTTTTTTTTTCTTTTCAATCCTCTTTTTATAGTTTCCTTTAAAAGAATAAAATACTAATATCTAAAATATTATCTAAAATTTAAATTCAAAATTACAAAAATAACAAAAAGATAAAACACGCTAAAATAAAAGCTTCAAGTCCTTTGTTGACAGCACGCCCACGCTTTATCAACAAACTTCTTCTCAAGCTCAGAATTTCTCTAGGAAGACAATTCATCCTCAAACATCATCTCATAGCTTAATTTAGCACCAATCAATAGAATTACACATACAAAAATAAAGCACAAGTAAATCACTATTATTAAGTGCAAAACATTGATATTAAAGGGAGTAAACAATGCAAAACTAATGCATGAAATGCACTACAACAAGCTTTCATATCCCTTTGATCATGGCGATTTACTTAGGAGCTCTCATATCCCTTTGTCCATGGCAATTTACTTAGAAGCTTTTGCACCCTTTTGATCATGGCGATTTACTTGGGAGTTACCTTAACTCCTCATTTTGGCTTTTTTCTCAAGAGTTTCTTAGCTTTGATCATGGTGATTTATTTAGGAGATATCTTAGCTTGTTATCATGGTGTTTTCCTTAAAAGGTTTCTTAGCTTATTTATCATGACGATTTATTTAGGAGCTTTCTTAGCTCTTTGGTTATAAAACGATGAAATATGGCTATAAAACATGGCAATAATGCCGGGCGATATATACAGATTTTAGGGGCGAGGAGTTCTCAAGCCCATATGTAAGTAACCTTATAAGGTACTCTCATGTTGGCAATTTGATCATGTTCATAGCTCTTTAGTAGTAATCAATATAAGTCAACTAAAATAAGAATAGCTCAGGGTATTTAGAGCAACACTCTAAAATTAAAATATGATGAGTCATAAGTACAGATAAATTACACTCAACAAATCATAATAAATAAAGAGTAAATCATTTATTCACAACTATATGATGATACAGATAAATCATCCACATAAAATTATCCATGTAAGATATATTAAAGAAGACAAGTTATCACATCATACTTCAATCATAATGAGGATCTTAGCATACTCATGGCAGTAATTAAAAAAAATCCATATAAAACATTCATGAGTGATAATCGAAGGAAGAGAAACTAATACACCATGTATTATAACATATAGCTAAACACAAATCATCCAATCAGGTAAATAAACCATATGCTTTTAATTTCACGTCGATAATAAAATCTCTAAAAAACAACAAGCAACGTATGTGGGTTAACCTTGAGGTCCTTGCAAGGTCGTCACACCATATTTATAAATGTACATTCACAAAGCTGACCACTAGGAGGCATCCTTGAGGTCCCCACATGATCTTCACACAAGATTTATAAATATATATAATAAGATGAGAAATAAACAAAGTATGGCAATAGAGAATTCCTAACTACATGATACCATCATCACTTTGGTCCTTCTTCATGTCTTTTCTAAGGGATGGCAATCTAGATCAAGATTCGTTTATTCGATTCAATTCATGCGAATTAAATTGGTTTGAGTTTGGAAAAAATGATTTGTTTAATAAATAGTGAATTTGATTTAATTTGCTAATTAAATGAATTAAATCTGTGTTTGAGGACATTGATTCATTTAATAATGGGTCATAAACAAATCAAATAGGATCCATTCTTTTATTATTAGTTTAATTAAATTACCTTTTTATTGTTAAATATGTATGAAAAAATTTTAAAATTTGAAGGCTAATATGGTAATTATAAATAACAATAAGTTTGTATTTTTAGGATGATAGATTGTAGTCCTTTTATATTTTATTTTGCTTAATTTTTTTATTAATTATATTTTTGTAAATGAATTCATATTCAATTCAATTCATTATAGATTTGTTATGGGATAAATGAATAGTAAATGAATTGATTTGATTCAATTCTCCTATTAATTCTATTAAAAGAATAACTAGAATTAATAAACGAATTGAACCGAATATTCGTTTAATAAACAAATCAAATCCGAATCATGAGATTTCAATTCATTTAATAAATGAATCAAATCTAAATCAGCTAAGTTTTAACCTAATTTATTTTCGATTTAATTTGAATTCAATTCATTTATTCATTTTGGTGCTTGTAGGGGATTACTTTTTATAGACAACTTATCAAACAAGCTACCAAACATTTTTAGAATTATAATATTAATATTTTAATAACAAGACAATTATTTCTTGCTTTTTGATAAATCTTAATGTATAAACCATTAGATATTATATAACAGTCACAATCAAATTGTTCTAGGAACAATTATGTCATTACAACATTGCACAATTATATAAGGAGCATGAACAACGTGATCTTCATTTTGACAATATTGAAAATGATCCTAATTCAATATTTGATGAGGGAATAAAAAGAGATAATTACACTCAAGAAGAGTATCATAATATTAATGGCTTTGGGTCATAAGAATGAAAATTTGAGGAATATTATTGTAACAAGTTTAACTTGAATGTAATGTATATTACTTTTTATGTATTTAGATTGCGTATTAGTATGAATTTTTATCATATTTTATGTAACAAGTTATGAAGTTCATTAAATTTTATTTAATTGAGGTTTTGTTTTCCAACTTTTAGTAGTTTTAAGTGTTTTAAAATAAAAAAAACATGTCTAAACAATTTATTAAATATAATGTAAAAAAATAAAAAAGCAATTTAAACTTCTGTATATTTCAGTCATATATGATATAAATAATAAAACAATACTTTCGTAACAAAATTTACTAAAATAGATATACTCTACCAAACTATTTTTTTAATCAACAATTTATTTAATTAACCACTGCAATCTTGAACTAGCCATTAGTTTTAGTTTATTGCTTGAGGAGAATAAGCAATTAATTATTTATAAGTCTTGTTTAGGATTGACATTAGATAGTTGTACCATTAAAGTATTTGATAAAAACTAGTTATTGTAATTTGAAATTAAAGTTAATTCGATTTTACACTTGTGAAATGAAAACTTTATTATATCTTTACTAATTTTACAAAAATTATTTTTTAAAAGTTATATTTATAATATATTATTAACTTTTATTTTATATTTATATTTTTTCCTATATTTATATCTTTTGAGAATGAATAAATGAATAAATAAATAAATAAATACTGATGAATGTATAGTGCCATATGGTTGATCGCTCGATTATAGTAATAAAAAATAATTAAATAAATAAATAAAGAGAGAGGAAAAATGAAATTAAGAAAAATTCCCAGAACGGTACGTAACAAAACGATACGAGTTAAGAAAACTAATACGTTTTATCTTGTTTACGCCAACCCTAATTAACCCCGAATCTCCAGCTGTTTTAAAGTCCGAAACAATATAATTCAAAGCCTTAAATCCTTTAAATATTGCTCAACTTTGCCCAAAGAAAGGAACCGGAATGTCTTGCGTCAAGAATCGGATCTCCATAGCCTCCTAAATCGATACCCTTTGCGGATTCAGATCCAATTTCGCCTCCGGGGAATTCTCTTCTACGTAAATGTATTCAACTTGGTTTCAAGTGTAGCTGTGAAAGCTAATGTTCATCTAAGCTTCATTTTGCCGTTGTATTGCTTTGCTTTACTTTACTTTACTTTTTGCTTCTTTTGAAGTTGAAATTTCACTATTACGACCAAATCAGTACAATTAATTAGTCCACTCTTATATGATACTGCACTAAATATGATGGAATAGTACTGAGCACAGTATGATACAATGCGGCCGACAAATATAATGCAATCAAGATTACGTTTCTACTCAGCTGATAGCATATAACACCTATAATCCATTTGTACTTGCAGCTACCAATTCCATTCCACAACTGAGAATCGAAAGGCGAGTGTGCCCTTTTGTAGCTCTATGTGAAGAGGGTAAAAGCAGTGTGCTAGATTGGATGACCATAAGAGTGTCAAGTATAGTTTTAATTAGATAATGTTGTTCTCTAATTTATCAATGATATGTTACTCAGCAGGTTAGAAGCTTAATATTGACAAGTGAAGGAATTCTTTGGCATTCCGAAAAGTTTTCCTTACAAAAAAGTTACCCTATATATCATTGTTCAATAAGTGGGATTCACTTTCATATTAGTAAGTAGTAACTACCTTGAGAAATCTCTATATCTTTATGAAATATATTAAAAAAAAGTTATTGCCTACATTAAGCTATATCTTTGTGGTCATAAAATGTTGGTGTGCCATGATGCTATGATTATGGTTCACTATATGTAGGGAATTTGGTTATTCAATTACTTCATTCTGCTTTCTAAGTTGGTGAACTTTTTATTTTAAATTTCCTTAAGGGATATGGTATGATTGGCATTATTATACGACTTGAATCTCATTCTCATTATATTTCAGGAATTTATAAGGTTTTCTTAAGTTTTTGTTTTTTATTTATTTATTTTGGCATTCTTCTGTTCTGATATTCATTATTTTGTTATGCTTTCAGGCTTCATGTATATTTTTAATGGCTTATGGTACAGAGTTGAGAGCATTTTGATACATTTCCAACTATGCAACAAAAGGTTAACCAAGTGAGCAATTTCTATTATTATCACATTTGCTTTCCTGTTTTCATTTGATTTCTTGATACTTTTCTTTATACATGCTTGAAGTTTAAAAAAGAATTATTTATGCCGATGAAAGTCATCGTACACTTTTCCTTTGTCTTTGGACCTCAAGCCATGTGCCTTTTACTAGGGTTTGGCACCTCCCCGGGCAACAGATCCTGGCTGGGCACGTGGAGCCATGGTCAATGGGGGCCGGCAGAAGATTATGTGCAAATATTGTCATAAAATTTTTCTTGGGGGTGGAATTTCTACTCTAAAGCAACATTTAGCTGGTGAAAGGGGAAATGTAGCTCCATGCGAGGGAGTGCCTGAAGATGTTAAAGTGCAAATTCAGCAACAAACGCTGAAAGGTCTTAAAAGTAAGAAGAACTCCTTTGTGCCTTACTTTGAGGGCATGGAAGGAGCGAACAAAGTTGATGCAGAAAGAATTCAGAAGCCTACTTCAGTTCAATGCACTATCAGGAGAAGGGGTAAAGATATTACCGAAGGAACTTCCAATTGAACGAAGAGACGTATGATGCAAAATTTTCCAGCTGGTCAGCCTCTGCGCCAGAGTTTTGCTTCACAAGAGTGTATCTATGAAGCTGATATGGCTGTTGCGAGATTTATGCATGGTGCTGGCTTGCAATTCACTGCTGCAAATTCTTATTTTTTTTCAACAGATGGCTGGTGCTATTGCTGCAGTGTGTCCTGTTTATAGAATGCCTTCTTATCACTCCTTGAGGAATAAGTTATTAAACAGAGTTTGTTCAGGATGCAGGGGCATACTGTGATGAACTGAAAAAAGCCTGGGAGGTGACTGGATGCTCAGTCCTAGTTGATAGGTGGACAGACAGAACTGTACGTACAGTTATAAACTTTTTTGTTTATTGCCCTAAAGGAATCATGCTCCTAAAATCTGTTGATGCTTCAGGCACCACAAAATTTGCGACAGATACATCACCTAATCACAGAGCTGTGGGAAAGCTCTTAATGGACAAATACAGAACCTTTTTCTGCAGCACCCGTGGAGTGCAATGTATAGACACTATGTGAGAGGAAATTAGTAGAATAGATGAAGTGAGCGAGGTTCTAGCAAAGGCTAAGAGAATTACTCTGTTTGTTTATAACGATGGTAAGGTTCTCAATTTAATGAGAAAGAAAAACGGTGGAAGAGACATTCTCCAGCTTGCAGTTACAAGGCTTGCTTCCATCTTCCTTACACTGGAAAATATTGTATCTTTGAAGTACCATCTTCATCAGATATTCACTGGTGCAACCTGGATTCAGTCAAGTTTCTCTAAGCAAAGGGCAGGCTTCAGGTGGCAGAAATCATAGTAGACCCTTTTTTTTTGGTCACTTTGTAGTTTCCATTTTTCACCTTACAGACTGTGAAGAGGGACCATATGTTGGATAGGTATATGATGCTATGGAAAAAGCAAAGAAAAGCATCGTTGCAGCATTTGACAATAAGGAACCTGACTTCATGCCATATTTGAATGTTATTGATCAGTGGCAGGAGGATTTTCACAGCCCTCTTCATGCAGCTGCTTATTTGGTCAACCCATCTGTGTTTTATAGTCCTAGTTTCTCCTCTAACAAAGTCACCCAAAAAGGTTTGCTTGATTGTGTTGAAATTTTAGAGCCTAATGTGTCTGCCAAAGTAACGATTAGAAGCCAAATAAACTTTTACAAAGAAGCAGTGGGAGATTTTGGTCGACCTGTAGCTTTACGTGGTTGTGAATCGTTGGCCACAGGTTAGATCCCCATTTTATTTTTTCTTTGCAGCTACTTGGTGGTCACTTTATGCAGCTGATTACCCAGAATTGCAGCGGTTGGCTGTCAGGATATTAAGTCAAACCTTGTGAAAATAAACTGTAAATTGATTGAATCAGTTGTTTGGTATCTAAGAAACTTAGAGAAAATGTATGAACTTTCTGGAATTTTCTTTTTTTGTATTACTAACGTTTGATTACAAGTAGAATATTTATACATGTGGAAAAACAGAATACAATTGTTACTAACTAACTTGTACTACTGAAAACAACAGCCAATCAAAATGAAGAGTAACTAATTAACTAATACACATGTGAGCTTTCATCATCGCAATGAATTGGATGACTCAAAGATCTGTTGACTTGGCTTTGTTGATGTATCTTGATTGATGGCTTTCTTCCTTTCTGCAATTCAGCACAATGAGCTCTCTTAACAGCCCCCCTCAAACTCAAGGGGCACAAATGCACATTGAGTTTGGTTATAAGATACTGGAAATGAGGTGATGTCAAGGGCTTAGTCAGTATATCTGCAATTTGCTCTGCACTGGGAATATAGAGAATTCTAAAATCTCCTGCTAGAACTTTGTCTCTAATAAAGTGAAGATCAATCTTTATATGTTTTGTTCTTGAGTGGAATCTTTGGATTGTGAGCTAGTTGAGTAGCACTTACATTGTCACACCATATTGTTGGTTTCTCCACACAAAGATACCAATCTCAAGAAATAATGACTTTAACCAAGTTATTTCTGAGGCTACTGATGCAAGAGCTATGTATTCACTTTCTGCTGTGATTTTGTAAGTACTGATTGCTTCTTTGAAGACCATGAAATTAAGTTGTTTACTAAGTATACACAATAGGCTCCAACAGATCGTCTGTCATCCAAATCACTCCCCCAATCGGCATCTGTAAATGCTGTAAGTTTTAGATCACCTGCTTTGACAAATTTTAGACCATAGTCTTGTGTATCTTTCAAATACCCAAAGACTCTTTTACATGCCATAAGATCTTTGAAGTGTTGGTGAAGATATATATCCGACCGAGCTTGTGAGCGAGTATGCAATTTCTGGTCTAGTTAAGATCAAATATTGAAGACCTCCTACTATGCTCCACATGCTCATGCCTTTGCATTCAAGCATATCTGCCTTAGCAAGTAAGTCCCTGATATACTTCTTTTGTGATAGATATACACTATCTTGATCATATAGAACTTCTATGCCAAGAAAATATGATAACCTTCCCAAGTCTTTTAATGCAAATGTAGAGCTGAACAACTTGATAAAATTTTCCAATTCAACACAGTTTGATCCAGTAATCAAAATATCATCCACATATATCAGATTGTTAATCTTATAATAATGATTTTGATGATAACAAAAATTATATGTTCATGATTAAAGTGTTGGGGCTATTAAAAAGAATTCTCTAAAAGCAATACACTTGTTTTAAGTTAAAAAATAATGAAACTGGAAATTAACGGTGAACCGTTTACTGGAAAACGGTGAACCGATAATTTACAGTGATGAACATTTCACATGTGTTCGGAAAATAACGGTGAACCGTTTATTTAAAAGCTAACCGATACATTCCGAGTAAGTAAAAAATATTTTAGCCTTGAACCGATTAGCCCAAACGGTTAGCAAAGTTTTGTGTCACGAACTCGAAATTAACGGTGAACCGTTAATGAAATGGCTAACCGATACATTCCGGTGAGTAAAAATGTTTTAGCCTTGAACCATTTATTTTAAACGGTTAACCGATAAATTCCAAAGTGAGTAGAAGTTCTCTAGTCTTGAACCGTTTATTTAAAGCGGTTAACCGATAACTTCAGTGAGTAGAAGTTCTCTAGTCTTGAACCGTTTATCAAAAACGGAGAGCCGAGTTACATTTTTGCGAGGTTCCGGAAATAAACGGTGATCCGATAAAGTTAACGGCAAACCATTTATTTGAAATCAAAGGATAACGGCTAGTTGGAAATTCAAAACGGCTAACCGATGGTAGTGACAAACGGCGATCCGATTATTCTCGAAAGTCAATAACGGCTAGTTTTCAGCTCCAACTATAAAAGGCTCAATCAAATTCAAACAAGGGGATCCAACATTTGATATTTGAGCTTACTACTGAGAAACAATCTTCTTTGAGCTTCAATTGTGTTTCATTTCATTCCTCACACATTAAAATTTCAATTGTAATCATTTGGAGTGTGTGAGAGATTATTTGTTATTAAATCTCTTTCATTGAGTGATTGTAAGTGTTGGAAAACACTTGGGTTGAAGATTGGGTTTAATCTCTTATTGTAAAGGTTTATTGACACCTTGGAAGTCAAGTGTAAGTGTTTGAAGCCTTGGAGGCTTGCATAGTGGAATCCTCAAGCCCGGTGTGCTTGGAGGCGTGGGACGAGGCAAGGTTGGCCGAACCACGTAAAAATTCAAGTGTTTGATTTCTCTTCCCTTATCCTTTTTAATTTGAGCATTGTTGAATTTATTGCTTTTGATTTTGATTAAGACATTAGTTTTAATATTGTGCATTTTTATTGGCTTAGTTTTTAAAACCCAATTCACCCCCCCTCTTGGGTAGCCTAAATAGAATTTCAATTGGTATCAGAGCAAGGTTCTCTTGTTAGGACTTAATCATCTAGAGTAAACGATCCATGGCAACCCAATATGATTCTAGCTATAGGGAAGGACAATCCACCACTAGGCCACCATTCTTTGATGGTAATGATTATCCTTATTGGAAAACTAGAATGAGAATTTACTTGCAAGCTTTAGATTACGAAATATGGGAAGTTGTATGTGATGGTCCATTCATGCCGATAACTAAAAATGAAGAAGGAGAAGATATTCCTAAACCTTCACGTGAATGGAATGATTTCGAAAAGAGAAAGCTTCACTCAATTCTAAAGCTATGAATGCCTTATTTTGTGCCCTAGATAAGAAAGAATTTATAGAGTCTCAAGTTGTTCTAATGCTTATGAAATTTGGAAGAAACTTGAAGTTGTTTATGAAGGTACAAAACAAGTCAAAGAATCTAAAATAAGTAGATACACTAGGCAATATGAATTGTTTCAAATGGAACAAAATGAAAGTGTCACTCTATGTATACTAGATTTCTGAGACATTATAAACACTCTGGGGCACTTGGTAAAACCTTTTCAAATAAGCGAGAGGGTAAAGAAAATCATTAGGTCATTACCAAAAGAATGAAGACCTAAGAGAATCGCTATTGAGGAAGCCAAAGATTTAAACATTTTGTCTATTGATGATTTAATTGGCTCACTTATCTCTTATGAAGAAGATTTAGCGGAGAAAGGAGATGAAGATAAGAAGAAGAAAAGCATTGCTTTGAAAGCATCAAAATCTGAAAGTGATGAGTGGAGAAGCGAACTTGAAGATGAAGAAATGGCCATGATAGCTAGAAAATTCAGGAAGTTCTTCAAGAAAACCGGTGATCGAAGAAAGTTCAGAAACTTTAAGAATCAAAAGGAGAAGAAGGAAGCAATCATATCTTATGAATGCAAAAGTTCGGTCATATAAAATCGGAATGTCCCATTCTCAACAAATTCAAGAAGAAAGCTATGTTGGCAACATGGGATGATAGCGATGAAGAGTCAAGTGAGGATGAACAATCACAATAAATATCAAACTTGGCACTTATGGCAATAGGAGAAGATGAGCTTGATGAGGTAAGTGATCTTCCATCCTATAATGAATTATATGATGCTTTTAATGAGTTGCATAGTGATATGATGAAAATTGGAAAGAAAAATGCATGTCTTAAAAAGAACATATTAGAACTTTCAAATGAAAAGGATCTTTATGCAAAAATGTAATGATGTGTTAAATGATAAGATTAAAGAGTTAGAATTAGATAATGAAAGATTGCATGATAGAATTGCATCTTTAAAAGGTAAACAAAGTTCTTCATATGAACATGAAAAATTACATGTTGATAACTTAATCAAAGAAAATGAAGAACTTAAAAAGAAGAGCAATGAACTAAATGAGATTGTTTCTAAATTCACAAATGGGCAAAAGAACTTAGAAAAATTACTTGGTGCCCAAAATGTGTGTTTGATAAAGGAGGATTGGTTATAAACCTAATTTGAAACAAAAATACTACAAAAGCTACTTTGTTAAGGCTACTACCACTAATAATCATAAAATTGTTTGTCATTATTGCAATAGAGATGGTCACATGAAAAATAGATGTCTATTAAGAGAAATGCTTATTACGGAGTTAAATTTGTTTGGGTTCCAAAAGGAACCATTACTAACACTCAAGGACCCAAAAAGTTTTGGGTACCTAAAACTTAAGATATTCTCTCGGGGAATCAAAGAAGAAGGGAAAGAGAAATAAGTGGTATTTGGACGGCGGATGCTCGAGACATATGACCGGTGACTATTCATGGTTCTCAAGCTTTACCAAAATCGAAAATGGAGGGATGTATCTTTTGGAGATAATTCAAAAGGAAAAATAATTGGAATTGGCAATGTCGGTAAATTTCCCTCAACTCTCATTGAGAATGTATGTTTAGTTGAAAATCTAAAACATAACTTGCTTAGTATAAGTCAATTGTGCGACAAAGGTTATAAAGTTATTTTTGATAAAACAAATTGTGTTATTGAAAATGCAAGTGATGGTAAAATTGTTTTTGTTGGAAAGAGGTGTGTTAATGTTTATACCATTGATATAGATTGTGCATCTATTCTTGATAAATGTTTCTCCGCATTACATAATGATAGTTGGTTATGGCATAGAAGACTAGGACATGCAAGCATGGATTTAATTTCAAAGATTTCCAAAAATGATTTAGTTATAGGTCTTAGAAAATTGGTTTTGAAAAAGATAAAATTTGTGAAGCATGTCAATTTGGAAAACAAATCAAAACTTCTTTCAAAAACAAAAATCATATTTCTACTTCAAAACCACTTCAACTTCTTCACTTGGATTTATTTGGACCTTCTAGACATGCTAGTTTAAATGGAAAATATTATGCATTTATAATTGTGGATGATTATTCAAGGTATACATGGGTATTATTCTTAGCTAATAAGGATGATGCATTTGATGCATTTAAAGTATTTTGTAAAAAGGTTCAAAATGAAAAAGGCTATTTCATTACTTGCATTAGAAGTGATCATGGTGGAGAATTTGAAAATCATGCATTTGAAAGTTTTTGTAATGATTTCGGTATTATACACCAATTTTCATCACCTAGGACTCCTCAACAAAATGGAGTTGTTGAGAGAAAGAATAGGTCTATTCAAGAAATGGCTAGGACCATGTTAAATGAGAATGCATTACCAAAATATTTTTGGGCCGAAGTCGTAAATACCGCATGCTATGTTTTAAACCGTGTTTTAATTAGACCACTTCTTAATAAAACTTCCTATGAGCTTTGGAAAGATAGAAAACCCAACATTGGTTATTTCAAGGTTTTTGGATGCAAATGTTTCATATTGAATACAAAAGACAATCTTGGTAAATTTGATCCAAAATCGGATGTTGGCATTTTTCTTGGATATTCAACTTCTAGCAAAGCTTATAGAGTTTACAATAAAAGAACCTTGGTTGTTGAAGAATCCATGAATGTTACATTTGATGAATCTAACCCATCCTCGATGGAGAAAGTTTTTAATGATGCAGATGAAGAAGTACCACAAGGAGAAACTTCGAATGCTAAACAAGATTCTTCATCTAGCGAGAATCAAGAAGAACATGAAGAGCAAAACAATGTGGAGCAAAATGAAGGTAATCCTCAAACACTCCCAACGAGTGGAGGTATGTATCTTCTCACCCTAAAGACTTGATTTTAGGAGAACCTTCACGAGGCATAACTACTAGATCATCACTTAGAAACACATGTGCACATACCGCATTTATATCTCAAATTGAACCAAAATCCTTTGCGGATGCGGAAAACGATGAATCTTGGATTATGGCAATGCAAGAGGAGTTAAATCAATTTGAGAGAAACAATGTATGGGAATTAGTTCCTAAACAGAACATCAATCCATTATAGGCACTAAATGGGTATTTAGGAATAAAATGGATGAATCGGGTGTGGTTGTAAGGAATAAAGCTAGGTTAGTGGCTCAAGGTTACAATCAAGAAGAAGGAATCGATTTTGATGAAACTTTTGCACCGAAGAAGATTAGAATCTATTAGAATGCTTTTAGCATTTGCATGTTATAAGAATTTTATTTTGTATCAAATGGATGTCAAAAGTGCATTTTTAAATGGTTACATCATGGAAGAAGTGTATGTGAAACAACCCCCTTGTTTTGAAAATGAAAAATTTCCAAATCATGTTTACAAGTTGTCAAAAGCATTGTATGGATTAAAATAAAGCACCGCAGAGCTTGGTATGATAGACTTAGTAAATTTCTTTTGGAAAACGGCTTTTCAATGGGTAAAGCGGATACTACACTTTTTATCAAGCATAAGAATCAAGATATACTTATTGTTCAAATTTATGTTGATGATATCATTTTTGGTTCTACTAATGAGTTTCTGTGTAAGGATTTTTCATCTTGTATGAGCAAAGAATTCGAGATGAGTATGATGGGAGAATTGAAGTACTTCCTCGGACTACAAATAAGACAAAACGAAGAAGGAATCTTCATCAATCAAGCCAAATATTTGAAAGATTTACTAAAGCGATTCGGACTTGAAGATGGCAAGATTAAAAGTACTCTAATGAGCTCAACAATTAAGCTTGACAAAGATGAAAAAGGTAAAGATGTTGATGTCAAAGCATATCGAGGTATGATCGGATCCTTACTTTATTTAACCGCCTTGAGAGACCCGATATTGTATTCGTGTATGTTTGTGTGCAAGATTTCAATCATGTCCTAAAGAATCTCACTTGCTTCTTTGTCAAAAGAATTTTTCGATATTTGAAAGGAAAGTAGATCTTGGCCTTTGGTATCCTGGGGAACTCATTTAGACTTGATTTGTTATTCGGATGCCGATTTTCTTTGGGTATAAGATTGATAGGAAGAGTACTAGTGGAACTTGTTTCTTTCAGTCACTCTCTTGTCTCGTGGTTTAGTAAGAAACAAAACTCGGTTGCTTTCTTTCAACCACCGAGGCCGAGTATATCATGTAGGTAGTTGTTGTGCGCAATCACTTTGGATGAAACAAACCCTTAGAGACTTTGGTATTAATCTTGATCATATACCTATCATGTGTGATAACACAAGTGCCATAAACCTTTCAAAGAATCCCATTCAACATTCTAGGACAAAGCATATAGAGATAAGACATCATTTCTTAAGAGATCATGTTCAAAAGGGAGATATTTCATTACATTTTATCTCTACGGAAAAACAACTTGCTGATATCTTTACTAAACCTCTTAGCGAAGATCATTTTTCAAAGATTAGGCATGAGCTTGGAATGATAAAAGTCTCATAATGATTCTTTGCCTTTCTATAGTATGATGATTGTTTTTGGATGTGTTTAAAATTGTGTATTCATGCATTATATTGGCCTTACAAGACATTTTTGATCAATTAAATGATTTAGAAATGTATTGAATGTTGGCCGTAGATTAAAACTTATGTGCGAAATCAAAGTCAAGAAAACGGATTACCGTTTATGGTTCAAACGGTCTACCGTTTAATTCCAGAAACACTAATTTTTTTTTTGATATTAGCGGCTAACCGTTTATTACTAACGGTTAACCGATTATGTTTTCTAGCTCTCTGGACGCTATCGGTAAACCGATATTTTTAAAACGGCTCGCCGTTTTCGTGGGATATAAAAGTGGGTCTGTTCTTCTTCTTCGTTTCCAGTTACCCCCTCACCGTTTTCTCTTACCAGCAAACCCTAAGCTCTCTCTCTCTAAAATTTCTGGTTTCTCCTGCTATTTCTTGCCAAAACACGATCATAGAAACATTCCTTATCATCTTTAGACCAGTTTTAACCATTCAAATCATAAAATTTCTGCCCAAATCCCGAAATCCCAAATTGAAACCCTAGCAAGAACGGAACAAATTTCTCAATTTTTAACTCATTTGTTGACAATTTCCTACCAAATTGAGCCTCGAAACCTTTTCTACTCTTTTTCATTCACTTTATTGGTCCGGTTTGCTTCATTTTCATCTTTTTGACAAAATCCCACATTCTCAAAGCTCCATTAATGGCCGAATCCTCTGAACCGGTAGGAAGAGGAAAGTCATCCCCAAAGAGCAACCCCATACCTCCAGAGAGACAACCGAGTTCGGAGAATCCATTTTCCAACAGCTCCATTTGGTAAAACGATTTGAAACCCGATTCATGGGTCGTAAGGTAATCGACTCTTACTTTGTGGATTTAGATGATTTTGAAGAGTTGGTTGTTTGTGGAAAAAGTGTTAAGCGGATGTTGTTGTCATGGGAGGGCATTAGACTTAGAGGAGAGGATTTATCCTAACCTAGTTCGTGTTTTTTATTCGAACATGGAATTGTCGCAGAAAGAGTAGATCGAATAGTTACCGAGTGTTGGGGTGTTCTATTGATTTTGATGTTTTTGATTTAAACACCATTTTAGATCGCCACTCACTTTGGACATAATATATACACTTCGAGGAAGGAATTATCCTTTGCCGATTTTAACCATATTCGAGGGGTTAGGAACATTTGTAGACGTCGGGATCTCACTAATGAGATATGCACCCTTCCATTTAGAGCCCAACTTTTGCGGCCGAGGTTCGGATTCTACACACCATTTTGCAAAGATATTGTTACCCCTAGGAAGGGACACTCGGATGAGGTTACTAGGTGGATGTAGGGATTCTTGATAGTCTTCTTAGTGGACGCCGTATTAACCTTGGGTACATTATTTTGCGCCATATGTTGAATACCCCTGCTGTTACACATAGGCTACTTCCGTACGGTAACATTATCTCTAAGCTTTTGCGACATTTTCGCGTACCTCTTCGAGACTCCGTGTATGTTGAGACCAAGAAGATTGGGAAAGAGGCTATTTCAGCGATTGGGTTTTCTCGAAGGTGTCAGGATTGGATAAAAACGCCTAATGCGAAAAACCAAGACACCCTCGTAGCTCCAGAAGATGCCCGGTTCCTCAACGACATCTTTACCTCGATCGATCACCGCTTGACTTTCGACTAGGCCCTCGACCTCCGCCCCCTCGTCGCGGATCGCCTCTCGGCCTCCGGCAGACCGGTCCCGAGGCACATGAGACGGAGACTGCTCGACCATCTACTTCAGCTGCTCCATCTGCTACTGATCATCTTCTTCAGCAGCTCGTTAGCGATATTCGCACACTTTCTGAGCGGCAGCAGCAGCTTCAGGATCAGTTTGCATCCTTCCAGCTTCAGCAGCAGCAGATACTGGATGGACAGCAACGCATCTTCTCTGCTCTCAGCATTCCTCCTTCCTCCTCTACTCCTCCTCCTCCTCCTCCGCAATAGCTTTTTAGTGTTTCGAACATATTTCGCACAAACATTCCATGTGTTATGCATTATTTATGTATGCTATCGGATGCTTTTATTGTATATGGATGCTTGTTTTCTCATTTTGATCTTGATCTTATTGCTTGGTTCAATTGGTTGTATCCTATTTTTGATTTGTTTGGTGTATATTTTTGGGAATGATTAAAATACAGGGGAGATGCTGTCGAAATTTTTACTTGTCAAAACGTGGCTATTTTCCTTTATTTTTTCTTTTTGATGCTGAAGGGGGAGAATAGTTTTCAGTTATATTTCAAAAAGGAAGTTAACAAAAATTTTGTTTATTTTTCAAGGGAGCTTATTTTCAGGGGGAGTTAAAACAAATATTTTTTTGTCCTTCACATATAAAATTTGTCATCATCAAAAAGGGGGAGATTGTTAATCTTATAATAATGATTTTGATGATAACAAAAATTATATGTTCATGATGATTAAAGTGTTGAAATTTATTAAAAAGAATTCTCTAAAAGCAATACACTTGTTTTAAGTTCAAAAATAATGAAATCGAAATTAACGGTGAAGCGATTTATCGGAAAACGGTGAACCGATAATTTCTGATGATGAACATTTCACATGTTCGGAAAATAACGGTGAACGTTTATTTTAAACGGCTAACCGATACATTCCGATAAGTAAAAAATGTTTTAGCCTTGAACCGACAAATTTCAAACGGTTAGCAAAGTTTTTTGTGTCACGAAACTTGAAATTAACGGTGAACGTTAATCAAAACGCTAACCGATACATTCCGGTGAGTAAAAATGTTTTAGCCTTGAACCGTTTATTTTAAGCGGTTAACCGATAAATTCCGGTGAGTAGAAGTTCTCTAGTCTTGAACCGTTTATTTAAAGCGGCTAACCGATAACTTCCAGGTGAGTAGAAGTTCTCTAGTCTTGAACCGTTTATTAAAACGGAGAGAGGGGAGTTCTTTTTGAGGTTCCGGAAATAAACGGTGATCCGATAAAGTTAACGGCAAACCGTTTATTTGAAATCAAAGGATAACGGCTAGTTGGAAATTCAAAACGGCTAACCGATAGAGACAAACGGCGATCCGATTATTCTCGAAAGTCAATAACGGCTAGTTTTCAGCTCCAACTATAAAAGTGCTCAATCAAATTCAAACAAGGGGGATCTAACATTTGATATTTGAGCTTACTATGAGAAACAATCTTCTTTGAGCTTCAATTGTGTTTCATTTCATTTCATTCCCTCACACATTAAAATTTCAATTGTAATCATTTGGAGTGTGTGAGAGATTATTTGTTATTAAATCTCTTTCATTGAGTGATTGTAAGTGTTGGGAAACACTTGGGTTGAGAGATTGGGTTTAATCTCTTATTGTAAAGGTTCATTGACACCTTGGAAGTCAAGTGTAAGTGTTTGAAGCCTTGGAGGCTTGCATAGTGGAATCCTCAAGCCCGGTGTGCTTGGAGGCGTGGACGTAGGCAAGGTTGGCCGAACCACGTAAAAATTCAAGTGTTTGATTTCTCTTCCCTTATCCTTTTTAATTTGAGCATTGTTGAATTTATTGCTTTTGATTTTGATTAAGACATTAGTTTTAATATTGTGCATTTTTATTGGCTTAGTTTTTAAAACCCAATTCACCCCCCCTCTTGGGTAGCCTAAATAGAATTTCATATCAGAATTAGGATTATTGAGGTTTTGCTCCTCCTCAAGAAAAGTGACGCATCAGACTTAGAGTTCTCAAATCCCCATTGCATAAGACAACCTTTTAACTTGTCAAACCATGCTCTAGGAGCCTGTTTTAGTTCATAAAGAGCCTTGTGTAATTTACAGACAAAATTTGGTCGATTTCGATCAACAAATCCCTCTGGTTGGTTCATGTAAACTTCTTCTGTCAGGTCACCATTAAAAAATACATTATTCACATCAACCTGTCTTATTTGCCATTGATTCATTACTGCTAGGCTTAGCACAACTCTAGCTGTTGCTGATTTTACAATTGGACTGAAAGTTTCAAAGTAGTTTATTTCTTCTATTTCTTTAGAAGCCTTTAAAGAACTAGTCTTGCCTTATACTTTGCAACACTACCATCAGTATTAGATTTCACTCTAAACACCCATTTGTTGTCAACAAGCTTGTGATTTTCATCTCTAGGCACTAATGTCCAGGTGCCATTTAACATTAGTGCATCATACTCAGCTTTCATTGCATGAAACCACTTTTCATCATTAAGTGCCTCTTGAACAGTGTCTGGTTCTTTATGCAACAATACTGCAATATACAACTTTTGCTTAAAGATACCTGCTTTCCCTCTAGTGATCATAGGATGATGGTTTTGAGGTGATGAGTTGAGGGTGGTTTGATTGGTCTGGGAAGTATTGTGATTTTGGTTTTGTGGAAGTCTATTTGGAAATTGATTGGTTATTGTATCAGGTATAGAGGATAATTCTCTAGGTGTGGAGAGATTACTAGCATTTATGTCTGAAAGTTGTTGATTTGAGATAGCTGCTTGTGTTGGAATTAATGCTGGAGAAAAGATATTACCACGGGCACATGCTTGAGAAAAAGATTCATTGCTGTTATTTGAAAAATCTGATATGACAGGCAATGTAGACAATTGAAATACTTGTACAGGAGTAACTGGATATGGATTTAAATCACAAGGCTTTGACTGAGACTGACATGAGAAATGAAAGTTAGAATCTGAGGAAAATGGATATGATTTTTCATCAAACACAACATGTTTGGCTATATATGTATGACCAGAAGGATGTAAAAACTTATATCCTTTATGAGATGGACTGTACCTTAGAAAAATACATTTAGTTGTATGGTAATCAAACTTATGCTTATTGTAATCTCTCAAATATGGATAACAAGCACAACCAAAGCATTTTAGCATTTTGTAGTCAGCTTTATGTCCATACAGCTTTTCATATGGAATAGACATTTTAAGTGCAAAAGTAGGTAGTCTATTTATGTGATATACTGAGGTATGAAAAGCATCCCACCAGAATTGAAATGGAAGTTTAGCTTGTGCTAGAAGTGTCAAGCCTAATTCTACAATCTGTCTATGTTTTCTTTCAACCAGGCCATTTTGATGATGTGTATAAGGGTAAGAATGTCTGAAGAGTATGCCACACTCATTTAGAAAAGTAGTAAAAGGTCTGTATTCTCCCCCCCAGTCAGATTGTAGAATTTTGATGGTAGTTTGAAACTGATTTTCAACCTGAAGTTTAAACAATTTGAACACTTCTAGAGCTTCTGATTTTAATTTTAAAGGATAGATCCAAGTGTATCTAGTATGATCATCTACAAAGCTGATGTAATACCTATAACCATCTCTGGAACATATGGGTGAAGGACCTCATAAATCAGTGTGAATGAGTTCTAGTGCTGATTTGGACTTAATATCAGTAATAGGAAAATGAAGTCTATGAAATTTTCCAAGCTGACATGCTTCACAAAAATGCTGTGATGCTTGATTAAGAATATTTGAAGAAAACAAATAAGGATGCACAAGTCTGAGTAAATGAATTAAACTTTGAGCATTAGGGTGGCCAAACCTTTTGTGAAACAAAGATATTTCATTGAATGAATCAGTACAAGTGTTTTTATTTGATTGGAAACATTCCTTAGAACATTCACTCCAAGTTGTAGAACTAGATTGACAAAAAGATAACATAGACAGAGGTCTATTTATTTGACTTTGAGATAAAAAGGAAGTATATGCAGATTGTGGTGATGATTTAAGCAGCAATTTGTATAAACTTTTCTTAGCAATACCCTGTAGCAGAACTTTCCCCTGCAGTGAATCCTTCACAAAACAAACATATCTAAGAAATTCAACAGATAGGTTATTATGAGTAGTAAGTTTTGAAATGCTTATAAGATTCTTTGTAATATCTGGGACAAGCAAGATATCTTTAAGTGCAATGCATGTATATGCAGATTGTGATTTAGAACTTTGAAGTTTGAGAGCAGTGTTACCAATATGTGTAATTGTCAGACCTTTACCATCACCAATGATAAGTTTATCATTACCTCTGAACTCATCTTTAACATGCATATTTTCCATGTTATTTGTTAAGTGGTGTGTAGCTCCACTGTCAAGATACCATCCTTCATCTGCTGGTCCTTCAACATTAGTGATATATGCAGCTCCAGCTCCAGGTGAGTTCATTGAATCAGGTATATAGAAGGAATCTGATGGCCTATACATGTGAGTCAATTCTATGCAACCAGTTGGCCATGAATCCTCATTTGGTGTATCAAAATATGTCATATAAGCTGATCTATGATTTCTTCCCTTATTATAAAATTTTGGCTGTTGTGGCATATAATGCTCTTCATATCTATGCCAGCGCTTGACTGCTGTGTGTCCAGATTTAAGACAAATTTGGCATATTGGAATTTGTTCCTCATTTCCATAAGAGTTTGACAATCCAAAGTTAGCACCATATTGCCCTTTCACAAATTGCATCTGTTTGTTATTTCCAATCATCTGTCCTCTATCAAGACTATGGCCAAGATTTCTAGAACCAATAGGAAAACCTCTTGGATGAGAATTGAAAAACAATCCTCTACCAGCACCAAAATTATTCCTTCCAACTTGACTCCCACTATGAAAGCCTCCATTATATCCACCTCTCTTAGTATAACCTCTTGCTTGTGCAGAATAAGCATTCATCATACCATAGTTCTTATTATGAGAAAAATTAGCCACATTTTTATTAAACATCTGTTTTTCATTCATGCTCTGTTCAAGTCTTATCTCCTGTGTGAGTAGCAAGGCATAAGCGTCATCAAAATCCAATTTACAAGCAGTTATAAATGTGGCTAAATCAAGATATCCTGGTCCAAGACCGTTGAGTAATTGTTGTAACAAATCCTTATCTGATACAGGACTTCCTGCACATGCTAATTTGTCTGCAATTTGTTTCATTTTCAAGCAATAATCTTCTATACTTAGTGAATCTTTTCTCAAGACATTCATCTCATATCCAAGTTGAAGAACTCTTGCTTCAGATTTTACACTAAACTTTTTCTCTAATGTTTTCCAAACATCAAATGAGGTATTGCATGAATGAACAAGACTGAGAATACCTTCAGTAATTGAGCTTAGTAACCAGCTGAGTAATGTCTGATCTTGTGATCTCCAGAAGGTATAATCTGGATTTTCGATCTGTTGAGTAGATCTATTTGTAGCTCCTGTATAGCTTCTAGATGTGAGAAATTGAGTAGGCGCTAATTTCTCTCCATTGATATAGCCTTCAAGCCGATTTCCTCTTATGGAAGCTAAAACTTGATTTCTCCAGATCATGTAAATAGATCTATCTAATTTGATTGGAGTAATGAATGAAAATGCAGTTTGTATTGTTTGATTTGCATTGATTGTGTTTGATGTTGTGTTTAAGTTGCTTGAGCTAGCCATACTGGCTTTGATACCATGTCAAAATAAACTGTAAATTGATTGAATCAGTTGTTTGGTATCTAAGAAACTCAGAGAAAATGTATTAACTTTCTGGAATTTTCTTTTTCTGTATTACTAACGTTTGATTACAAGTAGAATATTTATACATGTGGAAAAACAGACTACAATTGTTACTAACTAACTTGTACTACTGAAAACAACAGCCAATCAAAATGAAGAGTAACTAACTAACTAATACACACGTGAGCTTTCATCACTGCTTAACAGAATTGGATGACTCAGCACTGTTGACTTGGCTTTGCTGATGTATCTTGACTGATGGCTTTCTTCCTTTCTGCAATTCAGCACAATGAGCTCTCTTAACAAACCTGTAATGTCACTAGGTGTGGAAGGAACTGGACCATGTTTGAACGTATCCATTCAAGGAAAGGGAATCAGTTGGAGCACCAGAGATTGAATTATCTCATATTTGTGCACAACAACCTGCACCTTCAGCAGAGGTATTTTTGTGTATCAGCACTTACAAGTATATTCAACTAAAAAATCGACTTCATTTTTAACCATTTCACGTTGAAAATAATGCAAGTAATGTTAACTCGTCAGTAATATGGATTTGCATTTACTTGCTAGAATTTTTAATTTATGTCAGCAGCTGTCTTAACAAAATTTTAGATAGTATGTTATATTTGTCCATCTTACCCATTGCACTAGGAAATGAACTTCTTTTAAAGTAGTATTTAATTAACATATTAAGAATGTACATGCAGTTCATTTTATATCTGAATTGATTGACATTTTAAGAATGTACGCTTGGTACATTGTGTCTCTGAAGTGCGTAAACATTCAACAGTTCTAAAAATGAGGTCTTTTGTTTCACTTAATGTTTCACATTCATTTATTAAACTTGTTGTCTGGTTCTGACTCTTATAGTTGGAAATTTTCTACATTCATCGGATCCTCTGATTTTGATTTATCGAGTTCCCATCTTTGGATATTTTTGCTTGGAGAAATCTATGGCTCATCTTGCTTTTACCTCTCTGCAAGCAGGAAAACAGAAGCGGTTAAAGCCAGGAGTACAAGAGGACACTTGATCCTATATGCTTAGAAGCTGTGGATGCGAACATTGGAGATTGGGTGGAGGATGTGGGATCCATGGAGAGCGAGGATCTGGGCTGGATGGATGTCACCATACCCAGTGAGCAGACATTTGTTAATCATGAAGTGCAAAATATCGATATTCTGTTGACAGTTCCGATGACAGAAACAGTGATGTCACAAAAGGTATTGGTGGAAGTGATGATTTGTAGTGCTTTTACTGTTGTTCTGAGAGAGGGGCTTGGTGTATTATTCAATATTTGGTCTGTTGGTATTTATAGTTCATTCTAGTATGTAGTAGCAGGCACAGCTGTATGTATTCAGCAATCATAGTGCTTTCTTCAATGGTGACATAAAAAAGCTTAGCATTGGAAGCTTTCAATTTTATCATCAGACAACTGGCAAGTGAATGCAGAGACAAGTGCTTTGGTATATATAATCACTGACTAGTACTTTTCCATTGTTACATTTAATGTTCTTTTGCAGACACCACAGTTGTATTCTCATTTTTATCAACAAAGCTTATAAAACAAGAAGACTGAAAAGAAACAATATAAAAGTTTGAACTATGCTATTGTCATGGTGGTTTATTTATTAAATCCTTCCATATCACTCTCAGTTCAAACTTCATTGATTCTAATAAGCGATTAGGAAAACGTACAAAATATCAAGGATGTTGAGATATTGCCAAATACTTAATTAGTTTAAATATATGCATTTACATATTTCTTCTAAAATGCATACATAATCATGCCACTCTTCATATGTTTGATGAGAGTTTATGCAGTTTCTGATATGCTGAGTATTATATACTACTGGTATAGATTTAATATTTTTGCTACTTTTTTACTATGTCTTTTATATTAGGAAATGCTAGAGATGTGGCTGCTTTGATCTAGGCTGGTGTTTGAGAGACTCGGGGGATGGCGAGAGAGAGAGAACGGTTGTTTAGCTTACCATAGCATACTGTTATATCATAAATGAGAACAGTACTCTTGACGGTCAAATATTGTATCCATACTCAAATAAACTTAATCAAAGTGTCCTTGACCTCTTCTGAGACCAATTTTTGTTGCTCTAGCTTGCAACTTCAAAGAAAGTTAAAAATAAATTAATGTTTCATTGACAAGATGGTGAAGAATGAAAAAGAAAAGTTGGAAAAATTATTGCTGACGAAGAGAGGAAAGTACAACGTCTTGGAGGGAGCTGTCTCTTTGTACGGCAGCTCTAAACTCATCAGAGGTGACTTTTCTATCATTATTGGCATCCATCAGATCAAATATCTCATCTAGTTTCCCAGGTTCTTTTATATCAACTGGGAGACAATCATCGGGCAAAGCCTGCTCAACATAATATATGCCATACGTTAATAACAACCATTAGCACGAGTTGTTCTTGAGGTTGTTCCTATGCAATATTTAACACAAAAGTTTTAGGACTAATTGATTCTTTGCCGTGGTCTTAGCTGCAAGATATGAAGACAACTTCTGGAGAAGCAGAGGTGAAATTTCAAGTGTCAAGAGATGCTCTGGGATCCCAACATGGGATCCTTGGCCTGCATCCGTGAACAACTGTAAAGCTGTCAGGATACTCCTTCCTGCTGCAGTGTGATTCTCTGTGTCTTAATAATTCGATATTTACTGAAACTTTGTTCACAACAGAAAATGGTTTAGGCCAAAAAGATAATCCTGCTGCAGTTTTGCGATACTTGAATGCCAATGTGGGTAGGTGGTTGAGGTAATGTACTAGAAATGTGGGAAATATTTGTACTGAAAGGGAAAGAGCGCATTCTAGAACTTTCAAAGTAAAGCCCCACTGATGTACCTTTTCCTTTAAATATCAAATCTATATGATTTATATTGTGAAAGCCAATACCTGATCCTGAGTTACCGTTTGCTTCTGTTATAATCACTCCTTATATACTTTTAGCTATTTGAAAAAAAAAAGGGTGAGACGCATACTTTTATGGATTTGGTAATGTGTCAAGTTTATTCATTTACAACCTTCCTCCCTTCTTTATGAAATGACTACTTCCTATTGCATTCATCTAATGAATCATTTTACTTGCATTACATGTTAGTCTCCATTTAGTTACATCACATGAGTGCTAAGGTCTTTGTATCGTTGTTCCCAGAGTCGGACAATCTCAAAATTAGACTTGGTATATTGATTTTGCCTTGTCACTGAGAAAGGTTGCCAAGGAGGTGATATTTGCCAGAAGAGAGAGAGTGTGTGAAAAGCAACATGCAATTTTGCAATTTTCCCTTTTTTTTTTTTTGGCTTCATTTCTTTAAATTGTTGTGAAGGTGTCCTAGTTGTGGTACAACATATGTGCCAATGAAATGCCCTCTGAACACCAAACACAGCCAAATGCTGGTCTCCACAGTCCACGCCATATTTTCTTAGAGTATGCATAAAAAAAATTGCAAGCCAGTAGGACCTTTTCATTTAAGCAAGTTCTATTTCATTTTGTCTATCATTTGTTAATTGTTGAATGTTCTGTAGTTAAAACATATTTTTCAAATTACACGAGCATTTTTCCTGTAAATTGTTGAAAAATTATTTCATGAATTCTTATGTTTACAATTCATGTAGAAAATGTGGTGTAGTGCTTATTAGTTTCAATTATGTACCAAGTGTGCAAAGAATGCAAGGTTTGCATCACTTTCCGCAGTTTGCTTAACCTCTATCTACGAGTATCCAAGAAGTTTCATACCCATTCTAAGTTAAAAATTTATTTTTGGATTTCTAAAATTTAGAAACTTCAGTATACACATTGGAGAAGTTTCGTAATCTGACATGGGTACCATAGAGGCATTCATGCTATGCATGGACTGCGGTCTTTGGCCCGGTAACTTGAGTTGATGTGGTCTGTAATTTGTTAATTCTCTTTCGTCTTCTTTAGTATTCTCATTGGATGATTTCATGATTGAGTAATGTATATGTTTCTCATGGTTTTTATTTTTGTTATAGCTTCGATACGCAGTTAAGTGTCAGGAAATATATATTTTTTTATTCAAGTGCAAATTGCAGTCATTCTGACGGCAAATTCTTGACAGGCTGGTCGAATTCTGAGCGATCTTGTTTGCAAAGCTTGCAGTGTGTAAAGAGCAAAGGCATGTACCGTTTGGTCTATAATCATTTGTACCATGTTAATGTCTATTGACAGAGTTGGGTTTGGTTCATAGTTAGGTTTGTTTACTTCTACCGAATCGACCATATTTCGGTTAGTTGTAGACTTGTAGTCGGGCATAGTTACTGATATTTCTGACATCTAGATGATACATTATTTCCATGTGACATGTCGATCACTGGGATTTGTACATGTAAGACTAAAATAATCATAAATAAACATTACACATACTTTGAATCTCTTGCTAAGTGGTAATCTTCAAGATGACTAAAAACTCCTTGTGCACATGCCATTGCTCTAATTCTTCCATATTATTGCTCTACTTGATATCTGAAGTGGCAGTCTGTGGGGTTAAATTGTGCAGATAATGACTTTTAAACTTTGAATTTATATGTCTAATTCTGAACACAGTTTTCTGTTTGGAAAATGAAAAATAATTGAAAGCACTTATTCAAAATAATAAATTTTACTCAACACCGAAAGGAACTTTAAATTTGCTTAACTAGTATAGAACGAACGCTAACAAACAATGACTAATTTTATTGGTTAACACAAATCCTATTGTAATCATTATTAATTGCTTTGACACCCAAGTTCATAAGGGGAAAAAAAAAGAATCACTACATTGGACTGGCTAGCTAATCCATTCAAATTAAACTAAATTAAATTTTAAATGTTATTATCAAATCACTAAATAAAAACATAATAATTAACTGTTCAAACAAAGAATGGTAGCGGAAGTGAATTTATAGAATAAATGAATAATAAATTTATAGAATAAATGAATAATAAACACCTTGTCAAAAGCTGACACTGGTGCTGAACTATCCATAATTCTAGGAATGGCAAGGCAAATGAAATTAACTTTTCACAATAACACTTAACGAAATGGGGTTAATGATAACGAACTCAAGAGGATAAAGAAAGGGAATTTTTATTGAATAATTGAATTGAAATAAACAATGGAAAGATCTAAAACTTCTCATTCAAATTAAATCAAATAGCGAGAATAAATCACAATTGAATTGGAAAATGAAAACCTATAAAAATATCTAATTTGTCTCCAATTAGAATGAAAAATAACACAAAACGTACTATAGTAATTAAAGTCTAGGATCGTCCTACGTCATCATTAGGTCTTCAAGAACTCCAGCTCCGCCTCACTACACGGTAGTGGAAGTGTATTGCCAAGAGGGTGGTGCAACTTTCCGGAGGCTCCTTGGGAACTGATGGTGACAGTTCAAACAACAGCAGCACCATCACTAGAAAGCTGAAGTGCCTTAACCACTAATTGCCCAGCTTCTTCGTTTTTGCTCATTACATCTTTCCATGCATAATCAAGCTACCCATACAAGTTAATCTGTAAGCCGAGCCTGATCCGCCAGTTGCTGTTAATGCTGCTCCTCCAACATATATTTTACCACCTTCATCCTTGTCCCAACCGTCTTTGACAAGATTGGCTACAACGTTAACAGTTTAGGTCTTATTTGAGATTGAGGTTGAAATTCAATAAATTACTTATTTCATAATTTTTAACAAAAATAGTGTCTAGTAAATTTTATAAATGTTGCTTATTACATAATTTTCTTTATTTTGACATTAGTTTTTAAAAGCAAGCAGGAGTAGGGGTGGTAATTTGGGTCATGATTCGTTTATTCAATTTGATTCGAGTCAAATTAAATGGGTTGAATTTGAAAAAAATTGATTCGTTTAATAAATGAGTGAATTCAATTCAATTTGCTAAATAAATAGATCGAATTTAGATTTGAGATCATTGATTCATTTATTTGTTTAGAATTGGTTTAATAAACAATTCATAAATGAATCGAATATGAGTTTATTCGTTTATTATCCGTTTAATTAAAGTATTTATTTATCATTAAATTTTTATCCATAAATTTAAAATTAGGAGGACACTCGCACTTATAAACTATAATAACAAGACAAAAATAAATATTTCTGCATAAATGAATTATAAACGAATCCAAATTCAATTCAATTCATTTAATTTTGTACAATAAATGAATTGAATTTGAATCCTAAGTTTACCATTCGTTTATTATATGAATCAAATTTGAATTCATAGAATTTTCACCCAATTCTTTTATGATTTAATTCAAATTCGATTTGTTTATTCATTTGCTACCCTTAATTAATTACAATTATTTTAAAAGTTATAATATTACCAAATTTGTCCTTAATCAAATAAATACATTAGAGTTAATTTTATAGTTCATTTTATTAGGAGCTAAAACTTAATTTTAAGATGTTTGTAGGAACAACCTTAAACCTCCACTCAACTAAAATATGTGTACAAATTAGCAGCCAAAACTTTCCATGTTAATAAGCTAAACAGAAACCGGCGTAAAAGCTCGCCTTAGCCAGAATGGAGGCCCAATTTCGTTGCAAAACCCAAGCTGTGGTCTGGGCCCAAGTGGTATCGACCCAACATTTTCGTGCATTTTGTGATTTTTTCCCTCAAATAATGTTTTTCAAAATTTCTACCCTACAGCTTATTAATTGTGACATTCGAACCCCACGATATTCCCTATTATGAATCTAAAGTTTAAAGCTCTATTTGGTGGAATTCAAAAGAAACTCCACAATTGACATACCACATGATCTGAAAAAGTCGGTTGATAAATTAAAGATGAAGCTCTTTTACCTCGGTGTTATTAAATATTATTATATAGATTGTAGTCTTGTGGTGATTCCACAAAATTTATCCAAAGATAAGTACATCGCATGCACTACTACAAAAAGCTAAATAAGGATGGATTTTGATTGTCATGCACCTTGTTAGATGACGGTTTATATATATCACAAATTTTATGATGTATTATTCATTGTGAATTTGTCAGCGCACATGACAAATTTTTATCATATTATTGTCTAGGTATGACAAACATCTATCATATAATATTAAATATTTAATTAAAAATTAATATTTAAATAAATATTAATCATTGAAATTGATCAATATTTAATTTGGAGGGAACTAAAATTTATTTTTAAAAATTGCTGGAATTGATATTAATTTTAATTTTTGGTGGCAATTATTAAAATTATTATTAATTTAGCAAAAATTTTTTTTTTGCACAATTCTTATTATTATTCTTCTTAATTTTGGTGGGAATGAATTTTATATTGATTATATTATATTATATTATATACATAAAATTAGGTATTATATATATGTATATATATGATAAAAAGAACTAGAGTTGGCCAACAAGTATAGACAATTATCATTAAGATCCAAGTGATATCATGATACATTCATCTCATTATGCAATGTATCAATTAAAAGAATATAGGTATGACCACTGATTATAATTACTTAACCCAAGAATCAATCCAAAAACACAAAAAAGTAGCAATTAAATAGTTAATTGAATTAATCTGGCTACCAATTAATCAACAACATCAACACCTGGAACTATATCTGGTGTTGTGCAAATTTTATTATACTCGCAAGCGCACGAATCTATTGTAGTATAGATTAATTAATGGTGACGAGTGTCAATCCCACGAGGAGATAGATTTAATTATGTGTATTGTTAAATTTTCAAGTTTGTTAGTGAATTGGTTGGATGTGGTTTTTTGAGCAATACTAAAAACAATGATGAGAGTAAATTAAAGATGAAACGATTCAAATAAAAAATTTAAGTCTTTGGATTCATACTCAACACTTCAATATGAGTTTAATATTCCTTTTTTAATTCTAATTAATTTATAACAGGGCCTTTTACTACTTATAGTCCTCATTCACTTATTATACCAGAGCGAAATAATCTTCTGCTACATGTGATCTCAAGTACATGTTGTGCCATGTGATAATAATCTTATTGTTGACAATGCAAAGAATGTCGTCTACTAAATAACTTAGATGCATTCTCTACCAACACCGGGTTAAGATGATCCACTAATACTAAAGGGAGTTTCTCATTAATAAATATAGTGTAAAGTATTCATCATGCCAAATAATAATGATCTTGCATCCGGAGCTTGTATACCATGCAAAATCTAAACAAAATTATTTCAGTTTGTTAACGATGAGTCAAAATAATCCACATAAAGTAGAGAGAGTTAAAAACTTACCAAGCTTGAAACTAAATTAGCCACTCATATTGAACTAAGGGTAAAATGATAATTTTATTAAAATATATAGAAAATAAATGGAGATAGAATTACATAAAATGAAGCTTAGATTTGGATTTAGAGTTGTCCAGGGGGAGTCTCCTATTTAAAGATACAATGGGTAAATCATGATCACGGGATGAAAACAACTCGTGACGCCAGGATTGTGTCCATGGCAAACTCGATTGATGGAACACATCACCAAGTTAGTAATTCCATGAATTGCATGTAATGTATGCACTTTTTCAATGTAATAATACGCTGCCATGTTATTGGTCAATGCGTTAGTTGGGCCCCACATCGCTTATGCCTTTCCTAAGGTTTTTTTTTTGTTATATTGAGCAAAAAATGCTATCTCGCTTTGTTGTTCGATTTCTCTCTAATCAAGAAATGACCAAAATATACTAAGTGCATGAAATATTTAAATTATAACAAAACATATACAATCAAAGTTTAAATAACTTAAATACATAAAAGTAACAATGTTAGTAAGATTTGAGTGCAAAATGATAATTTTAACCTTATACTAGCACTCAACACACCCTTTAACTAACTTATTTTTAGTCTAACAATTAAGCTATAATATCTACCCAAATTTAAACCCAAATTGAATTTTTTTCTTTTGAAGGCGATTGTGTTTGCTTATTTAATCAGATTAATGACAACAATTAAATAAAAGTATAAGTATTATCTTTGACTTAAAAATATCACTCCTACATCGACCATTTACACAAATCAATCAATTAAACTCATGCAAAATAATCAATTATCGGCTACATTAATCAAGCCGCTTTAAAAATGACATGCCAAACTCTAAAATTTCACAAGTAAGAATGACACTCTTAAAAGAAATGAACCTAATAAAAAATTGTCACTTGAAGGAATGGCGGATCGAGAGAAAATAATAGAAAAGTAGTATCACCACTCTCACCAAGATGAAGGAATAATGTCCATAGCTTAGAAAATAATATGATCTTAAGTCGATGAATTACTAGTCAAACCAATAATATTATTTATTTTTATGCATCATCACATCTTTTAGTCTATATTACCAGCTTCTAATTCAAATTATGTTTCCCAAAATTAACATTTAACTTTTACCTGGGAGATAACATAAAGGTTAGAGATTGTGGTTAACAAATAATAGATAATAGGAAGAATAAAATATATGTTTGAGAAGAAAGAGAGATCATTTGGGAATTACAAGGTGTTTTTTACTTTCTTTTCATTCATTTTATTTTATTATTTTTCTTTTTTAATTTTTTTGTAATGGATCACTTTTTGAAAAAATCATCAATATTTTTTTTTTAAATATGAATGGGTGATGGAAAACATAGCACATTAGTTAATACTCCAAAGTAGAGTGATATGATGATAAGTTAATAAATGAAAAGGTTTTTTTTTTGTTTTATAAGCTCAAAAGAGGTAACTATAGATTCTTCACAATCGGGATGGCTAGAAAGGTTCAAATAGATCAAAGATGACCTTATGTCATTTTTTAAGGTTCTAAATAATCTTTTATATCTAGTAGTTTAACGGACTTTCGATATATAGCACACACACAATTTTTTTCTTTTTATTGGTCGACTCAAAAGAAAAAGTCAAATATCTTATATAAAAAATAATAAACTGTTTCCGCTATGAAAAATATTGCTCTTCTAGAAAAATAATAAAAAATTCACTCTAAGCTTATTACGATTAATGTTCATTTCTTTAAATAACTTAATCGTTTTACTCATCAAATTTCTCAATTCATAAATCAACAACATCAATAGATAAAGTGGCGTATATGATGTAACATAACTTCAAGTTAAAGATAATATAAATACTAAAATTTAAAAGTCATCTTGTCATCAAATGTCAAAAAGATCATACAAAATGTCTTAGATTTTATTTATTTATTTATTTATTTATTATTATTATTTTAAACTAAACTTTAAGACTAGAAAGATACGTTTATAGTGTAATCAAACTCCATATTCGCCATCTTCGACTAAAAATTTAGAAAAAGATTAGTAAAAGCACAACAAAACTATTATCGCTATTCCACAACTATCAATTATTCTCTTCTATAACTAGAACGAGACATTTCCCTCAATGCCCTGAAAAGAAAAGAAGTAGATTTTAGAAGATATCACATAAATGCTACAACATAAGAAAATATTTACAAATGAAAGATTAAAATCTAATTTGCACTTTACTACTATTATTACTACCATCATTAGATGACCAATCTAACGCAGAAAGGTCCTAGGATTTGGCCTCAGTCTATGCTTGTAAAAGATCAAATAACTCGTTAGTAGTAGAGCACAAATAAAAAAGCTTTTTCATCGCGGAACGGAATGAAATGATTCTTAATTGTATGATTAAGAAACGCTATCAAGCCATCATAAAAGTTATTAATATTTAATAAACCGATGGATTTTTTATGAATGCTCAAACGCTAAGATTGCAAAATGTACTAGTGCCTCTAAAGTTGCAAAGATCTCTCCAACGATGCTTTTTCACCGTGAATTGAATGAAAATGATTCTTAATTGTATGATTAAAAATGTCATCATAAAAGTTATTAATATTTAACAAACCCATGGATGTTTTATGAACGCTCAAACGTGGGCATTTATGCAAATGTAATTAGTGCCTCTAGAGTCAAGTAAGATCTTTTACCAAGAAAATGAAAGCTGCTCGCATGGTTTAGCATCTTAGATATTCTTTTTGCATACTTGAGACAACTAGTCTTCTTTAATTAGTGGGCTAGGTGTAAATCCCAGGTTTAAGGGCTTTTCGGGATGATATCGAAAGCACTTGGATTTTTCCATAAACTAGGTGTATTTTTCTCTCCATGAACAAGTCTTGATAACCCTTTGTCACCTCCTATAAACTATCCAGATTTTCTCTATGCTAGTACTTTCACCAAGATCTATAACTACTTGAACAAACATTTGCATTTTCCCATAATAAAATCGTAAAAGCACACAAACCTTCTTTAATTATCTATTCAAGTTGTCGTCATTAAGATAATTCTAAAATAATTACAGGCGTATCTTAAAATATGTTATTTAAATATATCTTGGTGATAGACATAATGATATACAACCCGTAAATAAGATGGTGTGCTTGTCAAATGACACGGAAGTTCGTGGCTCAAAAGTCAAAAGTAAAGTTGGAAAAGAAAGAAAACAAATAAGAAAGAAAGACAAAATCACACTATTAAAACTATGAAAGCAAATAATAAAAGAATAAAAAACAAAAGGATACGACCGATATTTCAGGATCACCGACTCGTATTTTCTCTAGTTTTATGTCTAGAACAACTTAAACATCTCTCTCGGTCGAAGATAAAGTTTCTATCCGTTTTCTTATAAACCGCAAATAAATCATTTATAGTTAGATTCACGAGACTATATCATGATTTTTTTTTTTGGGAATAATGACCATAATTGGGAAATTGTACGCTAATGTATCAACTCAGATCAGCTTTAAATGTGAAAGGATGTCATTTAATGACTCTTTATTCAAATGATTCGTAATAAATCAATCTTGTCTTTTTGTCAGTTGACACCATTTCAAAGATTTACAAGGACATTTTGTCAGTAGTTTGTCTGGAGCGCACCTAGGTGACAAGAAACTAGAGTCATCTAGCCTTTCATTTCCCTTCGATAGTCTCATTTCCGTGAACGTATATATAGGTAATAAATTTTGGGAGGTAACTCTCCTACCAATTGCACTTTGGCTTCATTAACCAATGAATGTCAAAGGAATGTTATTCCCTGTAAAGACGCAAGTATTTGGACCGAGCTTATATAAATCGCTGGATTGCATTCCTCCCAGGAGAGAGGAAAAATCGCTTGTGAAGTTTTACAAGAGTTATGTTCCTATTCATACTTTAGCTTGAGAATGTCGGGCTATCACGTGGAAATTAAAAGAGTTAACTTAATAGTCATAGAAGATCGTTATTCGCCACTTAACCGTAGTAACAATAACAACATACTAAATAAAAGAATCAATCTAGTAAAAACAAGATACATGTGATAGCAAACAATAAAATAAAAATACACAATGAATGAAAATGGGATATTAACTCACTATCATCCATATATTAAGTTTATCTCAAGTTCTAATTCGATATCATGATACAGGACCCTTAAAGTCCCCAAGTTGTCCTTTAGCTCTTCAAAAGGGATATTAACGCTGCTTCGTTGTAAATCTTAAAGAGAATGTGATTGACAAATTTGTGAGCAAGCCTTTTATGACGCTCACGCATTGACGCTCATTAAGGTGGTTGAAAAAGATTTGTCTCACGAGGTACTTATGACGATAATACAAGTGATTAAAAATATAATTGTTAAACAAATGTACATAATGTCAATCAACAAAACGAAATCCCAAAAAGTTAAACTACCTAAAGAAAATAGTCAATTAAGATTTAGAGGGTCACCCAAATTTATTTCGTCTTCTTCATGGTTCAGATTTAGATATGTCTTTAATCTTTAACGTTAGGTGCGACATTATTCTTGGATCCCATTTCAAACTCCCATGTGAAAAAAAAACAAATGAACAATAAATAAACCAAACCATTGAAAGCATAATCTACTTGGGAATAGACAGAAGTAGGAATTAAATAAAAGAACTTTTCGACATGGCGAAAAATAGTTTTTCATAATATACTTGTCATAAAAGATTTTTATCTATTGCTTGTAATTTTATAATTTTCATATGGATCATTGCGATCTTTCAAGTTCCTCATAGCTATCATCTTATTTTCGAACACTATCAGAGTGTCAAAGTTGAATTCCCATGGCCCATTATGCACGATGCTTGATTTCTCGCTAAAGGTGACAAGCGTCCTATACACCAACTTATAAGGTAACATCTTAATAAAGGTCTTGAAAGCTATTCAATATACCCATAACGCATTACAAATCCAATGACCTATCTTTTCGTCTAGTTTCACCGCTCTTTCTGCCTAGTTTCACTGCTTTTTCTAATATTTTGCTTTATTTTTAATTGAGATCTGACTTGGCCACTAATTTGTGGATGATATGGGTGGCCACTTTGGTGGTGTAATGAAGTACTTTGCCAAAAGAGCTTGGAATGATTTTACAAAGTGAGTACTACAATCACCAACAATCGCCATGGTGACCCAAAGTTGAAAAATGCTCGCCAAAAGTCCCATCACCACTTCAGGATCGCTGTCTCGCACGAACTTGCTTTCACCTACTTAAATACATAGTCAATAAAACCAGCATAAACGATGGCCAAAAGAAGAAGGAAAGAGTCCCATGAAATTAATTCTACACATAAAAACTCAATTACCATAATACGATTTAATGGCATCACGTTTCTTTGTGTAATGTTTTCCATGCACCTGCACCTATCATATGAAGAATAGAAAATTTAAGTATCGCAAAAAAAAAGCTTGTCAATAAAAACCACATTATAAAACTTTAGCAACCATCTTCTTGGCACTAAAATAGTATTCATAAAACTTGTTCATGGCAAAACGAAAAAATGTCTTGAAATTGGTTCTTTAGAACGCAACGCTCGAGCAATTTGACAAATCGCAATACTTGAATAGATAAAGATCATCGTAGAAGAAATTTTTTATTTCCGTAAAAATTTAGCCTTGTCTTGTTAAAAAGAGAATGTTCGGAAGTTGTCTGCTATAAAGATAGTCAACTATATTAGCATACAATGACAATATTTCCATACTTATTAGTTGTTCAGTTCAGAATGATTCAAGTGTAATGGCAATGATTCTAGAATTGTTTTGAAATTGAAGTTTTAGAGAGATGAGCTACTCTTTTTGCACCTTTCTTATCTTTGAACTCGAAATAAAATCCTGTAAAAGTAACACCATCAAATTGGTCCTGACTTTTGATACAAAATTCTTTTATATTCTATGATGATAAGATCGAAACTTTTTTTAATGCAAAAACCACTACTAACATTTTTTTCAAAGTGGTTGAGTAATTCAATTATGTATTAATCAATGTCATACTATTACAGAATGACATAAGGATATGATCAACTCTTTGTCCTAATATCGCTTATATTTAAAAAATCATATGCATCACACATGAGTTTAAAAGGAAAGTTCCAAT
>JASUUG010000048.1:0-35446 GCA_030449905.1 Luvunga scandens
AATATATTATTTTTAAATATATTTTTTATTAATTTGAAATTAAAATTACAATTCTTTAAATAAAGATAAAATTATAATTTAAAATTATTTACTCCCAATCAAGATAATATAAAAAACATACCAAATTTGATTTTAATTTCATACTTCAGTAAAGAAAAATTCTTGTAATTTAAGGGTGGGCAAATCGATTTTCGGTTCGAGTTCTTACGGTTTTGGTTTGGTTTCAACCCTACTTGGTTTGGAAGAATTTGAGCTATAAATTCGGATTCATTTTGTATTATAAACTAAGCGTGTATCTCTATCCAAAAAGGAATAGTTAACTAAATATCAAACAAATTTATCATAATCATGTTCACAAATTAACTATTTAAGAATTAACAACAATTAACAAAAGAAAATTAAGAAATTAACTAACAATTAAAAAAAAAAGATTACCAAACGATTAATTAATGGGAAATTAGAAGCAGAAGAAAAATATTTGCAGTGGAGGAAGAAAAGAAGCAACAGAGGAAGGGACAAGAAGAAGAAGAGAAGAAGAAAAGAAGAAGAAGATGTTTCGCAACAGAGGAAGGACAAAAGAAGAAGAAGAAGAGAAGAAGAGGTGAAGAAGAAGAAGATGTTCAGCAATGGCGGAAGGAGAGAAGAAGAAGAAAAGAGAAGAAGAAATGAAGGAGAAAAAGAAAAGAAAATAAGAAAAAGAAGTGGAACGGCTGAGCAGTGAATGTTTAGGAGTGTAATGTGTTAGGGTTGTGAATATGTTTTTAAATTATTGTTTCGTTTTTAATTTTCTTGGTTAACCTGATCGGGTTGACTATTCAACCCGAACTGAAATACAACCCGATCAGATTTGAACTTTCAACCTGGGGTTGTAAACTACAACCCGAACCAAACCGATCCCTATATTCATTGTGCATTTGCTACAGTTAATTAAGAATTTACAATCACAAATAGAGCACCCAATTACAAAAACATCTGGATACACATTGACAGCCTCTATTATATGTTGATTAGGTCATAAGATATTTAGCAGGATTGAGAAGAGCTACAGCGCCTCGTTTGTGACTAGAGAATTTTTTATAAACTCCTAGCTTTTGCTCACTTTCCACAGCTGCCAAGTGAAAGCTTACCAAGAGCTTTGCACAATCCCTGTTACATGGAATATTACATGTAAAGTTAGAGCATATCACTTGTCTCAGTTACAAATTAGAGCCATGAGACACTACACGTGTTTACTGATATGCACCACTTAACGCTAGAAATCAGTAACCAAAAATGGAGGATACTACAGCAAGAAGAATTACGGATAATACTGAAAAGGGGACATTACTTTAGATGCTCTTCACTGTAGCCAGTGTGGTGCTTCAGAGTTTCAGTCCAAAGAGGGCTCTTGTTAAGGGTACAACGTGCAGCGTATACAGATGCAGCAGCAAGCATGGATGGGCAGTAACAAATTACGGTGGGATAATGACTGATACCTAGTTCAGCTAGGAAAAATACCAGATTCTCCATCTACATTGGAAAGAAATGTCTATCATTCAGTTTGAGTTATTGCATTATAACGAAAACAAGACCAAGATATTTGCAGCACCTCCTGATCAGGTGAGACAGAAGCCTTGACATATCGAACTAGGAACACATAAGGTGTAGGAACAGTTAAATGCCACCCCAATTTCTCCAAAATTGCTTTCTCCATGACAAGCACCTCTGATCCAATGTAAGCATAATCTGATATGCAAATGAAGTCATTAACCTGCAAAATCAAAGCCAATCAACGAGAACTTCTAAATGAATTTGAAACTGACAGAAGCAACTTAAAAAAAAAAAAAACAGGAAGAAAAAATAAACTAGTAGAAACAAAAGAAATTCTGAAAGATGATACAGAGAGAATAACTCTACCTGTGGAGCCCATATTTCTTCGTATTTGCATGCAATGAGCATTGAGCTAATGCCAACTAGCTGAAGCTCCCTCCTGTTCACAGTTTTCATGGAAAGGTAGCGATCAAGTATGCTTACAGTAAGATACAGAGTTTCAGGCATTAGTTTAAACTTGTTATGAACTTCTATCAGCCAGTCGACAAGGATAGTTCTCATCTTAGCATTGATATTTGCCTGTGAGACCATGTAATCGTGCACTCGACTCTCTTCCTGCATAAAAGTTTCCCATCATAAGAGAGAGGCTGGGACTACTGCTGAGAGTGAAAAGTATAAAAGGAACATTACTTCTGTGAGCTTGTAGAACATGTAGATATCATCAACATATTCAACAACTGCCAAATTGTCATTAACATCTGGTGCATCAATGTTTACTATCAAATCCTTTGGCTTGTCAGTGATTCCACAAGCAGCCTAATAAAAATAAATTTGGAAAAGACAAAGATAAATATTTTATCGAAGAATCTTCATAATCAACAAAATAACCCAAGAAGAACATCATCAAAACCACCTTGCTTCGAGCAGTGAGAACTGAAGTGAATGTCCTGTCATTACTCCTCAAGGACCTTTCCCCAACAGGTTTAATATTTTGGCTTTTAGCTTCTACTTATTCAACATTCTCTTCTTCATCAGAGCTTATTACAACTACGTCATTGTTTGCATTTTCAGATGCTTTCTTTTGAGTTTCTGTTGGCTTCTTCACAATTCTACCTTTTTGGGTAGCTGCAGCTACAAAATCATCAACCACTACGAGCTGCAAAATAAAAGCATCCGATCCACAAAATGGTCTAATTTTTAATGCCTCCAATTACCAAGATTCTAAAGATGAAAATGTTTAATATAAACATAAATAGCTGCATATTACCACCTTGTTCTTCTCTGCTGCTGCTTGGAGCTGTGCACGAAAACTCCTTGTCATGGGGCGAGAGATCTTCCCCTCCACAACTGGAAGCGTCTCCATATTGCCAATATCACAAAGAACTCGTCGATTCTGAACTTGTGCTGGCTCATTCTTCATCTTTCCTCTTCCTAGAAGGCAAAAACAAAAATAAAAAGAGAAGATTTTTAAACAACATTCCACTGAAATGAGACCTAAGGAAAAAAAAATGCCAAGAAAAAGATATAATCTGGTTTTAGAGACATAATGTGATCAAAACAATCCCAGATACTCCAGTAAATTTCAGAGTTCAGACAGAGAAACTTTCATAATTTGGAAATTGACGAACAAAGAATCATATAAAAAAGAAACAGAATGATAATCTTTAGAACAATACCCAAATCTTTGAAATTAAAGAAGCAATAATTAAAAAATAAATTTTTTTAATAAAATCTATGTATGAACTTTAAACTGAGAGAGATGACAAATAGATTCATGAAAGAACACAAAAATAAAATTAACCCAAAGAGAAACAGAGAGGGACAGAGAGAGAATGAAAATTGATATTAGAACAAGCAATAAACCCCTAGAACCATAAAGACTGATACACACTAAAGTAATCAAAAGCAAAAGAAAATATTGTCAACCGTCATTTAATAAAACAAAACAACTGGGAATAAAAAGAAATGGTACCCAGAAACACGTCAATACCCATTAATGAAAAATAAAAATCCCCAAACTGAATCAAAATATAACGAATCACTTACCCATAAAATCCGAACACAGATAGTATTAAGCAAAAATGATACCTTCGTATCATTAAAGAATCAAAAAAGAAAAATCATACCCATTAAAGGGGGGGGAGAAACCCACGAGTAATTATCAAAGAAAATAAATTGAGACTAGGAGAAGAAATTAGTTAACCTCTGGGTTGCCTTGCAACAACAGCTTTGGCTTCCATTTTCAATTCTTGGTCGCAATTTTCACACTGTGTTACTCTGCTAAGTCTTGTAAAGAATGAGGGTTTTTAATGCAAGATGATGGCTTGTTAATGAATTAAAACAACTTAGCCTTTTGAGGAAAAAAAAAAAACCTAACGGTCATATTTTCAATTTTCGAATCGCTGCCGTTTCATGAGTGCTTGCCAAACTAATCACAAGGCTAATGTCGTTTTTAACCAGCCATGGGCCCCCAGCCCATTTAGCCCGCCCAATCCACTTTAGTGATGATAGTTATTTAATCAATCAGGGTTTTTGGTTTTTGGTTTGGGTGGGAGTTTGATATTAAATTCCAAAATATAACAATAATTACTAAAAACATGATCTTCAAGTTTTTGAATTGGAACTGTGAAGAGTCATAATTGGATGTTGAGAAGTTTTGTTATCTTTTATGTCGTCTTGATCTTTAGAATTTTTAACTATTTATAATTTTTTATTGGTTGAATTTATTTTATCGTTTTTAAAACTCTGTCTCCTGAGGCTTGTTCAATATTATTTTATGAGATTTATTTTTATTTTCGCTTAAGAATACAAATATAATATATGTTCGGTGCATTGTATTTAAAAATAAATTATAAAATAAATAATTTATATTTTACTCTATAGTTATAAATTTGAAAACATATTTAGCACATTTTCAATGAATCAAAAACCACATTCCAAAATAAATTACAAAACAAACCTTATAATCTTCTTCTTCAATCATAATTCACAACTCTTTCTTTATCCTAGATCTAAATTCACAACTCTCTCTCTCTCTCTCTCGTGACAGTTATTCGAGCGAAATCAGTTGTTGCTCTACATCTCTCATTTGTCTTAACCGATGGTGGTGGTAGTGCATCTCTACTTTGCTTCGGTGAGCGGTAGATCAACTACTGCTGCTGCGTTGAGGATCGACTGTTGCTACTGCTGCTGTATCTCAGCTCTGTCTCAACTGGTGGTGGTCTTGGTGTTGCGTCTCTGCTCTACTTTGGTTGGTGGTGGATCAACTGTTGCTATTGTGTTAAGGATCGCTGCCCGAAACAGCACCCAACACTAACAAAAATAGAAAAACATGGCTGAGTAGAGAAAAGAGAAAAAAAAAAAAGCAGCAAAGAAAAAAGAGGTATAAGTTGAAAAGGGAAAAAAAGGAAAAAAGAAAAACAATTACTTCTTTTAATAATATTATTATAAATTTAGTAAAGAAAAACAATTGTTGCTGTTAGATTGTTTAGAAAAAAAAAATTATTTTAGAAATTGGTATTACCAAACATATATTCATTGTTTTTATCTATTTCAATTGTCCTATTTTTAATTTTAAAATATATGATATAGAAAATAATATGAGATGTATACTTAATTTTAAAATTTAACAACTACAAAATACCATTTCATTCTCGTTTTGATTTTAGAAAATACTAATTATAGAACAATATCGAACAGACCCTTATTTATTTTTTCAATTTCATGAACCAGTCTGAATTAATTTTACTTATTTCATTTTGTCTTTTTATCAAACAATGTACAAATAAATTTATTTTTTCAGTTCCATGAGCCAGTCTGATTTAATTTTACTTATTTAATTTTTTCTTTTTATCAAACAATGCACAAATAAATTTATTTTTTCAGTTCCATGAGCCGGTCTGAATTAATTTTACTTATTTCATTTTGTCTTTTTATCAAACAATGTACAAATAAATTCATTTCATCAACATCTAGAGCAAACCAAGTTCACGCATTTTAACTCACTAGTCGACTAAATTAATCACTAATTGATCACTATATTCTTTCCCTAAGTAATTAATTAATGAAAATTATGGAAACTTCTATAATAATCATTTACTTAGGAATTAATAACAATGGAGCTTACTCTTCTTAATTTGTCATTAGTTTAAAAATATATAATATGGGCCTCATCACCTGCCTAGCTTCCTAATTTTTTGATATCTGCCTAGCTATATATATCAATATAATATCCAATATTTATATTTTGCTAAAATTCATTCTGAAACGCTAAATAATCGAACAGGGCCCCACCAAAAAATTAGGTTCCTCCCAATACTAATAAGGCCCATTTATTTATCAAAAAGGCCCTTCATTTTATAAATAATTAAAATTTTTTAATAAAAAATTAAAGCTATATATATCATGGCTTATTCTACTATGTATAGTTATTCGAAAAAAAAATTAAAAATTGATACGTGAAAATATAATAAAAAATTGCATCTTACAAACAAGAAGGAAGAGGGTAAATTAATTTTTTAATATAAATTCAATTATAATTATAAAAATTATAACATATATTTTTTAGCCTAAGACCTCATTTTTCCCAAGGCCTTATTATGCTCTACGAAAACATGTTAAAAATGCTTTGTCATTCAAAATATGATATGCAAAAAATTAAATCAAATCGAATCGGTACTTAAAAATCAAAAGCTTGAGTTTAATTGTATTACCAATTAGATTGAATAATAACGGAATTCTCAAAGAATATTCTAATATTTTTATCAGACGTGTTGAAGTGACATTTATTCATTCTACCACCAATTTAAAAATTTGTAAAAATATTTACTACTAAATTGCACCATATGCTGCTACATCACTTTTATGATTTTTTGACGTTAGAATTCAAATCTTTTGTACGTTTAATTTGTTTGTTTCCAAATTAGTCCTTAATAAATATCTTGTAGAGATCGTATCGAACTTAGTGGTGTCCACTAGTTTTTTTCCCCCTCTTTCTCTTTCTTTTGAAGCAGTTTTCACGTGAGAGGTTGATCGACTACATGTCTGGTACACATAATTGAAAGTCTTTGATAACAAAACGCTGGCCATTCGAACCATATCTACATTTAAATGATTAACAAACAAGCTTAGGCGTGCTATTGCTATTATTAATTATCCCCCGATCATTAAATTTTGTTAATATTCATTCTGGAACACTAAAATAAAACTAAATCGAATACATCAACGAGACCCCATTTATCACTTGTTATGTTGCGGTATTTAACTTAATTTTAGTCTAAAATTTTTGTTATTTAAACTTTTAATAATCAAATAATTTTGGATTAAAAATAAAATCATAGAAATTATGAACTATTAAAAATTCACAATTAAGAGAACATTCATCAAACACATATAGCTATTGCTTTCTCTATATATTCCAATGTGTACGATACTGAGGGTTGAAGGGTGTTATTGGCAGAGCTCAAAGCTATTATGTGCATGTTGGGTGGGCGGACATCTATTGAAAATATCTCTGACATTTCTCTCGACAAACTTATTGATATAAAAAATCTATGGTTTTACCATCTGTATACAGTAGTAAAATTTGTCCGTACATTAATCTTAATGTTGCAGGTGATTCGAAATTGCGTACTGTAGATGGAAATAATTTGTAGGTTGGTTGATACTTCTGTGGTATAGATTTTATGTACTTCATTACAAAATACTGGCCGTTAGAACCTTATCTACATTTCTTTATAAGATAATAAAACAAGCTCAGGTGTGCCAATTACGCCATTACAAATTATCCTCTCATCATATACTTCCTTAAAATTCATTCTGAAACACTACAACTAAATAATCGGATATGCCTTTGTGGGTCGATGATGCCAGCAGCAACGAGACTGCAATTATCACTTGTTTAGTTGCAGTACTTGCCGTGGTCTATTTCGCATGGAATGCGAACAGATCAAGGAAAGCAAATGATAAACTTCCACCAGGACCTCGCGGCTTGCCTATAGTCGGATACCTCCCATTTCTCGGAACTACTGACTTACACAAGACGTTCACGGAATTATCTAGAGTTTATGGGCCGATCTTCAAGCTCTGTCTTGGAAACAAATTGTGCGTAGTGGTGAGCTCATCTTCCCTAGTTAAACAAGTGGTTCGTGATCAAGATATAACATTCGCTAACCGCGACCCAACGATCGCTGCACTTGTGGCCACCTTTGGTGGCAATGATATTGCATGGTCCAATTACGGGCCCGAATGGAGAAAGTTGCGCAAATTTTTTGTGGGCAAGATGATGAGTAACGCAAGCCTTGATGCTTGTTATGCTCTAAGAAAACAAGAGGTTAAAAATAGTATCAGGGATTTGTATAACAACAACAAAATTGGCAAGCCCATTGACATTGGTGAATTGTCAATTTCAACCTTGGTATGTGTTATGAAGAACATGCTGTGGGGTGAAGCGCTTGAAATAAGAGAGATAGGGATCACAAATCTTGGGGCTGAGCTAAAATTTAAGCTGGCAGAACTCATGGTGCTAACAGGAACACCGAATATTTCGGATATCTTTCCAGTGCTTTCATGGCTTGATATACAAGGTATAGAGAGGAAAACAAAGAAGATTTCTCTCTGGTTTGAAAATATTATAAATTCTACCGTTGAAAAGTATAGAAGCAAGGACTTTATTGTTGAAGGTGAAGAAAGAGCAGGAAAAAATTTTGAAGGGTCAAGGAACAAGAACTTCTTGCAGTTACTATTGGAGCTTCAAGAAAATGAAGACAGTGCTTCATCAATTAGCACGAACCAATTTAAGGCCGTACTCGCGGTATGTTAAGCTACTAGCCACAAAACCGTTATACAAGCACAGCTGTATATTTTGCATGAGTGATATTTTCAACTTCTTTTTTTTTTTTTAAATTAGAATTTTGTTGCAACCTTTTGGACAGGATATAATTACGGGTGGAACCGACACCACTACTACGATGGTGGAATGGACAATGGCAGAGTTGATGCAGCATCCACAAGTAATGAAGAAAGTTCAGGAAGAATTAGCTCAAGTTGTGGGCATAGACAGTTGTGTTGAAGAATTTCACTTGCCTAAATTAAAGTATTTAGATGCTGTGGTGAAGGAAACATTCCGTCTGCATCCTGCATTGCCTTTTTTAATACCACGTAGGGCAAGCAAGAGTAGCAGCATTGGTGGCTATACCATTCCCAAAGATACAACTATTATGTTGAATGTTTGGGCAATCCACAGGGACCCTAAACTTTGGGATAATCCCTTAGAATTTCGACCCGAGAGGTTCCTGAATGTTGGTGTCGCGAGTGAGTTCGATTACTCAGGTAACAATTTTCAGTACTTGCCATTTGGTTCTGGTAGAAGAATGTGTGCTGGGATTCCTCTAGCTGAGAGGATGCTGATGTTTGTTCTGGCTTCGTTATTGCACTCATTTGAGTGGGAATTGCCAGCTGGCACAAAGGTAGACTTATCTGAAAAGTTTGGGATTGTCATTAAGAAAAAAGAGCCCTTGGTTGCTATTCCAACACCAAGACTATCCAATTCAGAGCTCTACCATTAAGACAAAATGTTTGTGATGATTTTGTTTGGGAAGATTTGTATGTTATTTCATGTTCAATCGTAATAAAATATTTTAATAGAGGTCCTTGGTTGGTATTTTTTAAATGGCATAATCTGTCATCATACTTGTGTTTGGAGCTATTTGGGATAATTATTTTTGGATTGCAATTAATAAATATTTATGTTTTAAAATTTTATGAGAGTCTAAATTTATACTCGTTCAATAAAAAATTCCCTAAAAATTTTACAATTCAAAATTTTATGAAATATAGACGAAACTTTTATACCTACTAATATTTTAGTCTATTCTACAAGTTTTAAGAGGAGATATTTTTAGAGCTAGCAAATAAGGTTACTTGATCATTTTCTTGTCATGTCATCTTATATCGTGTTAAATTTCGCTTGAACCAAATATGACTTATTTAATAATCGTGTCAAAATATTGAAACTTGAACTCAACACATGAAATAAACAGGTGACTGAACACACTCATTTAATAATTCGGTAATTATGTCACTCAATACGACACAATCCAATAACCCACTTGATGCATATTTAACATAATTTACATCATACATTTTACACCCCTTTGTCGTAAATTACATTATTTTATATCCCTAAATAACATTATGTATTGATATTAAAAAATATATGTGTCTGTTAAAAGATTATACTATTCAATATATATTGAAAAGAGAGCAAAGAGATTTTCTTATGGTTTGAAAATATTATCAATCCTGCTGTTGAACAGTATAGAAGCAATGTCTGTTGTTAAAGGTAAAGAAGCAGCAGGGAACAATATTGAAGGAAGAAATCTCACATGTTTAGTTGCTGAATTTGCCGTCGTATTATATTGGTAGCAATAAGATTATTGTAAAGTTTTTATTTTTCTATATTAAAGTTAAGTCAATTTCTATTACAAATTCGGTTGAGTTTAATTGTGTTACAATATAAATTGAATAACAAAAGAATTTTCAAAGAGTATTTCAATATTTCTATCTCAATTGTTGAAGTGCCATTTATTTGTTGTACGATCGATCTTAAAATTTATAAAATTATTTAAACTTAATTCCATAAGTAACACTGTATTTTTATTTCTCAAGAAATCTTGTAAGAACAAAATTCTTTTATAACAAAACTTTTACGAGAAATTAATTTGCTACTCATTCCTGTGCGAGAATCACTCTCTATTTCCTTCAATTGCTTTTTAACAATCATTTGCTTATCAAAATTCAAACATTTATCTTTTTTTTTTTTTTAAACCTTCTTCAATCAGTCTTTTGAAAAAAAAATCAGGACATGGCTGTTAAATTTTGAAATAAAGTATCTCAAAATAATTAATAACCGGAAAAAACCAAGGGGTTTAACTAAGATATGGATACCTTTGCAAATCACATGTTTATCGATAAGAATGATAATCATGATTGAGGAGTTTAATTACAATAGATAACATTTTAAAATTAATCAGGGTTGAAATTGTAAATGTTAGAAAGAGAGGTTTTGTGAGAATTTTCAAAGGGTGTTAGTAGTTCCAAAAACAGCCGCAGTCATCATCTTTCCCGATTTCTCCTTCCCATCTCCATCTTATTCAGAAATTTCCAGTGCCTTTGTTTCTCGCCTTTGATTTTTCTTCTTTCTAATTTAATAATTCACGCTTTTCGTGTTCAAACTAAATAATTTAGATCTTAAAATTTATAACCCAATAATTATAGTATTATGAAAATAATTACTCATATTTTATCGAATATCTCCATGCTACTAAGGCCTTGGTAGTAGGCTTTTATTATCTCAATAAAATAATTAAAAAAAAAACTCTGAATAATATTGGGAAAATATACACCTACCCGTATTCGTAACTTTAATCTATTAGTCTCCATAGACCTGTTTTTTGGCTTCGAATTGTGTTGGAGCCATATATATACAGAATATGTGGAAATCAGCGCAACCAAAAAGATAATCTTTACTTCCAAGAACATGGTTGAGTGATTTTCAAGAAGTTTTATTTGATTGACCATCTAAGTTCAAATCTTGGGGTGATTAAGGATTAAAAAATAAATTTGGGCTTTCGCACACCCCCTTAACTTTTAAAAAAAAAGAAAATTTAATTAATTAATCTTTATTTTATTCATTAATATATCATAATCCTATGTGCATTTTATTTGTTATCTTTTTATTTAAAAAATAGGAGGGTGGATAAATTTCAAATAAATTTTTAGCCCCATATTAATCTTTCAAGTTTCATATTTAGGTGGCCAACTAAAAAAAAATTACTTGAATCTACTCGACTAAGTTAACAAATTTTATTTAATTAATTAATGGAGGTGTAGAAAATCAAACCCCATGCCTTTCGCATGCAAAAGTATTAACAGCATCCAGCTATGTCACAACAGTGAAAGCAATGTACCATTGTTGCAACATAGCTGGCTCTGATAACCTAACACATATTTTAAGTTTTAAAATTGGTAGTTCGGGGTTTAGTTTTCCGTACGAATGGTAAAATTGTCCTCCAAGTTAGATATCCATATAATATCCATCCAAAATCCGTTAGATTCTAACAGATTTTGGATGGATATTTTTTAAAGTATCCAACTCTTATTAGATGGATATCCAATATCCAATCCATTCTCATATTTTTAGACTAATAAATAAATAAATAAATAAATATTCTAAACAAAAACATTTATTCTTAAATATACCTTCTCAACAAAATTATAGAAAAATATTTTAATTTTTCAAGATTTAGAAAATATACTATCATTGAAAAGAAAACAAACTTTTTTTCCCCTAAAAGAAATGAATGCCAATGTTACTGTTCCAGCACCGGTATCGCCGTTGAAGACAAAAAAAAAAAAAAAGTGACTAAATGACGACGAATTCAGTACTATTGGACTCAAAAATTTTATAATCTATGCATTGATACTAATTTTTTTGCAAAAAGAAATGGACGGCGGCCCAAATGCCACCCAAAGATTGGTGGCAACATCCTATCGCTAACTCACGGTGAATCAGTGAGATGCACCGCCATGTTCATCAAACTCGTTGGAAGCCACCAAATATGACTAAGATGGTGGTGCAACTCACTGCATAGTTGTTAGCCGGTGACATTGAGTTGCCGTCATCATTTATTTCTTGCTAACGAATTCAACCTCATTGCATAGATCCTGAAAATTTGGATCCGATGGTATCGAATTTGTCACCATTAGCTCACATTTTCTTTCGGTCGCTGGGGATGGAACAGTGACTTGGAAAATTTATTTTACTATTATATTGTTATTCACAATAATTTTAATGAGCTTTTAAAATTAATGAATTTAGGAAATATAAATAAAGTTAAATAAGAATTCTCTTAATGTAGTATATTATTAATTAGTTTAAAAACATAAATTTATTAATTAGTCATATTATTTTTGAATTTAAAGATACAAATTTAATGTCCATGGACATACAAGGATATTCAAATCCATGTGGGTAAAATCCATATCCATATCCAACAGGTAAAACTGGTTATGGATATGGGCGTATCCATTATGGATAATTATGGATTTTCACTTTGATGGATAATATCTATCTATACCTAAATACTTACCATCCCTAATTTCTAGGAACCGCTGCATAGGGCTTTTAATTGAGTATTAAAATATGTTTTAAGTTGTCTAACCAAATTTATATGTAAACTAGAAGAAAGAAGAAAATACAATTTGGATTATGCTGTATAGATGAATTAATTAGTTAATTGTGTTGCTGATCTAATTCTCTGTTGCAGTCTTTTTTTTTTCTCCTCCAAATATCTTTCTCTTTTATTATACATTCAAATATTCAATCGAGGTCTATAACATTCATTAAAAAAAAATTAATTTATACGGGGTAATACCATGATGAAAAATATTGATTCTTAATTAAAATCGACCCCAATATCAAATTTTGTTTATAAGATTGCCCCCCAGGTCAAGGGTAGTTTTCTTAAAAATTAATAGGAATTAAAGAAATTTAATTTTTTAGTGGGTTCAATTGCCCGCACACCCCGATTGTAGGTCCACCCCTGACCCCTGACTGAAGCATTTTTTACAATATAAACTCCGTTTGTCAGCACGAAAAACCTTCCACTTTAAATCAAAATTGTCACTTAAAAATTATTAATGTTAATAAAGTTTGTAGAGGAAATGAGCTCAGTTAAAAAAATATTATAGGAGAAATTCTATTTTTTGACTTTTAATAAATTAATCTATAGGTTTTAAAAAATCAAAAGATTATTAGTTGGTGGTGATTTTACGTCAAATTAAGATGCGGCACCTTACATGTGAGGCAGAGACAATCGGCTTAGACTATCCTATTCTTTATCCTAGTTACTACTATAATTAATAAATAACTTACAATTGAAGTAATTAATATTATTACTTCGCTGTAAATAAAGGTCTTTGTACTCGAATCTTCACGCATGATCACTCCATTCCTTTATTTACCTTGCTAAAGCAGATTTTGAGGCATTAAAACAAAATAATAATTGAATATGGCTTTGTGGATCGATGACGCCAGCGACAAGGAGACCACCAATTATCACTTGTTAAGTTCCTGTAATTGCCGTTGTTTTACATTAGTAGAATAGTAGTGAGAAGATAATTGTAGAGTTTTTATTTTTTTATATTAAAAATTGGTCGATTTGTTATAATAAATTCAGTTGAGTTTAATGGTATTACCACATAAATTGAATACTAATAGAATTCTCGACAAATATTTCAATATTTTAATCTCAAGAGTTGAAGTAGCGTGTATTTGTTATACGATCGATTTTAGAATTTATAAAATTATTTGTTACTAAATCGCACCATATGCCGCATCACCTGAAACTTAAGAAACGGAACGTAGCATTGCCATTGCTTAACATTCGCTGTTACGACTTTATGACAATAGAATTAAAATCTTTTGTGCATTTAATTTGTTTACTTCTAAATTAATCTTTAGTAAATTTTTTTTTCACATTATCAATGGACAAAACTCCAACGAAAATAACTATACAAGAACAATCCATGCTAGTTAAGGGTGGGCATAAGCCCACAAATCATGGGTTTACCCAAACTCAAATCAAATAAATTTGTTTGCGTTAGGCAAATTATTTGTGGGCAAGTTGATGAGTAACGCAAGCCTTGACGCTTGTTATGCTCTAAGAAAACGAGAGGTTAAAAATATTATCAGGGATTTGTACAACGCAAACAAAATTGGCATTGGCAAGCCCATTGATGTTGGTGAGTTGTCGATCTCAACTTTTGTACGTGTTATACAGAACATGCTATGGGGTGAAGCTCTTGAATTAAGAGAGAAAGGGATGAGTAACCTTGGCGCTGAGCTAAAGTTTAAGCTAGCAGCACTCGTGGTGCTAATGGGAACACCGAATATTTCGGATATGATTCCCTTCCTTTCATGTCTTGATATACACGGTATAGAGAAGAGAACAAAGAAGATTTCTCTATGGTTTGAAAATTTTATCGATTCTGCAGTTGAACAGTACAGAAACAAGGTCTCCGTTGTTGAAGGTGAAGGAGGACCAGGGAACAATATTGAAGGAAGGAATAAAGACTTCTTGCAGTTACTCTTGGAGCTTCAGGCAAATGAAGACAGTTCTTCATCAATTAGCACTATCCAATTGAAGGCCTTGCTCGCGGTATGTTGCGCAACTGGCCACAAACTGTTGTACAAGCACAACTGTATTAGTGATGTGTTTTCACTTATTTTTAATTAGAATTTTATTGTTACCTTCTTAACAGGACATAATTTCTGGTGGAACCGACACCACAACTACAACGGTGGAATGGACAATGACAGAGTTGATGCACAATCCACAAGTAATGAAGAAGGTTCAAGAAGAATTAGCTCAAGTTGTGGGCACGGACGGTTGTGTTGAAGAATTTCACTTGCCTAAGTTAAAATATTTAGATGCTGTGGTGAAAGAAACATTTCGGCTGCATTCTGTGCCCTATTTAGTACCACGTAGGGCAAGCCAAGGTAGCAGCATTGGTGGCTATACTATTCCTAAAGATACAATGATTATATTGAATGTTTGGGCAATCCACAGAGATCCACAACTTTGGGATAACCCCTTAGAATTTCGACCAGAGAAGTTTTTGAATGATGGTACAGCGAGCAAATTTGATTACTCGGGTAACAATTTTCAGTATTTGCCATTTGGTTCAGGCAGAAGGATGTGTGCAGGGATTGCTCTGGCAGAGAGGATGCTGATGTTTGTTCTGGCTTCACTGTTGCACTCGTTTGATTGGAAATTGCTGGCAGGCACAGAGCTAGACTTATCCGAAAAATTTGGGATTTTGATTAAGAAAAAGGAGCCTTTGGTTGCTATTCCAACACCAAGACTACCCAATTCAGAGCTCTACCAGTAAGACAAATGGTTGTGATGGTGTTGTGTCCCACTATATTGGAAGATTTGCATGTTGTTTCAAGTTCAATCATAATAAGCATATTAATAATATGGCTTGAGGTTGTTCTTTTTTCAATGGCATAATCTATCATCATACTCGTGTTTTCGAGATATTTATTTATTTGGATTGCAAGCTAAAATATTTATTCTTTAAAATCCTTACAAGATTTTAAATTTATGCACCCTTCAACCCAAAATCTCCCAAAAATTCTAAAATCTAAAATCCAAAATTTAACAAAACATAGACCAAAATTTTTATACCAACTAATTCTTTGATCTATTCTACACTTTTTTAAAGGAGAGATCTCTACTCCAATATTTGGACTACAATTGTATCTAAGCTTAGGTGCCAAATAATAAATTTATAAGTAAATTTCATTATGAACATAGAGAGAGTTCTAAAACAACTTGCTTAAAGCAAATGAACTACCCAATTAATTCAGTTTTTCAACAACAAAACTTTAAACATTCAACGGACATTTTCACAAAGCTTCTGGAAGGCACAATCTAAAGCCCAACAAAGAATATAAAAAATCTTTGAACTTTTGAAGCCTCTTGAAGAACTGCGACGGCGCTGCTTTGGTATCTCAGATGGGTCTCAATGGGTATTTACATAAGACAATGTGGTGAGGCGGGAAGTTCGAAAATTATGTGTATGTTTTTGTGAGATCGTACATGGAAAGACAAACAAACAAAGCGTACAAGACAAACAAACAGATCCTACGTCCAAATATATCAAGTAAACGGTAGTAGGTGAGATTGAGAGAATTGGCTTAATAGCTGTTGAATATGTAATGAGCATAAATATTTATATAATTTCATAAGTTTTTTTTGGTTGTTTTTTTGAAATTTTTTTAGTAAAGTTTATGAAGATTAAGTATCTATTTGTTATAAATGCTTATTTAATCCCATTGAGGTTCCGTTTTGTATAGCTTTTTAAGTATAATTTATTTAAATAGAATTTTTGTCAGTAAAGCTTTTATAAATATAGCTTTTACCTAAAAAATTTTAGTTGTTTAATTGTCAATAAAAGTTTTTATTGAAAATTTATGAAATTACTTTAATACGTAAGCCTTTTAAAGTTATGTTATGAAAAGAATAAAATAAGATTGTTTATGTAAAAGATATTTTAGATATTTTAATATTTTAAAAAAAAAAATTTTAACCTCTACTCCTAAAAACTCAAAATTTGAGCTTTTGCTAATTGAGACAAAATAGTTTATTTAAGCTTTAAAAACTCTACTAGAAAAATAATCAAACAACAATAAAAATTATAATAAAAGCATATATGATTAAATAAGCACTTATAATCATAAAATAAGCCATACCAGACAGGCATAAGTGCTTATTTAATCCCATAAGCTCTTATTATAATTTTTATTGTTGTTTGATTATTTTTCTAGTGGAGCTTTTGAAGCTTAAATAAGTTATTTTGCCTCTACTAGCAAAAGCTCAAATTTTGGACTTTTGGGAGTAGAGATTGAAAAGTTTTTTTTTTAAATGTTAAAATATCTAAAATATCCTCTACATATTTGATAATATTATTTTATTCTTTTCATAACATAACTTTAAAAGCTTTACCTATTAAAGTAATTTCATAAATTTTTAATAAAAACTCTTATTGACAACCAAACAACTAAAATTTTTTGGATAAAAGTTTTATTTATAAAAGCTCTACTGACAAAAACTCTATTTAAATAAACTCTACTTGAAAAGCTGTGCCAAACTGAGCAACTCTTTTCAAATTTTTTATGGTTGTTTAATTATTTTTTATGTAGAGTTTTTGAAGATTATATAAGTTATTTTGTCTCTTCTTAAAATTTTTTTAAATATTAAAATTTTTAAATATCCTTTGTTTATTTGATAATATTATTTCATTTATTTCATAACATAACTTTAAAAAGCTTACTTATTAAAGTAATTTTATAATTTTTAATAAAATCTCTCATTGACAAGTTGACAATCAAACAACTAAAATGTTTTTGGTGGAAACTCTATTTGTAAAAACTCTACTTAAATAACTTTTTATTTGAAAAACTATACTAAAAGTAGCATAAATAATCTATTGTACTTATACTAGCAGACACTTAAATCTTGGACTTTTGATAGTAGAGGTTAAAAAACCCTTTTGAAATGTTAAATTTTTAAAATATCCTTCACTCAATCTTATTTCATTCATTGGATAATATAATTTTAAAAAAAAACTTATTAAAATAATTTTATAATTTTTAATAAAAACTCTCATAGACAATTGAACAACCAAAAGCTTTTGTGCATGGACTTTTAACCTCCTTTGGTGCCAACAATATTGCGTAGTCCAATGATGGTCCCGAATGGAGAAATTTGCACAAGTTTTTTGAGCACCAGATGATGAATAATGCAAGCCTTGATGCTTGTTATGTTGTAAGAAACAGGAGGTTAAAAATACAATCAGAGATTTGTATAACAACATCAACAAAATTGGCAAGCCGATTGACATCGGTGAATTGTCAGTTTCAAAATATGTTATTCAAAATATGCTGTGGGGTGAAGCGCTAGAAATAAGAAAGAAATGGATTGCTAGCATTGGGGCTGAGCTAAGATTTAAGCTTACAGAACTCGTGGTGCTAGCGGGAACACCGAATATTTTGGATATCTTTCCAGTGCTTTCATGGCTCGTTATACATGGTATAGAGAGGAGAGCAAAGAAGATTTCTCTATGGTTTGAAAGTACTATAAATTCTACTGTTGAACATTATAGAAACAAGGTCTCGGTTGTTGAGGACTTGGTGCGGTTACTCCTGGAGCTTTCAAGGAAAAGAAGGCAATGCTTCATCAATTAGCACGACGCAATTTTAGAGCCTGCTCGTGGTGTGTTTAATTTGCGCAACTAGCCATAGACAGTTCTAGAAACTGAGGTTGGCAGATTACGACCGTTTGTGGTGATTGTATAACTATTCTTGATCACAAGTGATTTCTTGTTTGTTTGGAAAGATCATGGCTGATTGATGAAGCTCTATTGACGATGAATGAATTAAACAACTTGAGCCCTGAAAAGACTGTGCCAAAATGATCACATGGCTAATGACGATCATTTTTTATCAACCAGCAATGGGCTCCCAGCCCACTTACCACCCCAATTTATTGATTATGAACGGATTTTCCCCCCTTTTTAGTATATTTTAGCGGGAGTTTGATATTAACTTCGAATACTATTTTTCATTTTTTTATAATATAAAAAGTATAAAGCTCAATTTGGTAAAATCATTTTATAGCGTAACTTAGAATATATCAGATACATGAAATTAATTGTTTTTCACCTTCGTGATGGTTAAAAAATTGTTTCAAAATAGGTTTCCTAAAAAAATAAAAAAAAATGATATTTAACTTAATTTTAATCTTTTTTAATTTTTTTAATAATCAAATAATTTTGAATTAAAAATAAAATTATCGAAATTATCAATCATTAAAAATTCACAATTAAGAGAGCCTTCATCCAACACTCATGGCTATTGCTTTCTCTATACATTGCAATGTGTACCGTATTGTGCGGGGTTTGCCCCAAGCATGCTCCAAAATCCAGATAATAATTTGGTCCATGCAGAATATTCATCATTGTATCAGCTGATCAGTAGGTGGGGGGCGGTCGTTTAAAAGAGTTAAGAGGGTGTTATGGACAGAGCTCAAATTTATTATGTATATGTTCAGTGGACATCTCTGTTAAAAATATCTACGATATTTCTCTCGACCGTTTATTTATTTCTCTGCTACGCTGCCACCAGGACCTCGCGGCTTGCCTGTATATGGATACCTCGTAAATCTTTTGACTCGAGGGATACTTATTTTTATATTTGCACAGTATTTACGTCATCTCATTAGTCTATATCGATTTTTTTACTCCTTTTTCAAATGAGAAGTCACTATTAAATGATTTGAGTCTGAAATTATAAATAATGGATTATGTATTCATAGAGTTTGTGTTCTATGCTCTATATATTATGTGCAATGTACTTATATTAATTTTTGAGCTTCTGTGTATAACGTACTTACATTAATTTATTAATATCATTTGTAAATACATGATAATTAAAATGTATTTACATTAACTTTTTGGCTTCTATATATATGTACTTATATGTATAATTCATACATGAATCTTAGTTAAAAGATTAATACCTATACCAAGAAAATTCTTTATAAATTAATTAATAAATAACCTCGATAAAATTATATTTTTTCCGGTCTCAACAATATTATTTTATGGATGTTTTACTATACTTATATGTAAAATTTATTTCAACATAGAGAGAGAGCTCTCAAACAACTTGCTTAGGCAAAAACTGCCCAATTAATTCAACTTTTCTTAAATAAGACTTCTAACGTTCAACAGACATTCTCACAAGCATCTGGAAAGCACAATACCAACCGGAAACAAAAGATTTAGTACATTTCATAAGGTTTCCAAAATGACCCATTGCAGATCAACATCTCAAAAGCAAACCCCAACAAGAAATCACTTGCAAAAACGGACGTAATCATTCGAAACACTCACTCAGCTAGTAACGATCATTTTTCAACCAGCAAAACTCATTCACTGTTTTTCACCTTAGTGTAAATTAAAAAAATGTTTCAAAATAGGTTACTTAAAAAAAAAGTAAAATGATATTTCACTTAATTTTAAGCTAATATTTGATCATTACAATTCTTAATAATCAAATAATTTTGAATAAAAAAATAAAATAACAGAAAATATGATTTATTAAAAATTTACAGTTAAGAAAACACTCATCAAACAGATATTGCCAATGCTTAATTTTCCTATAGTAATGTGTAACATATTAAATCTCATTAAGGATGAAATATGATTTCTTAATTCATTGGTTGAAGCCCCATGCGTGCTCTAAAATCTCATTGGATGTGATACATTAAGGATAGCTATTTTATTTTTTTATTTTTAAACCTATTAAATTCCTCCAACTATCATTTGATTTTTTTTTCAATGATAAAGAGATCATTACTGGATAAATTATTTGAATCAACTAGTTCTAAAAGAATATCCCTTTTAAAGGAAAGTGATTCTCTCTCTCAAAATTTTTTACCATCTGCTGCATGTTAAAAACTTATGCCACTTCATTAACCACAGAGATCTTTGCAGAAATCATGGTTCGCTTTCTTTTTTATCTTTCTTCCTAGTCCTTACAAATTGTGCGAAGGCTATTATATCCATGAATCTAAATATCTGTAAATTCCTTTTTGCTCAAATTTAGATAATAATTTAATCCATGCACAATATCTATCATTGTATCGGCTGTTTTTTGGTGGAGGGGGCGGCAGTTTAAAAGAGCTGAAGGGTGCTCTTGACAGAGCTCAAATTTGTTGTGTGCTAGTTGGGTGGATATATCAATCAAAGATATCACATACAGTGACATCTGTCGTGATCAAATTATTAGTAGGATCTATGATTTGGACATCTGTTTATTATAAAGTCTGTCACTACCCTACATGAATGTAGATATTTGATGCGATTTGCATTTGCTTCCGACAGGAAAACAGTCAATAGGTTAATTGAATTTTGCGGTGTAGATTCCACATATCTGATGACAGAATGCTGACCGCTCGAACCTTATCTACAGTTACACGATTAATACACCAGCTTAGCTGTGACAATGCCGTTACAAATTATCCCCTCATCATTTATTTTCTTAAAATTCATTCTGAAACACCGAGACTAAATATTCAAAAGTGGGTTTGTGGGTCGATGATGCTAGCCGCAAAGAGACTGCAATTATCACTTGTTTAGTTGCTGTACTTGCCGTGGTCTATTTCGCATGGAATGTGAACAAATAGAGGAAAGCAAATGCTAAACTGCCACCAGGATCTCGCGGATTGCCTGTAATCGGACACCTTCCATTTCTCGGAACTACTGACTTACACAAGAAATTCACGAAATTATCTGGAGTTTATGGTCCGATCTTCAAGCTTTGGCTTGGAAACAAATTGTGTGTAGTGGTGAGCTCGCCTACCCTAGTTAAACAAGTGGTCCGTGAGCAAGATATAATATTCTCTAACCGCGACCCACCGATCGCTGGACTTTTGTGACACCTACGGTGGCAATGATATTGCACTTTCCAATTATGGTTCAGAATGGAAAAAGTTGAGCAAATTATTTGTGAGCAAGATGATGAGTAATGCAAGCCTTGACGCTTGTTATTCTCTAAGAAAGCAAGCTGTTAAAAATACTATGAGGGATTTGTATAACAACAAGGACAATATTGGCAATGGCAATGGCAATGGCAAACCCATTGACATTGGTGAATTGTCGATTTCAATTTTGGTATGTGTTATGAAGAACATGCTGTGGGGTGAAGCGCTTGAATTAAGAGAGAAAGGGATTACTAATCTTGGGCTGAGCTAAAATTTAAGTTTGCGGAATTCATGGTGCTTCGTGGAACACCGAATATTTTTGATATCTTTTCAGTGCTTTCGTGGCTTTTTTTTTTAAAAAAAAAAGGTAAGGAGGGTGGGTAAGCTCAAATATAATTTTTACCCTCTTACCACCCCTAAGGACCGAACTCAGGTCTTGAAGGACAACAGAATCACTGCCAACCAACCCGACTATGCTCTTAGTGGCCAGTGCTTTGATGGCTTGATATGCAAGGTATAGAAAGGAGAGCAAAGAACATTTCTCTCTGGCTTGAAGATATTATAAATTCTACTGTTGAACAGTATAGAAACAAGGACTTTGTTGTTGAAGGTGAAGAAGATGCAGCAGGAAAAAATATTGGAGGATAAAGGAATAAGGACTTCTTGCAGTTACTCTTGGAGCTTCAGGAAAATGAAGATAGTGCTTCATCAATTAGCATGAACCAATTTAAGGGCGTGGTCATGGTATGTTAAGCAACTAGCCACAAACAGTTGTAAAAGCATAGCTGTATATTTGCCTGAGTGATGTTTTGCCTCAAGAATTGTCAATTTTGTCTTAAGCTGAAAAACATTTTTCGAATTCTTTTTAATTAGAATGCTATTGTAACCTTTTTAACAGGACATAATTTCCGGTGGAACTGACACCACAAACACAATGGTGGAATGGACAATGGCAGAGTTGATGCAACATCCACAAGTAATAGAGAAATTATGCGTATGTGTATGGCCTGATCTTAAAAGCTGCCTTGAAACAAATTATGTGCAGTCATGTGCTCGCTTTCTCTAATTAAACAAGTGGTTCATGATCAAGACACAGCATTCACTCCCCGCGACCCAACAACCGCTGCACCGGTTGCCACCTATGGTGCCAACGATATTGCATGGTCCAATTATGGTCCCGAACGGAAAAAGTTGCATAACTTATTTGCGGACAAGATGATGAGTAATGCAAGCCTCGATGCTTGTTACGGCCTAAGAAGACAAGGGGTTAAAAATACTATCTAGAGATACGTATAACAACCAAAAAAGGGGCATTGGCAAGACCATTGATATTGGCAGAATGTCGATTTCAACTTTGGCGTGTGTAATCGAGAACCTGCTGTTGGACGGCACTGGCACGCTTGCATTAGGAGACGAGGGGACTAAACTTGGGGCTGAGCTAAAATTTAAGCTTGCAGAGCTCTTAGCCCAAATGGGAACACCAAATATTTCGGACATCTTTCCGGTGCTTTCATGGTTTAATTCAATGTATAGAAAGGACAACAAAGAAGATTTCTCTATGGTTGGAAAATATTATAAATGCTACTGTTGAAAGTGTAGAAACAAAGTCTGTTAAAGGTGAAGAAGAAGCCGCAGGGAACATTATTGAAGGAAGGCATGAGGACTTCTTGCAGTTACTGTTGGAGCATCAAGACAATGAAGACAATGCTTCATTAGCTCGATCCAATTTAAGGCCCTGCTGTTGGCGTCTGGGATCACTAAGAAAAAAGCGCCTTCGATTGCTATTCCAACACCAAGATTTCCCAATTCGGTGCTCTACCGTTTACATAGTATTGTAAGATTTTTTGAGCTATTTATATGCAAAATTTATTTCAACGATAACAGAGCTCCTACACAACTTGCTTAAGCAAATGAAACTACCCAATAATTAAATATTTCTAAAACAGGACTTTTAACATTCAACAGACATTTTCACAAGCATCTGGAAGGCACAATCTAGACGGCTAAACCCATCCTTCAAACAAAAAAAAAAAATTTCAGTACATTACATAAGATTTCCAAAATGACACATATTAACATCTCAAAAGCAAACCCTAACAACAAAAACAACATTAAAATGTTTACATGTTTCGTCTTATTCAAGCCCTCTCGCCTCTGATTCTCCTTGCAAGCTGGATATCTTTAGGCATAATGGTGACCCTCTTAGCGTGAATGGCACAGAGATTGGTGTCTTCAAAGAGACCTACCAGATAAGCCTCAGCAGCTTCTTGAAGAGCCGCGACGGCGCTGCTTTGGAACCTCAGATCGGTCTTGAAGTCCTGAGCGATTTCCCTCACGAGCCTCTGGAACGGAAGCTTCCTTATCAGAAGCTCAGTGCTCTTCTGGTACTTCCTGATCTCTCTCAAAGCCACAGTCCCCGGCCTGAAACGGTGGGGTTTCTTCACTCCTCCCGTCGCCGGAGCGGACTTCCGAGCCGCCTTAGTGGCCAGTTGCTTACGTGGTGCCTTCCCTCCAGTGGACTTCCTTGCTGTCTGCTTCGTGCGAGCCATTTTGTGAGAGCGTTTGCTTCTCAGAAACCAGAGGAAAATCTTTGAAGTGATGGCGACGTGGCAATAGAAGACAGCTTTAGGGGATGGTTATTTATAGAAGACAATGAGGTGAGGCCTTATGTTTCTGTGAGTTCTGAATCTGGACCGTTCGTTTTTTTTTTGGAGTAATCCACGGTGAATATATTGATGATCCGCATAAAATAGAAGCAACCAATGGGATTGTTTTCTGAAAGTGGATTTCTAGCCGTAGATTTAATAGAAGATGGACGGTTACAAAATCTACATGGGTGAGTGGTGTGGATTGGGATCCCCGTGCTTTCAGTCAACTTGACCAATAAAGATTTAACTTGAAGAGGGAAAAGAAGAATTTGTAATTTGATTACGAGTTCACCCACTATTCATAGCTTGAAGAGTAAATTTTATCCAAATTCAGTTTCAATCTGATCTAATCGCGGTTTCAATCAATACCATCTGGTAAAGTAAATATAATTTTAAGGTTTATGATTATTTCATTATTATTGCTAGAAAGATACTAGGGTCTGTATTTCGCAGCCTCCACAATGAAATTATTAAACTTTATTAACTTTTTAATTATTTGAAGATGTAATGAGCTACAAAAATTAAATAAGGTTTTAAAAAATTTGGATATTCATCATATTTGTCAAATTTGATTGAAGATAAAATATTTGCACCTCAAATCATTTTCTAACTAGTCACTTGCAAGTAACCGATTTCACATTATTAATGTCAATGATTTGGAGGCTGTACCTCTTGTGCCAGCTAGAACCAAAAAAATTGCAAAAAGTATTTGTGTGGCTCGAGTGCATTATTTTAGTATGGTGAGGTCGTACGTTCAATGAATAAGGTTATGATAATTTCAATAAGTATAGTGGGTCTCATTATGTGGCCTATCACAATTATTAAAATAAATTTTTTATAGGTTGTACTATCTAAGATAAGCCACGCTTAGTTAATTTATTTATTTTTTAAAAAAGAATTTTTAAATATAAATTTTACTCTTGATAAAAGTCAATCAACAGTCTAGGAGTGGACTAAGCTCAAATTAACGCCATGACCAAAGAGACAGTGTTACAGGTATCGATCTAAAGAGAGAATATTGTTTGCCATCTTCAGAAAATAGGCATATGTTTAGACACATGAAGAAGAAAGCACTTGATGCATAAATTAAGGGAGAAAAGAGTCTTTGACAAAGAAAGCAATCTTTTGTACTTGGCAAATACTGAAGGAGTCTGGCATCTTCAGTTCAAGACACGTATTTAATTCTTGGCAATAAACTTCAATTTTTTGTAGTACTGCCGATTGAACGAGGGAAGGAGTGCAGACAAAAGCCTGAGTCCAAATATAACGAATAAATAGTGTGTGAAAGGAACAATCGGCTTAGACTATTGCAACACGTTTGAAGCCTAGACGGCATTGCTTTAACCTCCACTAAGGACTATGATTCTTTATCCAAATTTTACTATAATTTAATATCATGCAATTGAAGTAATATTACTGCTGGCTATAAATAGAGTTCATGCAATTGAATCTTCACATCACTTCATCCCTTGGCTTCTTTGCTTTCAATTAAAATGGCCAAGCACATTTCAGTAATGAGTTTACTAGCCATAACTCCTTGTACGTGCTCATCTTGCAGCTGCTTCTGAGCCTAGTCCTCATCGGCAAGGGTTAATGTCTATGCCTGCATGGACCCAAAACTCGCTCAGGCTAACCATTTTTTCATTCAGCGGACTTGATGCAGCAGGCAACGCATCAAACCCACCTGCCTCTAGGGGAACACGAGTCACAGCGGCACAATTACCTGGACTCAACACTCTTGGCATCTCACTGGCTCGTATTGATTAAGCACCATGGGGAATGGTTCCTCCTCATGTTCACCCTCGTGTCACCGAGATTCCAACGATCATCGAAGGAAGCCTTGAGGTCGGGTTCGTAACATCAAACCCAGACAACAGGCTCATCACAAAGGTCCCCCGAAAGGGTGATGCGTTTGTTTTCCCTCTTGGACTTGTTCACTTTCAACGTAATGTGGATCATGGAAATGCCTCTTCAATCTCTGGTCTGAGCAGCCAGAATCCTGGAGTCATCACTATAGCTAATGCCGTTTTTGGATCTAATTCTACCATTACCGATGAATTGTCAAGGCCTTTCAGGTTGACAAGGGTGTTGTTGGTCAACTTCAAGCAATATTTAGATTATGTATCTTAAATTGATTCCCTGTAAAGGAGATTTAAAAAATCTGTGTGCATCGTATGTGTTGCATTTTTACTCATGATAGATATCTTAGGAGTTTTATTTGTCACCCAAAAAAAAAAGGAAGAAGAATAAAAATATGTAAGAAGAAAGAATATCACTCCATATTACGAAGATCCAATTACATATACTTTCATACAAGTACTAACAGGCAATTGTATTTAATTTCGCAAAACACACTCCATTCAGAATATTGCTATACCTTCTATTCTAAAATTCTTAAATCTGCCTAACTGAAAAAATTAGCTAGGATTCAAAAGCAAAGACAACGCCCACTTAAAATATTTCTATTTATACAGCAATAATCACAAAGTGAATTAATATGACAAGAATGTAAATCAAACCCAGTTGTTTTGAAGTGCAAAATCATGGAATCTAAAAGATGCCTCCCCAGCTGTGTCACGCTCAAGCTTGCGCTCTCTATTATTTCTTATTTCATTGTCAATTGGAACTTCAGCTGGCAGAGGTTGTATCTGATTCTCATTAGGTTGACGTGCCAATCGAACTTCAGTGGGTAACGGCACTGTAGGCAGGGAGGCAGCCCTTAATCGAGTGCTGCTCCCGCTTGTTGAAGCCAGTGCTTGGTCCCATAAGAACACATGTAAGAGAATAGGAACTTTGGCATGCCGGTGCAATGAGAGCTTCTGGCTGAGAGAAACTGTGTCAAAACATCTAACTGCTCCTGTTGAGGAAACCATCCACGGAAGAACTTTTTGGTTTGACACCCTGGAGACTACTAGTAGCTTAGAAGCACTTACTGCTTCTTTGTAAAGAATGCTGAGCCCTGACCTTGTAGAAGGTATATTTTCGTCATCATCAATAACCGTGGAAATGTAGATAAATCCCTGTCAACGAACAAGAATGGTAAACAAAAGCATTCAAAAAGAATAATAAAGTGCAGTGAGAAATTGGAGAATCAAATAGCATACCTCTTCAGTGCGACTAATGGCAAACCCGAGCTTGGAATCACCTTCCTTTAGTTTGATCTCAATTGGTAACTCTCCTCCAACGGGAGCATACCAAAGCCGAACAGCTCTAACGACACCGAGGTCAACACCATGATAATCCTCAAAGCCATACAGACTGGCATTTGCAAGATTAGACAAGTCAGATAATGACCCTGAATTAACAGTGGAGGAGGCTGTCTCTCCAGAGATCTGTTCCAAAAAACAACAAAATTGAAAATATAAACTTCAACTGTCCCATTTCTCATGGAGATTTTGTAGGCTGAATAGTTACTCTAAGATGAAAATGGTCAGAAATAACAAGAAAACACTTGGGAAAAATATATGTTTCGAAATCAATGCCATGTAAGCACTATGGACACACTCCTCTTCTGAATATAAATTTTCTAAATTAAGCATTAAAAGCAGTTTTAGAGAAGTTGAGTTATCTAACAATCTAAAAGGACCCAATCAAACAAGTTCAATAGCCGAGCAGCCTGAGCTTCGTGGAGGCTATGGAATTTACCTTGGTAAGCAGGGACTCAGTCTGGATGTTCATGAAAACAATCGGAACCCCAGTGGCCTGAGATGCATTGAGCCAGGCATTTGCCCGGGCAAGAGTGTCTTCCACATCATTGTAGCGAGAAGCCACTACATCCGAAGCTTTTGGAAGGAGAAGCATAGAAAGAAAGCAGCTTGAATTGGGAACAGATAGAACCTCCTGCTTCCTCCTTTCCCAGGGATACGAGACATATCCTTCTTGAAGCCTAGCCCTAGCTAATGCACTTACAATCCTGGAGCTCCTTGAAGCTGAAGATTACAATTCTTTATTTCACATTGAAGCTTTGAAGATAGAACACAATACATAAAATATCTTGATTCTAGCAGAAACAATCAGTAAATAAACTGCTCACTTAATATTTATAAAAATCTTGAAAGCCATAATGATTAACATATAACAAAACTGAAACAAAATATCATGTAGAACAAATCTTGATATCTTAACCTACACACATTTCTAAAGAAACACAAACCAGTTTGAAATTTTGATCTGCTCTCCAGGTTACCACTTTGTGCAACTATATAAAATGCAAAAGAGATTCACCTTACAAGAAAACTATTGTGGAAGTAACTGCATGACATGATGATACAAAGGTTTTTGACACTGATTCTTATTTAAAATTTTAAATTCAGAGAGTCGAAAAGCTATTACGGTTGCACTCTTGACTCTTGGGAATGATGTGGGCAATAAAATACAGATGAACCAATGATTTTACATCATATCTTCAAGCAAACCATCGCATCTTATTACATCCACATTAGTTTTTCCATTATTCAATAATATGATTGGTATTGATCACTAGATGCCGTGTTGCCATAGTTAAATAGGCAAAAGAATCGGCCATATTTTTCACTAAAGATGGCATGGTCACACTACAGGTAATACTATGATACCATCTCAGTAAGAAATACATAAATACTTTTAGTAATATGCAACGTCATATTGACAACATCAGATATAAATTTACAATGTAGTTTTTAGTTTTGGTTTACCAATTAGCATAACGTTATAAATTATTAAAAGTTGTCACTTCCAAATTCATTTTTCTATTAGAAAATGAGACATTTTGCTGTCTTGAAATACCTTTCTCCTAGACTTTTGCGGCTTAGTCTTCTAGAAATATGTTCTAGGAAACCCTAGACCTCATTGTTCCAAATTTCAACCACAGATGTGAAAAGCCAAAGCCACAATTCATGCCAAGTGCTATGTTGGAAATTAGGTTAACTAAGTACCATTGATGTCTCATCAACTAAGCCATCATTCATGCCAAATTCCAAAAAGGAAACACGTGGTTATCACGCAGACCGCCATAGGTCAAGATGCATAGCATTCAAGAGAAGAAAACAAAATTCATGAATCCGGTTATGACAATGATTGAAAACTTTTTGTAGTGGACCACAAATTTTTCACTACACTTCTTAAATCTTTCTTCATTTCTAATTAGGTAAATACAAAAAATAAAAATAATAATAATTGCGATGATTATAACATAAAAATGTCATTATACTCGTCATGAACATTGGTTTTTTTCTAAAAAGGAAGCTCTAAACATATCAAAGTCAAGATCATGCTAATTGCCCAGTGATGGTGGAAACACGGTATATTTCAATGCCCATGTCATATAGCACTTCTCAAGCCGTGATACTATTATTTCAAAAGTTTGATGATTAACATGTGTGACTTGTCAATAAGGTCTGCAAGCATCACATACCAAGAAATCATGTGCCACTGAAAGAGACAAATCATCTTTATATATATTATAACAGGAAAATTGAGTAAACTACATAAAATTAAATTGGATAAAATTCATTACTTTCATAAGGATTTTTGGAAATTAACAGAAATAGCCTACAAATAAAGCATATTTACAAAAATAGTCCACCCACTATTTGTCAAACTTTAGTGGTTAAAAATGAGCATTTTGAATGCAAAGGCTCCCAAGTAATCTATTGCATTGCGTGGGCAGTGACGTGTCGACAGCTCATTGATTAAGCGCTCAACCTGTCTAGCGTGATAGATTACTTAAAATCATTTAGATAGAAAACGTAAACAACAACCATAAGTTCTCTCAAATACGTTATAATTTTAGGTTAATTTCGTAAATATTCCTAAGAATTTTACAGAAAATTAACAAAGTAAAAATAGTAAATGCCAATGGGATGGATATTTGCACGTGCATTAAAAAAAACAAAAAGAAAAAAAACACTCGACAAATAATGGAATCGAAAAGTCAGAGAATGGAAAGTCAAAAACGAACAAAACGGGGTCTCAGGGACTGACACCGAGCAGAAGCAAATAAGCAAAACGGACTCACCTAGCAACTCGAAGCAGTCGGCCTCGGTCCGATCCGTAAACCCGACAGCGTAATTCGGATCCGTAATGGACCTCAGCATGTAACAATTCTTCCTCCCGCTCGACTCCGGCACGATACACGCCTGCAGCTCGGCGAACTCGTCAGCGCCACGCCTCACCCGGACCAGAATGGACGTCTCCTTGTTCTTGAACGAGCCGTGCAGAATCTTCTGCACTCCGCTCCTCCCGTTCTTGAACGGCGCCTTGTATATCCGACAAGGTCCGGATCCGGATCCTAAACCCGAGCCGCGTCCGATCGTGAATTCCTCGACGATGTCGCCCGTCTGGAGCATGTCGGCCGTCCATTCGTCGGCTTTTGAGGTGCCCTTGAGGCAGTCGATTGATAAAACGGTGTAGGATTTGGGGTCTCGCGTTGGAGAATCGGATTGTTGCTGTTGGTTTTTATCCATGGATTCTCGGGTCGGGTCGTAGATTCAGTGCATTTGTTAACTGAATTTTGGCGCAAAAGATTTGAGAGACAATAGCGCGAGAGAGAGCGGGATGGCTTTTTGAGCTATTGTCTGATGGGGGTTTTAATGCAAGAGGCGGCCAGGGGAAACAAGTGGAAGTGAGATTAAAAAATTCCGTTTCTGATAATAAAGGATTAATTAGTCCGATTAATTTTCGAGGAATTTGCAGACATTTAACTTAGAGAAGAAAAATTGGAATGTAAGAAATTAATACTCAGAGAGTTTTGACTTTTACATGGGTTTATGGTGATTGGTGGCCGTGGTTGACAAGTTCAATTCATGATTTAATTATTATTTTAAATACAGTTCGAACCGGATAAAATTAATCCTCGATTAATTGATAACTTGATTAAATAATAAGTTTGTTGTCATGACTTGAGGCTAGGTGGCTAATGTTCTAAATTATTATTTGATTAAGTAATTAATTTTTTTTTAGTTCGAACGATATTTGTTAAATTGTATCTTACATTGATTAGTAAAAAAGAGTTAGTTGGGTTGGGTCGATAAATATAATAGATGTTTTCACTCAATAAGTTATTATTTTAGGTTGAATGTTGAAAAATTTAAGTCAGCCCCCAATAAATTGTATTAGAGTCAAACATTAATAACCGCAATGTCATCATGTATAGCTTAAATATGTTCGTGACATAACGAATAGAGTCTGACAATAATTTTGTTTAAAGAAAAAATTGTTGAGTTGTCTCTCATATTAGTCAGTAAATGAAAGATGGACTTATAAATAATATAACTCATTTCACCCAATACACTCATCTTTTAAGTTAAATACTTAAAATTTCTAGCTCAACCTCAATCGTATTAATGAACCAAGGTTATATTGTACTGATATTTTAATTTGATATTCATTAACGCGCAATAACAAATATATTTTTGGAGTACGATGCCGCGGATTTGTGGAGGTCTTGCTTGGATAAATCAATGATGACAAATTTGAATGCAAAATGAGACCGCAAAAGAAATTTTACTCAATTCCATGACTGAATTGAACCTTGGAAACGACGTAGTATCTTCTTTTTTGGTTATTCTGATAAACTGATATCTCGATTAAATAATATGATTTGTCAATAGAATTAAATTACAATGCAATAAATTACCATTGTTTTAATTAATAACTTTTTCTTCATCCTACAGTATTGATTCATCTGTTAGATTTGTATATTACAAGTGTTAATTAAAAAGATTGACTATGTGATTTAGCGGATGCTATTTAACGATTGAACAACGTAAGGATGGCAGAACCGAGCGCAACACTCAACCATGTCCAAGTATTAAAAGAAAAAATTTATGAGTCCGTGATGCTGTCGTCAATTGCTTAAATAAATAATTATTTATTTTCTAACGAGCGGGCGTCAGAAGTTTCTATGATTGGTTGACCAACGGGGGAGAACAGGCACGCGCCTTAAGTGAGATTAAGCAACAAGATGGAACCATTGGTTAGAGAGTGACGCTTTCAGGCGACGCGTGTGTGACGTTACTTTTCACACAAGTTTCCCTGCATTGATTGAAGGAAACCATTTGATAAATAATGAAAATTAACATCAATCACAATTAGGGGTCTGCATTAATTAACTGAATAATAGTCGAATCCTTTTTATTCTTCGCCAAAGTGAAAATTCATTTGGTGATGGATGATTAATAAATAAAAAAATTATATATTTTAAAAAAAGATATATCGATTTCTTTTAAAGGCGAGCGGATGTGAAAGTATAAATTGATTATTTAATGTATTAATTTTTTAAAATTTGAATTTGAGTTTAATTTCTTTTAAAGGTAAGCGGCCGTGAAAATATAAATTAAACTTTTGAATCAAACCCAAAAAGTTTATTTGGGTTTGATTCATGGTATGCAGTTTATTTGTTCGCACATCTTCCAAGAGGACAATACAATAATTGATAGCCTTGCAAATTTGGGACTAACGCTTAATGCATATAAGTGATGGAATGGTGCTGTTGTTTCTGTTAGTAAAGCACTGCTTGAGTGTGCCTCGGGTCTCCTTAATTCAAAAATATATAATATAGTATTTGAATCTCATTCTGTTTTTGGGGAAAAAAATGTTGTTGCCTTTCGACCTTAATTTGATTTTTTTTTCTATTTTAGCTTATCAATATTGAATGTTGCTACGGCCTACAAGATTCAATTCCGTCATCAACTTTTGTTGGTGTATCTTTAGTCAATTCTGAATCAGTAAAACAATTCCCAAATTTATTTTATTATACGAGGCATGATAAGAGAATTCAACTATATAAGGACAGAATTTTTTTTATTGCCTTTTGAACTTTGACGGGACTCAGTAATTGGGAAGAATTTTGACTACAGAGATTACCAACATCATCATCATCTTCCAAAACAGCATTCTATTGAATTCTGTTCCCACTTTCTAGTTTCTACTACCCAAAAAGAGAGAGAGATGACAAAGCTATGGTGCCCAACCGCCCATTTTGGCTAATTACACTGCCATCCCTCTTATTTGCTGAAAGTTGAAAAAATATTAGAGACCTTAAATTTTAACATATAAATCCCATATATTTTTATTATTTACACTTGTATCCTTGACCCCAGTTGATTCTTATGAAATTTCTAACATTATTAATTGGTCATGTATTAACATTATTGGTAAATTAACTTTTTTTATTACATATTTAAATTATTTATTGTGGATTAAATAGATTTTATCTTGAAACAGACATCAATTTATTTTTTCTTTAAACACCCAACAATGAGGTGTTAGAAACTTACATTTTTTTCTTTTTAAAAGATAATGGGGGTGAAAGCAATGCTAAATATAATTTTTATCCCCTTACCACCCCCAAAGATTGAACACGAACTTCAGAAGGCGATAATTTCACCGCCAATCAACTCGACAACGTTGAAGGCGTGTCAGAAACTTACATTGCTTAGGCCATGTTTGAAATTAAGGTATTATAATTTTTATACTATAATTGTTGTAGAAAAAAAATATAACTATAAAATAAAAATTAATAATATATAGTAAACACAATTTTTAAATAATAATTTAAACAAAATTATTAAAGATATAATAAATTTTTTATTTTATTATAGAAATATAAAATCAAATTAATTTAACTTCTAAAATATAATAACTAATATTTACCAAACACTTTACTACTTTAACATTTTAAGCTATAGTTACTCAATCTTAAACCCAGACGAGGCCCTAGTAAACAATGGTTATGATCTGTACTTGTAAAACTCGCTCCACACCATTTGGGTGAATCCAAAAGCAAATTGTGCGGCCCCAAGTCTAAAGCAGAGAAATTTTTACTATGTGACAGCATCAACAGAAGAACAAGCAACCAAAGATTCAAAATTGATAATTTTGATTTATATGAGGAAGCTGTCTCAAAATCTATTACATATAAAATCTGCAGAGCTGGGAATCTAACAGGAACAGTGACACAACAACAATAATGATATTACATTCCCAGCAGACCTGCTTAAACCTATTAGTATATACCAGCTGCAATAACTTTGACAAGTTTCCTGCATTATCATTAAAAAACGAAAATCCAAAGTAAATAAAAACAAACTACAATCTTGTGCAGACACCATGTTGACTAAGTAAAGATAACTGCATTATTTTGGAGCCTATAATAACAAAAGAACTGGCATATGCATGCACTAATCTTATGTTCAAAGGTTTCAAATTCCTGTTAAAAGTCAAAAATTCACTAAGGACTTAAGATGAAGGCAGAACATTTAGCAAAGATTATGAACTCAAAATGATGAATGCAGAAATTTGAATGCATTCCTTGCAGGGACAATTAGGTTTGACTTAAGTCATTTAAAAAATTTAAGAGATATAAGAGAATCTGAAGGTTCAAAAGTCTTTGGTAAAGTTTTCAAAAGAAAATCTTGTTTTTGAAGATTCCATGCCATAAATCAACAGAAACTTATGAAAATTAACATATAGAAACTTGTTCCAATAGAATCATAAAGCAGGAAGCAATCACAAATACACAAGACTTACTAAGCCCATCTTTTGGTGGAGCTGCATCCTTTGATGCCGTCAGAGGTCGCCCTTCTAGCCTTCTTGAATTCTCCTCTAACAGGAGACTGCTTCTGCCTCAGAGAAGTTGTTCTGGACTTGTGATTTGTTGGTGTTTCTCAAGAGGACTTGACTGAGGCTTTTTAGATCTGCCAACTGGCTTCAGCAAAGAACTTGAGACTTTTGGTGATGCTGACCTCTGCCTACTTGTTGAACCAAGTTCTCCTTCGAGGAGGGGAGTCTTGAAATTTAGCAGCTGAACTTGAAGAGGGGTGTCTTGAAATTTCACTGCTGAACTACTGGTAGGTCAGTGGCTACAGATCGGTCACTGGCTACTATTTGCTTGATTGCTACAAGTCGGTTCTTGGAAGGGAATGAATCAAAGAAGAAGGGTTAGTGGTACTGTCCATATCATAAATAACGTTATTTACCAAGACTGGAAGTTGCCAACATTTCGAGTCTGAGCTGAGTTGAGACAGAAGAGGAAGATCTCTGTTGCCTTGTCAACTGCACTACCTGTGTTTGGTGACAAGATTTTCTAAGAAACTCATTAACGAATTTCATAACATTCAAGCTGTATACATGAAAGGTTCATGAATAGATGCTATTTCTTGAAATAGAAAACTA
>JASUUG010000049.1:0-61701 GCA_030449905.1 Luvunga scandens
ATATTTTAATAACTGTATTTATCTCAAAGTTGAGGAGAATATGTGTAGTAACAACTCTGTTTCTGAATTGCCTCAGAACAAAACTACATTACATATAATGCTTAACAACAAATTTTTGCCACTATTTCTTCCCAGTTTTAGTTTACTCCTTGAATTGAATTCAGAATTTCTCAAGCTTTGTGAAAATTTTCAATCATAGAGTTACGAAATCTGTGGGCATCAACTTGTTAATTTCTAGTTGCATTCGGAGAGTGTATGATATAATTTGAATCACTTGCATGGTGTTCATCTTCATCTTCCGATTGAAGGTATTGAAACTCTAAAATAATGAAACTTTCCAGCCATAAAATTATGAAATATGTGGGATTGGCTTGTAAATTTTTAGTAGCTTTATCTTTATTGGCTTGTAAATTATGAAACTAATATATAATAACCTAATTTTAAATCTTAATTATCTTTAGTTCTTAAAATTGATGAGGAGATATGAAATTCTGGTGTGGTGAATTTGGGAGCTTTAACTTTGAGAATATTGTTTCATCTTTACTAGAATGATGTTGCTGTGCCCTTTGTTGTGGCGAGGCATTGACCTTCCACTGAATTTTTTGTCAAGCTTCAACTTTATTAGATGTATGCTTTTCTTGATGAAATGTCTGGGTTTATACATGCATTTGGGGTTAATGTTGCAAGTGAAGAAGATGATGATAACACCATAATTGTTCTTGTTCAGAGTAAAATAGCCTAGCAAGTGCCTATGGGTTTCTTATGTATGATTATAAAAGTATTATGAATGTAGTTTTTAAATGAATGATATAAAGTGGCTACTTTTAACATTAGAGGTGGTGCTCTCGTTTAAGTATGTTGCACAACATTGGGACGCTAGACGCTACAAGGGACAGATATGGGTTTGGACCCATCCAGCTTCAAATCTAGAACATGATGCTCAGCTTTCTCAGTGTAGAGACAAATACGAAGTGCATTGGCGTTGGAAACTACATAATGATCAATGCTACTACAATTTTAAAAAAAAATTATTTCTTAAGCAAATCTTATTAGTACTTAAAAGGATTTTAGTTAAACTATTTATTAATTTCAATTACAAAATCTTGTTGGAATAAGATTGTCTATAACAAAATAGTAACAAAAAGTTGTCCACATCTCAACAAGAGAAAACCATCTACATCGCCAATAAGGATTCACATATGTAACAACAATAATTCCGAATATCACAATTACGTATGATGTTGTAAAAGTGATAAAGAAACTGTCCATGTCAATTAAATTATCATTTTCTTCATTGCTAGCTGAAGCCTCTGGCGTAGTAGCTGGTGATTTGCAACTGGGCAATGGTAGTCCACAAAGAACAGGATTTCCCTCATAGCTACTCTCGTTGAAGGTTGCAAATTGTGCAGTCCGTTCTGGGATCTTACCTGATAAGTTATTATATGCTACACTAAAAACAGCCAATGTACTTAACTCCACAAGTTGACGAGGGACTTTACTATTCAATTTGTTGTAGGAAAAATCCAAACTTTCGATATGCTTCAAGTTTGAAAATGTTGATGGGATCAATCTTGTCAAGTTATTTTGTGATAGATTCAATGTTTGAATTCCGGTCAAATTTCAATTTGAGGAGGAATATGACCGATTAGCGTGTTACAAGAAAGATCAAGTCTTGATAGGAGACCAAGCACTCTTCCTTGGTAAGTGTACGCAATGTTCTTTGTTGTGAACTCAAAAATTTCATGGATTTTTTGTTCTACACGTATCAAACTGGTTTCCATAAGATAAGATGTTTCAAATGATTCATCAGGACTGTTGTTGTAACTTCCATAAAGTGTAGTGTTATCAAAGCAAGGAGGAATAAGACCGTGAAGATTATTATCAGAAAGATCTAACAATTGCAGTTGATTCAATCCGCACAATTGAAGTGGCACTTCACCTTCAAGATTATTGTGAGCCAGGATAAGGTGGCTTAATTGGGAAAGCCCATTAATACAATCTGGAATGCTACCATTCAAGCTGTTATAGCTAAGATCTAATGTAATAAGGGAAGAACAATTAAAGAATGTACCTTCTTTGAGCTGTCCATGTAACAAATTTTTTGACAAATGAACTTGTTCGATAGAATGAGCATGGAAACAAGATGGTAAACTCCTAGATATGTTATTGTCTGAAATGTCCAAAATTTGAAGCAAATCAAGTTGACAAAACTCCACTGGAATAGGACCTTCAAGATGATTCTCAGGCATTATAATATATTTTAACCGTGTGAGATTACCTAACCATCGTGGAATCTTACCGAGAGATTGTTATTATTAAGATGCAATCCTTCTAATAAGGTGCATTTAGACAAACTTCGTGGGATCTGTCCTATGAAGTGATTGCCTTCCAATTGTAACCATCTCAAGTTTGTTAGACTAAAGTTTCTGGAGAATATATGACCTTCTAGGTTGTTGTTTGATAACGCAAGAAACTCCAAGTTGATGCAACCGACGGCCAAGTGCTCGGGGATTTCACCAATCAATTGATTGTTGGATAAGTCTATAACTTGGAGGAAGTTCATATTACCAAATGAAGTGGGAATGCTACCATCCAAAGCATTCATAGAATTGTTAAAAGCTTCTAAACTTGGTAAAATATCTCCAATTTCTACAGGAATGTGGCCTTGGAAGTTGTTGTTGGATATATCCAACACTGTTAGCTGTTTGTGTGGATGAATTGGCAATCGGAAAGGTCCTGCAAGAGAATCATTGACAAGAAAAAGAACTTCTAATTTTGTGTTGTTTTCCAACAACCAATTTGGAAATTCTCCATTCATCTTTATGTGAGAGAGATAAACATACTCTAGGTCGTGTTGATGGTAAAGGAATTTGGGGAATTTGACACCATCTCCATAACCGGAAGACAATGAGAATCTTTTTAATTGGAATTTTGGGGTCAAAGAATGTGACTTAGTTATTTCTGCATTTATTTCAGTGTTTTCAGCATAGAAAATCTTGAGTCTTGAGTGATTGAAAAGTGGTTCGAGTGAAATTGGGATTCGAAAGTGATTATCTGAAAGTATTAGGTGTTCAATGGACGTCAAACGAATGAGGGGGAGATGAGGAGATGTTTCCAGTAAGTTGATTGGAAGAAACATCTAATATTCAGAGGGATGTCATATTTGCCAAGCACCAAGGCAAGCTGCCTCTTAAATCATTGCCTACAATGTACAACACTTGCAGATGCACCAACGAACAGAGGCCTGAAAATTTATTAATTCATCCTTTAGTAAAAAGACAAAAATTAACGAACACATAGCATTCTTTTATAAGTGATTGGTTTGTGTAATTATATATTTAATCGAAAATTAATATTATAGATTAAGAGAGGAGGGTGGGAGCATCTCATTAACCTTGATCAAAAGTCTTGTTGTCGATGTTAAGACCAGGATTTGACAATGATAAGTACTTAAGAGAAGGCATCAATTCACCAATTATTTGAAGAAAGCTGACGTTGAGTGCGATGCTGGTGCTGTCTATGTCCAAATGTTCCAAACTCTTGAAATGAGGAAAACCTAGAAAAAACGTTCAACAATAAAATAAATAAAAAAAAAATTGAGCTCACAATCAACACTTTCTTTTTACCTTGACCACGGAGGACACCATTGACTTCACAATGATACATTGACAGATTTTTTAACGAAGGAAATATTGATGCAATGCTTTGCAGAAGGCTTATATGGAGAGAGGAACCATCCAATGTCAAATATTCCAAGTTTGTGAAATTGTGCGACTCTGTTTCAAAGCAACAAATTTAGCTTTATCAACAATATGGATAATTAATTAATTAATTAACAATTTATTTATTTATTTGGCCACATCTGTACCTTTTACTTACCTTGAGTAGTAGTTGTCACTGTACCGGTAAAATTATTATACTGAAGGCCAAGAGTGTTGAGGGATGGGAATGATCCCATTGACTGTAACAACTTGCTTCCATCTCTAATACCAACTTCCGATAGATCAAGGCTTTTCAACTTCCTCAAACCTCTATAACCTGTTTATTAATAATAATAATTAGGATAGGATTTAAGAAAATCAAAATTTGTTCTTCTAAATTTAGAGCTAAACAAACTAAATGATTAATTTAATTGGGAGTCAATTCGTATTTTATGCTTTGGGAAATGTGCAACATCGTTTTTCAATCGCTTTAAAGACTAAAGAACTGGAATCAAATCTTTATTACATTCTGTTTTTGAAATAATATAAATTCTCTGTTTCTTTTATTATTATTATTATTATTATTATTATTATTATTTTTGTACCTTTTGGGCCTTCTCTAATCAAATGAATTAAATTAATGTAATTGAATAATATTTTAATTATTTACCATGAGGAATCTCAAAATTGTCGATTTCATTGTTGCTTATGTCCAACTCCTCTAAGTTGCTCAAGGAATCAAATTCTGCAAACATGCCAAGAATTAAGACTTAAAACAGAGTAAATTAATTAATAAATTTCAAGAAAATAAAACATCATGAGAATTTCATCTAAACCAATCAAAATAGTATTTAATTAATTGATTGACGAAGTAAAATAAAGGATGTTTTAATTTGTATCTAATTCCTTTAGACTAACCAGAATATTAAAAATTGTTGATGATCTTGATATCCACAATGATTTCAAATGAGAAAGCAGGGCTTAGGCTTACCTCGAACATCGAATGTTCCTTTGAATCCCATATAACTTAGATCTAATTCTCTTAATGAAGAAAAGACAGCCAGAGAAGATACGATGCTATGATTGAGTTTGATACCACTTAAACCCAGATATTTCAACTTCGCCAAACCTGCAAAATAATGAACCAAATGGCAAAGAATCTAGCTCATTTGTAAAAGTTTATATTTTTTATGGTATTTGTAGTACCTTTTGAGGGCACAAATTTGTTAATCTTGTTCCAGCCAATGTCTAGCTGCTCTAAATCTCTCAAAGAATCTAATTCTGTAAAGAGTACAAATTGAGTTGAATGTTTCAAACCTCTGAGAAAGAAAAAAAAAGTTGTTGAAGTGTTTGTTCGCTATTAGACTTTTTTTTTTTTTAAATCTTAAATTCAAGACATATGAAAGTACAAGATGAAATTATGAGAAACATTAAAATTTGTATTTATGAATTGCTTAAAACTATTTTTTTTAATATTAATCATTAAAAAAAATGGATTCAAAGCATTGAATCTTATTTTAGCAAGTTAATGAAAGAGCTTGGAGAAGAGATGAAGTTTTAATTATGTACTTTTGACATCAATTCTTCCTTTGAATCTATTGTCATATAAATATAATGATGTTAATGATGAAAGATGAGTTAGAGATGGTAAGATGCTATTGTTGAACGAGTTTCCAACTAAATAAAGCATCTTCAAGTTGCTCAATCTTAATAACCTTTCTAGACCTGCAAGTAAAATAAAAAAAAAAAGATCATATGTGTGTGTTTGGTGTAATTTCAAAATTAATCATTTAAAAAGAAAATACGTCAAAATTGTCAACTGAATGAATATGCATATATTTGCTCAATCTTGATATTCAACTTAAATTAGGAGGGAGAAAGTATATGGCTATCACTCGGCCGGTGGTGTTCCCTCATCGTCTACCCAGTCGTAAAGACGAGTGAAGAAAGGTTTAAGTCGCAAAAGAGCAAATTTCTCATGCTCCAAACATCCCTCACCCCACCCACCTTCTAATATTATTAATAACAGAAAAAACAGTATCACCATTTTTGATTTTGAACCACCCATTCTAACCATATCTTTGACCAAGAAAAAACACACGCACTCTTTCTGTCACTACAACCAACTAGAGGGCTGTACGCTATCTATTTATAACACATCTAACTATTTATACACCCAGCTGGCTTACAGTTGACTTATTTGGTTGTTTTCTCCAAGTCTTTCAGGCATTAATTTTCTCCCCTTTCTTTCTATATTTGTCATTTTGCTTAATTTTCCACAGTGACGCGTTTTGAGCTATCAATAAAGGATGATTAAGTGAGATTGACATGACAAATGGACAGAAACTAAGAGTATGTGTGTTTAGCAAGAGAACGACTATACCCTTTTACTATATATCAACCTAAAAATTAACTTTAAATATTCATAATAAATAAAAATATGATGTTAAAAAATAGCACAGAACATGAAAATATATATCTGTGGAAAAATAAATTGTGTTACCATTAATTAAATGAAAGAGCCTATGTAAATCAGTGAAACAAATCTTAGAGGCGTCTTTGTTTTTAATTACTCTTCCTTAGGGACATTACATCAAGATTGAGTTTTGAATTTTATCATTTAGTTGACGTTAAGAAAATATGCAAATATAATGTTATCCTTTGAGCTGTTAAAACTAACGGAGAAATAACAGTATTTAGAAGATAAATTAAATTTTTCATATTTTTAAGAAATAAATTAACGATATATAACGATATATATATATATATATATATATATATATATATACATACATCTAATAATTTATACACCCTTGCTAGGCCCCAAGTCTTTTAATTTTCTTCCTTTCTTTCCATATTTGTCGTTGTGTTATAAATTTCCACAATTCTACCTTTTTTGTGCGCGTGAATCATGACATACCGCACGAGTCATGCTTTCAAGTTATAATTCCTTTCAATGTTTGCCACACATTTTAGAAATTTTCCCTTTTTTTCTTTTATTTGTACTTTGATCCAAATGGATAAAAATTAAATTTCACACATTTTGAATTTTGCGAAAATTCCGGTTTTTTTCTTTAATTTTACAAAACTTTAGCAAGTGTGGTCAATACAGCTATAAATTCATTGAAGAATTCCTAAAATCAAAGGTACTCAATTATTATTGTAGACTTGTAGGCCGGAGTCCACACGTTTTAATGTTTGTTTACAGTTCATCCTTCCATTTGATTAGTTAACAAAATCGAAACATGATTATCAATTTCACTGTAGATCTTTCATGCCTTAACTTTCTTCCTTTCTTTCCATTTCGCTTTAATTCTAATTGAGAGAACCGTTACCCACCCCACTTCAAAACTAATAATAATAAATAAATTCTTCAAGCAATTGAGATTTGACCTACCTCACTTCAATAATAATGCTAATGGGAAATCATAAATTCTTCTATAAATAAGCTATTATTCTAAAATTATTATAAGCACAATTATTTTTTAAAAAACAAAAGAAGAATGGGAATTGTTACTTTAAAAACTTCTTCTGGTTGAGTCAATGCGGCTAGAAGTTAAAAGATTCTCAGCGTCAAAGGTAATTATTGTCGTAGATTTCTAGTGTGTGATTATCCGAGTCCACACGTTTTAAGTTTGTTTTTTTTTATCACTTATGCTTGTAATTGATTAGTTAACAAAAAAGAATTCTTGATCAGGTGTGGAGTAAAAAAAAAATTAAAAAATTAAAAACCACAAATGAGAACTTATTATTTTACAAAACTTTATCCGGTGCAGTCAATGCAGCTAGAAATTAAAGATCCCCAGCATGATAAGGAATAATTATTATGAAGCCAACAACATTTTTTTGATTGCATTGTTTTTTTTTCTCTAATTCAATACATTTTTAATGTACTATATAATTTTATAAATAAGAAATTAAAGATATACCTAATAATGGGAGATATAATGAGTTTTACTTCTTAAAATATTTGTTCTAAACATTATTTGAGATTATTAAAATATGCATTTAGTCATTAAATGATGAGTTGGGACAAGAATTTGATCATGCTTGAAGAGGCAGAGGAACTCGATAGAATACAAGCAGTCTTATTAAATCCATCACTTGAATGATGGTGAGTCGTGAAGCTTGTAATTTTCCTTTTCGGTAGCTTTCTTATCTGAGCCTGAGCCATGCATGTTTTGAGTAATTTTGATATTTTTTTGACGAGAGGAGTCTAAATTTGAGAATCAGAGGCCTATCCGTAACATAATAAACAACCGCAAATACCCTACATAAATTATTAGTGCATACTCTTTTTGCAGTAAATTAAAAATTTTGTTATACTAAATCCGTTACATGTAATACGATGAATTCATATCTAAAGAATCAAAACTATGGTTTCAACCAAAATCCCTTGTTGGATCGGGGGAGGTTGAATCCAGGTTGTGTCGAGATGCTCTTGCTGCAAAGCACTGATCCAAGACTGTTCATTCATTATTAAGCATATAATATCCTGCGGAAAATTGGACCAATTTGAAAGAGTTTGTTGATGATAACGGTAAAAAAATTGCTGTTAAAACGGTTACATATGCTATGTTGACATGCCCTGCAAAGTTGGTTAAGGTAGTTAGGACTCTGTTTCCAGAAAACAGAGTATAAAACATGACCAACTGTTTTGGGAGATATTTTCGGAGGGACTTCCTCATGAAATTGAGGGAAAGAAAGTGTGAGATAAAGTCCGTAGAAATCTTCTTCAATTAGTAATCCTTTTTGGTGCCAATAATAAAGCCTTGAAGGCCGTTCATTTATTTGCACTTAAGCAGGGGAAAAGCCTATGTATAGTCTATAGATAGAGCTTCAATTAGCTTCCTGCTCTGTCTTCTTGATCTCTGCCGAGGTTGGTAGCAGCGACTTTAATTGATGAAAGCAAACACATCTTTCGTTTCTCATAAAACCTTGTGAGGCAATGCTTTAGATGACTGGCGTGGAATATTGTCAGTGACAAAATGTAATGCTGTATCTTGCTGATCAACAGGTAAAAACTATATATTACTTGAATTAGATTCTGCCACGTGTACAGATGCGACAAGATTGACCGGCAATTTTTAATTAACTAATTAATCAACTATTTTGGGACTCTTTTAGCTTTTTGGTAACCAAATAGCCTTGAATTCATTTTCCACAGCTAAGCATATTATTTTCACAGTAATTTAAAATTTTGATTTAAGTACTAGTACATCTCAGTTGTAATAATAAATGCCTCTGCTACAGTTTTTAATTTGGATGTGATGAAATAAAATAAAATGTGGCTTATACAGAGAACTTAATTTATTATGTGTTATGTGATGAATACACATCTAAAAACGTGGTAGCAGTTTGCAGCAGCAAAATCAAGACTGTGATTTGAAGTTGGTTGAGCACGAAGTAACTGAATCATCAATCCAAATCCCTTGTTGGATCAGGGGAGGTTGAATCCAGAATGTGTCGAGTCGCTGAGGCTGCGAAACACTGATCCAATCATAAAATTGCGAAATCCGCCGGCATTTAATACCGCCGCCGCCGTTGTATAGCTGGAAATGATGTATCTTATTCCTGAATTCACTTGCATAATGTTCATCTTCCACTTGAAGACATGATGAGGTATAACCCGATAACAATGATTTGTTATTCAATAAATTACTTTCGGCTTGAGACTGCTTCATTCCAAATGGATCGAACCTGTGAACAGTATACATCTTCTTCCGTTTTGATATAACTATTAATAAGTTGTTGTTGTCAGCTGATGCTGAGTCAATTAGGAAATCAGATATAAATCAATTCTCATTTGGAGGATATAAAACACTGTTTCAGGACAACGTTGAAAGCACAAATCACATTATTATGACCTAAAGCGCAGTGGCCAACTCCTTGCACATATTCTACATCGCGACAGGAATAAAGGTCCTTCAATATCAAACAAAAACTCGATCCAATCCTTATCCCTGAGTCTACATATGATGATCGAGGCCTTTTTGTAATATGTTCTCACTAAAGAGCAGTTGACTTACTCGGTTGTTTTCTCCAAGTCTTTCATGCATTAATTTTCTTCCCTTTCTTTCCAATTTTTCATTTTGCTACAATTTTGATTCTCATTTCTTGTCAAAAAAATATGTATTAAGTTTATATACATATATATATATATATATATATATATATATATATATGTATGCGTGTGATTGCTTGTTTTGCTTGTTTATTTAAGAAGTGCAGGTTGGGCAAAATAATGCTTTATTTCTTCTTTTGCTTGTTTATTTATTATGGGCAAAATTACAATTTACAATAATCTGTTCTATATTTAATTAGGCGCCAGTAGTATTTTTTAATGTAATTTTTTTTATTGCATTACATGTTTTGCGTTTAGATTTTCAACCTATTTGAAAGTGTGATATTTATAATTTAACCAAAAAAAAAAAACTTTGCCGGCATAATCAGGATAATTTTTTGTTTACTGTCCAACAGCCAAATATGTCAATTAATTTAATGTGTTGCATGCTTTAATTTTTGGTTTACTGTCCAGCAGCCAAATATGCCAATTAAATTAATGTGTTGCATGCTTTAATTTGTGTAGGATTATAAATTATAATGGAGAATGCTTCTGATTTACCTCCCATTACCGAGACAGAAAATGCTCAAGGAGAAACAAGTGCTGAAAAAAAAAAGAAAACAGATAGTTGTCTCAAATTGTTGGGATCATTTCACAAAGATAAACGTTAGTGGGGTAGAGAAGGCAAAATGCAATCATTGTGCAACAATTCTTAGTTGTGGATTGGGGACTAGTCATTTGAATAAACATGCTAGGCAAATTCACGGTTTTAATCAACCGACAATGGAAGAAGTTCTTGAGAATAGGCAACACTTGGTGAAGACAAAAAAAAGTTAGCTTGGAGTTTAAAAATTTGATCCATTGGTTGCTCGTAAAAAGCTTACAACAGTGGTAGTAAAGCACGAGCTTCCTCTTAGATTTGTGGAGTATGAGACATTTAGAGATTTTGTTGATTATTGCAATCCATTGGCCAAGCCTATGTCCAGAAACACTTTAAAGAATGAAATCTTTAAGTTATATAATGAAGAAAAGGCAAAGGCAATGAATTTGTTGGAGATTAACAACAGTAGGGTGGCAATTACTACTGACATATGGACTGCTAATAATCAAAAGAAAGGTTATATGGTTGTTACGAGACATTTCATTGACAACTCTTGGCATTTGCAAAGTCAAATCCTAAGGTATTTTATTAAATATTAAAATTTTTATTTAATATTTTTTATATTTTTATTTAATATTTTTTATAACTTTGTATAACTTTTATTATTATTTTTTTAATGAATAGGTTTATATATCTGCAATCCCCACATACGACTGATTGTCTTTCTCAAATTTTGGTGAAGTGTTTGATGGATTGGAATTTGGATAGAAAGTTATCCACAATTACTTTGGATAATTGTTCTACTAATGATGCAATGGTTGAAAGATTCAAGGGATATTGTCAACTAAGTCGATGATATTGGGTGGTAAATTTTTTCATATGAGATGTGCGGCTCATATTTTGAATCTAATTGTGAATGATGGATTGTTAATGATTGAGAGTGGTATTGCATGTGTTAGAGACAGTGTCTCTTATTGGAGTTCATCGCCTAAACGGGTGGAAAAGTTTGAATTGGCATGTTGTCAATTGCAACTGGATGTGAAAAAGTTAGGGCTTGATTGTCCAACCAGATGGAATTCTACTTTTGTTATGCTTGAGCTTGCCATGAAGTATAGACATGTTTTTTCTCGGCTACAGACACTTGAGCCGCAATATAAGTGTTTGCCCAGTAGTGAAGAATAGGAGTTGGCTAAGCAAATGTTGGATTATTTGAGACATTTTTCAAGGTTGACTGAGTTTTTTTCAGGTACAACATATATCCCACTACTAATCTATTTTTTCCGTTGGTTTGAAAAATGAGGATTTCAGTGAAGGGGTGGTAGACATCAAATGTTCCTACAGTTAGGAACATGGCGGATAACATGATTGGAAAATTTTTAAAATATTGGGAAGAGATTAGTGGGATATTGGTCATGGCTGTTATTCTTGATCTGAGATACAAAATGGTATTGGTTAATTATTATTATCCCAAGATCTATGGAGTAGGTCTTGATAATCAACTTAAAAGAGTGTGTGGGCTTTGTGATGAAATGGTGAGGTATTATGAGGCCAAATCCACAACTATGAGATACAATGTTGTTGGTGAGTCTTCTACCTCACTTGTCGTTCCTTCCAACCAATCTCCTATTGATTTTGATAATATAGATGATATGTGTGATTTTGATGTATATGCAACCCAAACTTGTCAACCTATTAGTCCGGAGTCCAACTTGAATAGGTACTTGGAGGATCCTTTAATCAAAAGGACTTCGGACTTTGATGTTTTACAATGGTGGAAGATGAACAAGGGCAAATATCCTATTTTGGCTCCTTAGCCATACTTGTGACAACTATTGCCTCAGAGTCTGCTTTTAGTACGAGGGGTAGAGCCTTGAGTCCACATCATAGCAGACTACATCTAGACAAGTTGGAAGTGATTATGTGCTCTTAGCATTGGTTATGGGCTACTAGCGGTCGAGGTATAAAAGTATTCTTTACAAAATCAATTACTAATTGTTTTTACTTTATTATTTATTTTAACACTTTTTTTTTATTAGGTGGAGTTCCTAAAGAAGAACTTTTTACTGGAGAAGAATTGAATGACGACGACGAAGATGGCCCGAAAATATTAGATTAGTTTACTTTTTATATTATTGTTTATGATTTATTTAGATAATTATGTGTTTTGTATTGCATAATCATTTATAATTTAAGTTTTTTTTTTTAAGTTTGTAGTTTTATATTTTATTAAAAATTTATTTTAAAAAATTATAAAAGGCTAAGCCCGGCTCGCCTCGAGCCCGCTCATTACTGGATGAGCTTTTTTGCGGGCTTGGGTCTGTTTTCAAATGCATGGGCCTAGGCTTGGGCTTGTTTTCAAATGCATGAGCCTGGGCTTGGGCTTGTAAAGGCCCAGCCCAGGCCCGCAATTTGCCAACACTATGAATACGATTAAAAACTTAACTTTGAAGGTACTTGTGGAAAAATAATAAAAATGGGAACTTGGTTTTATGCCAAATCTTCATAGTTTCACATCACTGGTTTACGTGCTCCTAGTCATGTTGAAGGAGATGTCATATTTACCAAGAACCAAGGTCGAATTATACTCGTAACATCATTATGGTCAATAAGGGGAAAAAATAAAAATAAAAAAGGCTCCTGTAGATGCACCAACTCAGATTGACCTGAAATAATTAATTTTTTTTTAGATTATAACAATTAATAAATGCATAAAATTTTAAATCTTTTAGCATGTACATTAAACATTAAGTTTATTAAGAGTTGCAGCCTTAGGCAGGCATAATTTGGTCATGCAAACAATAAATCCATCCATTTTCAAAGACTAGTGACGGTAGCAATAAATCAATTAATATAATTTTCATAATTAGGAAAGCATTGAGAAAGTCAAAATTCGTTGTCCAGATTTAGATTTAAACACCCCATGGAAAATTTTTACTTTCATTCGATATTACAACTACATTTGGGAACCAGAAGACAGTCAATTTTGAACAGAGTTCTAGTTAATGAATAATTTAACTTCAAACTTAATTATTGAATTTTTCAAAACAAATGGCATTAATTAATTGATTGAGTAAATAAAAGTTGTTTTAAATTTATTGAAGCCAATATCCTATTCTTCAGACGATAAAATTATTAAATTCTGCCACGCCTATGAGATCCACAAAGATAGCAAATAAAATGAGAAACAGGTTAAGGGACTGTTTGATTATAGCCGAGTCTTACGTAGCATAACGTTACGCCAAATATGCCCCCCCTCAGATCCTCAGATAGTAATTAATCACGCAAATGTAAACTGTCGGCTGGTGTGTCATCATATGCAGCGTCGTCCCCCTTCTCATGACTTTGACGAAACATGTTTCATGACACTAATAATGACAGTTTTGTTTGAGGTACACGATGGGGGTGTCTATTCAAATATTTGAAGCCAGCCCTTCATGTTTATCAAAACCACGTTTAATTTTTTCCATTTGATTAGTTAACAAAATAGAAGCATGATTATCAATTTCAATAGTAGGTCTTTCGTGCCCTAACTTTCTTTCTTGCTTTCTATGTTTCTCACTTCGCCTTAATTTTCCACAATTCTACGTTGGATGGTAATATTTAATTCCCAACGAATTGAGTGAACCGTTACCCAGCCCACTTCAACACTAATAATAATAAATAAATTCTCCAATCAATTGAGATTTGACCCACCCCACTTCAATAATAATACTAATGGGAAATCATAAATTCTTCTATGAATAAGTCATTATTCTAAAATCATCATAGGTAATTATTGTTGTAGGTTTCTGGTGCGGCTATCCAAGTTCACACTTCACACCTTTTAAGTTTTTTTTCCTAAATTTTCTACATCGTTCAACACTTATGCTTTGTAATTGTAGCCTAAGTTATGCTCCCGGAAGATACTCTGCTCGTGACACTCAGCCATCTTACATCAGATGTTAAGTGCTGATGTGTCAACAACATTGAGCTGAGGTGTCAAGTGAAATATTGGGCATGTGTATTTGTTGTAACTGCCATCCATGTGGCCACTGATGATAGGCCGAAGCTCAGCAACTACTATAAATTGAGCTCTACTGCTCAGCCCTGCTTGTGGTTGAATATCATATGTAATCTAGAACATTCTATTCTAATTTCTTTTCTCTTTGACTTTTTCTTTGTTTCCAAACAGCTAGTTATAATTTTCTCAGAGCGAGAAAAATTTTATTAATTAAATAAAAGACAACTAATTAGGAGATACAATAAACCTTACCCGTACGAGGGTAGCTGATGCATTAAAAGATTTGAGGAAAAAAAATAAAATATATTGAAGACAAGAAAATTTAGGGGAGCCACTCTCTCTTTTTCTTTATTATTACTTTGTTTTAATGCGAGTAGAAGAAGTTTAAGACTTGAAGCCATTCCTGTTTATTACGGTGGATAATGATTTTGTTTTAAATATTTAAATTCATGTTGTGGTTCTATTTTAAATAAGTTATAATTTTCTTAATATAAAATTGGCTAATAATCTCTCAATGTTATAATATTTTACAATGCCCAAAAACCATATTCTTAAATGTCTTATTCCGATGGAGTTTTTTCAGCTCGATTTTCTTCAATTTTTTGACACTTCAAACAATAATATATCCAGGAGTTTAATATCTTGTTTACATCTTCTCTCCATCACACTAGTTCACCCGTGGAAAGACATGTAGCAGCAGGTACATTTTTAAATTACTCTTCCTTAGAGACATTAGAGTTTAGCTATAACCACTTGAAAGAGAGCATTACAAGTTGGAGGACGGGCTTTCTCAATTAAGCCACCTTATACTGGCTCGCAATAATCTTAAACCTGAAGGACATGTCTAGTTGCGCCGATTGAACCAATTTCTATTGATAGATCTTTTCTCTTTTAACCATCTTTCTTGCCATATTCTTTATTGCTTAGATATTTGAGCTCAAGGAATCCATATAGAACACCAACAATATTGGTGTTCTAATAACCTATTGATGCTTCTGATGCTGAAGACTATAAATATTATTGTAACTTTCATGTAGTGTTATCTAACCAAAAAGCTTCCAATCCACTCAATTGAATTGGAACTTCACCTTTGAGATTATTGTGAGTCAACATAAGGTGTCTTAATTGAGAAAGACCAATCAACCTAGACTGGAATAATACCATTTAAGCAGTTATAACTAAGATCTAATGTCAATATAGAATAGCAATTAAATAATGTACCTTTTTTAAGCTTATCAGGTAACAAATTTTTGACAAGTGAAGTTGTTTGATTGATAGAGGATTGGAACAAGATAAAAAAGATTGAGTTTTGAATTTTGTCAGTTAGCTGACCGTTAAGGAAATATGCAAATATAATTTTGCCCTTTGGACTATTAAAACTAATGAAGAGATAACAATATTTGGAGGGTAAATTAAAATTTTCGTACTAGATAAATTAGAGATTGTCAGTCTAACTAGGATAAATTGAAGATTACCCTTCCATATTCGTCGGTCTGTTATAAATTTCCACATTTCTACCTTTTTCGTGCACGTGAATCATGACGCACCCCATGAATCATGCTTTCAAGTTGTTTCCTTTCAATATTTACCAGTATTTCAAGTTTCAAAACCACATGCTAATATATCGTAACAAGTACGAAAATTCATAAATAATCAATAATATATAAATGTGATCATCATTGAATCGGTTCATTATTTATTCATGATGCAAACATTACCTTTATCATTCATAGTTTTCACTTTTCAGTGATGTTCACACAATCCTAACCATGGTAAGCAATTGAGATTTAATCAAATAAACTTTGACAACATATTGAAAAAATTATAAATTCTTCTATAAAAAGTAATTATTCTAGGGGTTAATTTCTATAGGTTTCTATTAGTTAATTTTTTCCAACTATTTTTGATGAAATTATATAGATTTGCCTTCATATCTGGAGCAAGTAGTTTCAGTGAATCATAAATCACCTTCCACACATTTTAGAAATTTTATCTTTTTCAATTTTGTACTTTTTCTTTAATTTGCATGTTGGTTCAGATGGCCAAAAATTAAGATCCACGTGTTTTGCATTTTGTGGAAATTCAATTTTTTTTTTTGCTTTGTGAAAATTTTGGTGGAGTCAATACGGTTAGAAATTGATAGAAGGATGAATCGAAGGTACTCAATTATTATTGTAGACTTGTAGGACAGCTAGCGGAGTCTACACGTTTTAATACTTTTTTTTCTTTTTTTTTTTAAAGGAATGGGGGGTGGGTAAACCCAAATCAATTTTTATCCCCTCCCCACCCCCAAAACTCGAACCCGAGTCCACACAAGTGAGGGGTGACATATTATACTGCCAACCAACTCGGCTACGGCCTAGTGGCACATGTTTTAATATTTATTTACAGTTCAGTTTTCCATTTGATTAATTAACAAAATAGAAACTTGGTTATCAATTTCAAGTTTCAACTGTATATATTTCATGCTTTAACTTTCTTCCTTTCTTTCCATATTTCACATTTCGCTTTAATTTTCCACAATTCTACCTTGGATGGTAATATTTGATTCCCCACGGATTGAATGAACCGTTACCAACCCCACTTCAACACTAATAATAATAAATAAATTCTTCAAGCAATTGACATTTGACCTACCCCACTTCAATAATAATGCTAATGGAAAATCATAAATTCTTCTATAAATAAGCCATTATTCTAAAATTATTATAAGAACATTTATTTATTTATTTTAAATCAAGAATGGGAGCTTGTTATTGTAAAAACTTCACCTAGTGGAGTCAATACGGCTAGAAATTAAAACATTCCAAGCATCAAAGGTAATTATTGTCATAGATTTCTTGTGTGACTATACGAGTCTACACGTTTTAAGTTTTTTTCTCTCAATTTTTTTGTATCATTCAACACTTCTGCTTTGCAATTGATTAGTTCACAAAGTAGAATTCTTGATCAGGTGTGTGGTAAACACAAATCAAAAAATTAAAAACCACTAATGAGAACTTATTATTTTACAAAACTTTACCTGGCTAGAAATGAAAGAATCCCCGGCGTGATAAGGAATAATTATTATGAAGCTAACAGCATATTTTTTTTTTTTAGTGAGTTGAATTTTTTTTTCTAATTCAATAAATTTTTAATGTGCAATATAATTTTGTAAATAAGAAATTAAAGATATACCCAATAATGGGAGATATAATTAGCTTTACTCCTCAAAATATTTGTTCTAAACATTATTTGAGATTATTAAAATACACATTTATTCATTAAATAATGAGTTCGGTGTTATAGTGCATTTCATGCATTAGTTTTGCATTGTTTAATCCCTTTAATATCAATATTTTGCACTTAATAGTTGTGATTTACTTGTGTTTTATTTTTGTAGGTGCAATTCTATTGATTAGTGCTAAATTGAACTACAAAATGATGTTTGAGAATAAAATGACTTCTTGGAGAAATTCTTAATTTCAGAAGAAGTTTGTTGATAAGGCGTGGGCACGTGACAGTCGATTCCAGAAGAAGTTTGTTGATAAGGCGTGGGCGCGTGCTATCAATTGCGGACTTGACGTTTTTATTTCTTTTTAAACGTGTTTTATATTTTTACTACTCTTGTAAGTTTAGATAAGATTTTAGATATTTTTATCTTTATCATTTTTAAGAGAACTATAAAAAGGGGAGAAAAAGAAGGATTAGATAAGAGAATTAGAATTGGATTATTAATTGTTTTCATCTTTTTTAGGGTTTTCTCTTTTTCTCCATGAGGAACTAAACTTATTTTTCTGGTTGAAGGTTAATGAAGTTTTGATTCACCATTACTGTGAGATCTTTCTTGTGCTTTTAATTGTTTTATTACTTTTTGGGTATTTGTTTATTCTCTGAATTATTGTCATGATTATCTTTGTTAATTAGATAATTGGCCACTATTTAATTATCAATTTAATCTATTGCCAATTGAAAGATTCATCGTATGAAGATTTTGATGTTTGTGGCAAATAACATAAAGGCGTTGTGTTATGGGAATAAATAATCTAATTTAAATGAACCATCGTATGCGTTTGTTAATTAGGATTTGGGTCTCTCTAGTTTTTCGTTGTCAATTGATTAAATCTTATGATCGTATCTAGGATTGTCTATTGATTAGGAAATAACCAACGGTCGCACTTGGTTATCGACTAATTAAGGAGAGATTGGCTATTAGAGTGTCTCAAAGAGCTATAACCGGCCTATTCATAAAAGAATGATTTATAGTTGTATCGATGATCGTAGTGAATCAAAGTCAATTAATTCCTTCAACCAGAGTTTTTCCATTTTGAATTACACCTTTAATTTGTATTCTTATTAATTTAAATTGATTTTCATTATTGTCAACAATCCCCCAATTTTACGTTTTATTTTAAAAAGGATTTAATAATTACCAATCTCTGTGGACACGACCCTGCTCAATCACTATACATAATTTTGTTAGAGTAGGTATTTATATTTGCTGGCTTCGACACCCATCATTCGGACAGAATTTGATCATAATTAAAGAGGCAACATAACTAATTAATATAAAATTTTTATATAGGTTTCAATAAGGGTCATTTTGTAACTAAATAAAATTTTATTCCGAGAAGCCCAACCTAGCTCTCTCTGAGCTTCGCCATTGGATTTGTGGAGTGATTATTGGAGTTCACATGTTTTCATTTTCTTTTAGTAATTCTGATTAGAGGCGGAGGAACTTGAAAGAACATATGTAGTCTTATTAAATCCATCACTTGAATGATGGTGAGTCGTGACACTTGTAATTTTCCTTTTTCTGTGGCTTTCTTATCTGTGCCCGAGCCACGCATGTTTTCGTGATATCATGTGTAATTTTGATATTTTTTTTGCTGAGAGGAGTCAAAATTTGAGAATTATAGCCCATCCCATAACATAATAAACAACTGCAAAATATTCTACAGAAACTTTCAGTGCACTCTGATAGCGGCTTTTGTTAACCAAGTAGTCTTGGATTACATTTTTAGTGCATATTCTTTTCGCAGTAAATTAAAACTTTTGTTTTACTGAATCTGTTATATGTAATGTGATGAATTCATATCGAAAGAATCAAAACTATGATTTGAAGTTGCTTGAGCACAAAGTAATTCAATCGTCAATCGAAATCCCTTGTTGGATCGGAGGAGTTTGAATCCAGATTGTGTCGAGTTGCTCTTGCTGCGAAACACCGATCCAAGACCATCATTCATTATTAGGCATATGATATCGTCCGTAAAATTACTGTTAAAGCGGTTAAATATGCTATGTTGACATGCTCTGCACAGTCAATAAAATTAGTTAGGTGCTCAACGAATGTTACGAAGAGTTTAAATAAAATTGAAATAAGACTACAGCTCAGAATTAAAATAATCCAAAGAAAGGAGCAACAACTTCATCTGCCATACATGTCAGGAAAATTCGTTTACAAATTATGAATTTAATTTTTTAATTGCCACACCTGTAACTTCTACTTATCCTGAATACCGGTTAGAGTACGTCTAAAAATATTGGGCAAGTGAATGTTACGCCCGGATGATTTTAAATAAATTAAAATAAGACTACAGCGGTTTTATTAAAAATATTATAAAATATATTTTATTTTAAATATTTATATTTATTTGACTCATTTATTACACAAATATAAATTTTTAAACACTTAAAGTTTATAATTTCATGTCAAATTTCATTAAAATAATTTTAAAACTTATAAAATTACAAAAAAAATAAAAATAAATATATTATAACATTAAAAAATAGAAAACCGGCACCAGATTAAAAGTACGTCTAAAAATATTGGCAGCAAAAATTAGCATCCAGGCCAAGTCCCTATAGTTTGGCTCAATATGCCATCTACCTATAGTTTGGCTCAATATCCCACCAGATTCCTCTAGTTTGTAAAATATCTCAACACACCATTCTTTTTTATTTTTTTGGTATATTTTACTGTTTTACCTCTGATGAATTTAGATAATTAAAAAAACGACATTAATTCATGTATATTATGTAAAAAAGGATTTTGTATTTTTGCCCCAATGACTTCGCCGAATGGTTTTCAAATAGGTTTATTTAGTTCGTCATCTAAGTTTGAATCTTGGGCTGAGGAGGTAGGGGTTTAAAATTTTATTATGCACTAACCATCTTTCTACCTTTTAAAAAATAAATATTATTTATGTAAGGGATTTGTTATGTTTACTTATTTTTACAATACTAAAAAAATTATTTTTCAATATCATTCAAATTTACACAATAGCTAGTATTCAAGTAAAATGCATTTTCTATAAGTGAAAATTTTGAATACTAATGGAGAATAATTTTTATTAGGAATATTAATGCTAATAATTCAATTTTTTAAATTAAATTAGAAAAATCTGAAATATTTCTTCATTTAATATAATCTAGTTCAGTGTCGATTAGTATATATTAAAAATTAATTTTCTATATGAGTGAAATTGTTACTCTGCGGGCATAGACAATGATCCCGCCTTTTGATGCATCATCCCGTGGATGGTGCATTGTGTTTCTGCATTCACTTGCACAATCTGCCACCTGAAGGAATAACGACGTCGTAAAACTCAAGAACAAGGATTTGTTATTTAAACTTTCAACTTCAATCCACTTCATCTCTTCTAAATGGATTAACTTGAAAACAATGTGTCTCTCCGAAATCGTCTCATATTGAGCTAGGACTACATTGCTTTCTCATGATTCGATTAAACTATAAATACATTGTTTTCTCAATTTCTTGTAGTTCACTGTACAAATTGGAATCTAGTGAGGTAGCTTGCCTAGTTCTAAAATCTAACCACTTAGCCTAGTTTACCACCCTAAATTGTGAATTTGGATGTTTGCTTTTTTGATTATTGAATCTGAAAAACTAAAATTTATATTGGCACTGCAGGTTAATTGATTATGAAAAATCATAGAAAATGCTAGATGCTTGGAAATACTACTACAATTTTAATGGTAAAATTGTATTTCTTAAGCAAACTTGACTAATGCTTCACAAATCTTAACGAAGCAAAAATGTAACGAAACTGAGTATTTCTTAAGTTAATTTTAATGGCAAAATCGCATGGAAATAAGGTTGTCTATAACAAAATCGTAACAGAAGGTTACCCACATTTCAACAAAGATAAAACCACTAGTTTTTGCCCATGAGAGTTCACATATAGAATATTGATGATTGCCAATATCACAATTACATTGTTGTAAAAGTGATAAAAACTGTGCATGTCAATTAAATTATCATTTTCTCCCTTGCCAGCAAAGTGAAACGACAGCGTTTTGACTTTGTTATTGCATTTAAATGTCACGAGACAAGCACGCGTTTGCACTTACAATTCATGAGCTTCCAAACGGCATCTGTTGGAAGTCGTTTTGGCCATCATTTAAGTAACACACGTGCCGAACATGTTGCAGTCTTCACCAGGTTCGCAAAGCCGTGATCCACGTGTCGTCAATTTGCTCAATCTGGGTTCGCTAGTTTGTTACTGATACAGTTATAAAGCTGGCTAACGAAGCAGATTGGGTCATTGCTGTTAACAAAATAGAGAGAGATTGAAAAGAGAGAGGGTTATAGCTTATTCCCTGAAATCTCTTTTATTAGATTTGTATAAAGATTCTTCTTTGATCATCAAAAAATCTCACCAAAAAGCTTCTCCTTGAAAAAGCCATTCTTGGCACAACTGAACCATTGTAAAATCTCTCTTTGTTTCTTGGCTGTGTTTGTTCCAATTCTTGGTTTATATTCCTTAAACTTGTTTCTTGATTCTGATTAATTTTTCTTGCTAAAGATTTGATTGTTTCTGGATTCAATCATCACGTTGTGCATCTTGTATTGATCTGTTCAAGATCCAGGGCAGTGTTTGATCTTGCTAAGTTAATGAGAAGGTCGAATCACTACACTAGTCGAAGCTTCCGTCATAGATCCGGACGGTCGATTTTCATTGCAGCACTTACATTGTTCTGTTTTATTGTGAAATTTCAAAAAAGAAATGGAGAAATAGTTTTCTTCTTAAGTTGTCGCGAATGTAATGATGAGGTTAGGAGTTAGTATGCATTCAGCAGCTGTATGCTTAAATCAGGCTATGTGGCACTATGGATCAATATGAATGGTTGTGTCTGACTTTATTAAGGCAGTCAAACGGCTATATTTATAGCAAGATATCTAAACTTTTTATTTTTTTTATGAATAGAATGTTTGTCGGTAAATGGAAGTCAAACGGGAATCAAGGTTTGCATCATTTTCACTTCTTAGAGCACTAGCGTACAGTAACTATTTGCAATTTTAAGGCCGCAAACAACAAGCAGATCAAGTGGCCTCAGTCTATTGTATGTTGCTATCTCTTCGAAATTCTTTTTTCTATATCATTTTATCTTCTTTTTGTCTTTATATCAGTTGAGTTATTACTTGTCTCTCTGAGTTTGTGTTATGGTGTGGAATTCAAAGTGCTCTATGTACCACACCATGTATGCACATAATGCCTAGGACAATACTGCTCTCAGGAGCCCTGCCTGGTAAATACTTAGGACTGATATTTTTCCTAACTTTGTCACTACTTTGATTGCATCAAGCGATGAATAATGTCATAATCAGAATTTTCAAAGGGGGAATTGGAGAATATTGCCCCCTTCAGAGTTTGAAAAAGCAGAGAATGAAGACTCCTTGTATTGTATGGTGCCACGGTATGCCCGGTATGCCTTTCTTAATGAGAAAGTAGCGGATTCTCCTTCGATTTAATTTCTTTTTATTCCAGGCCAAAATCAGAAAATTTTCTACTCACAAGCCATACTCTTTTCTTGATGAACATTAGTTGGCAGTTCAAAATATGAATCCTCAAAATCAATTGTATCAATGATACGTGGGTGTGTCTGACATTTTTATCAATGGTTTTAATAGTCCCTTGAGAAATTCTTCTATCAACAAAAATAATTTGTCCAAAAATAATTTTTTTTACTCACAGGCCATATTCTGTTCTTGATGAACATTAGTTGATAGTTCAAAACATGGATCCTCAAATCAAAATGGCAAAATTTTTTTATGAGTGATTCTTTAACTAAACAGGTGATCTAAGATTTCTATTTCTTGTTTCAATGATATATGGGTGCGACTGACATTTAAGGAACAATTTTAGCAGTGCCCGAAAAGAACACAAAATATATTCAACCACTAAAAATAAAAGTCAATTTACTTATTTATTTTTTATTTTATTCCATATTATTCAAATTTTATAAAACTAGCGGGTGTGTTGTAACTAATTTTATTTGTCACTTTAAAATAACTAATAATACTCTATCATCGAATGTTTAACAGACTCGTAAGTCGTAACATAACTACCACGTCAAACAAACACGTAGCCTCAGCCGTTAACTACAACCGCACAACCGTTACATATTTAGAACAGTACGAAGCGGTACGGTTAAAGCAAGCGTAAAGTATGAGAGGAATAAAACAGCTTACTTGTAACGTAGCCAACATACGGAGCTTTCTAGTCATCCTATTAAAAATTTTCTGGGCTGTGCCATTTGGTTTTAGAATTTGGTCAACAAAAGTCAACGTGCTCTGTTCTAGATTCTTAAAAAATTCTCTGCTATTTCCTTCCCGACAATACAATCCAAATAGCTGGCAGCCACATCGCACACTTCCACTATCATCTTCTCCTTTCAAACTTATAATTTTCTTTTTTCTTTAATTGTTTTATTTTCTGCAAAGAGCCGGCTTTCCTCGATTTTGGCTTTTTGTGAAAATTATGCATGCCTTATTATTTTTCTGGATCACGCTTTTTTCAATTAACTGCTCAGCCTTCGTCGCTTTTTGAAAGAAACAGTACGGAAGCGCTATCAAGAAGCAGGCAATCAACATCCGAGAACAAGTCGCCAGGCAGCAGCAAGTCTGTTTCTTTTTCTTTAAAAATTACTTAAACTTTCAATTAGTGGAATTTCTCAAATTTATTTTTTATTAATTTTTTATGATTTGTACAGGCAATATTGAAGCAATTGCCGCGTCTGGGTAATGAAAATGTTGCAGTTGATGAAGTTGAACTTGAGTGTCACCAACAACTTCAAAATCTATACAATTCCACCAAGGCAGCTAAGATACTATTGACAAAGCGGAATTGTAAAAAAGATAGAAAAAATAAGTTTTTGAATAAAAATTTATAGAATAATTGAGTCTGAAAAAATTTTTAAAACAATAACAAGACCTCTCTATTTATAATAAAGGAAGTTCATTTACCTAAATTAACTTAAAAATGAAAACTAAATTATAATTATATTGGAAACAAAATATACTTTTCTTAAGTTAACTTAAAAAATAGGAAAATAAATCACAATTATAATGAAAATAAAAAATACTTCCCTAAGTTAACTAAGTTTCATACCTTAATTGACTCTAATGAAAATAAAAAATTCTAAAATAATAAAATAACATAATTGACTCTAATTAAAATAGAAAGTCCTAAAATAATAAAATTTTAAAATCTTAAAATTTATAAAATAATGTTCTACATTAGTCCCACGCACTTGGAAAAGAACTCGTCTTCGAGTTTGGCTTGTACAATTCCTCATCATCTGGATGACACTCGAACAAATCAGCCACATTAAAAGTGTGAGAGATGTTCCAATTGTATGGTAACTGAAGCACATAAGTATTGTTGTTGATCTTCTAAGCCACCTGAAATGGTCTATATTTGCGCTTGATAACTCTATGAAATGAGAGTTATCTATAATATTTTTGGACTTAAATCAAGATTACTTAGAGAGTAAATGACATGTTTTAGTTGCATTTTAAGTTAATTTTGCATAAACATCTATTGTAGTTTATTTTCAATAAATTATGTTGTTTTTAGAATAAATTACGTGCTTCGATCATGTGTTTAATTGTAGGCAACTGGAAGTGCAATTTCAAGGAAGGAATGCTGTGTAATGGGTTTGTAAAAATAAGGAAAGAAATAGGCTATAGAAAAGTGGAAACAAGTCTGGAGCAAAGCGGATGTTGTAGTCTATGTTGTAGCAACTGATGGTGTAGCAATCCTAGAGCAATCAGAGAGACAATTTCGCACGAATCTTAGAAAAAATATATGATCTGCAGTTTCCAAATCTAGAAGATACGCTACTAAACGTCCGGTTGCCTAGTTTTCAATTATGAAAAAGGCACGCACACAAGGAAAATAAGGGGGCTGTCAATCACAAGAAATAACCAAGAAAAGAAAAAGAAAACAACAAAGAAGAGAGGAAATTCTAGAGCTGAACAAGAAAGATTGCAGGCGTGAAGAAGAAGAAATCAAGAAATCTAAAAGGATCACTCGCCTCTATCCTTATTCTCTTTGTTTTCTTTAAATTATGATGATGTATATGATGGCTGAACTTGTTTTAGTTTCTGTTTTATCACAAATTATGAACTAAATTCAATTGTGGTTAAGTGATAGATGAGCCTTATGGTTAATTGATTGAATTTATGTGTTGTTGCATGATAGCTATAGCACTTTGTTTTGATAACACTTAATTTAATTCACTATTTTGGCTGACTATTTATTTAGTGATTCTAGCTAAGAGAGAGCCACGAAAGGGCCAGTTTTAGTGGAATATATCAGAGCAATACTTGGTTTTTAGATTAGGTTTCCCAAGTTGAGTTAACTCAATTTAAATAGGGACATACTTAATTTAAAACTAATGATTAACTTGACATAGGAATTCACCTTGTAGGGTATTAGGAACCTTGATCGTTTAATGTTATATCTTATGTTGGCATAGTAACTGGTCACTGTTAGGTTACATATAGATATAAGAAATCTAGCATGCGACAACTGAGGATGCATTAAAGTTCTACCCATCCCTGTAGTAATTGTTGTAGCAGCAATACTATAACAAAAAACAGTCAATGCCATTAAGTGAGTTGATTCACTCAACTACATTAATTCTAGTGGTTTTATTCTTGTGTGAGACGTGTTAATTTATTTATCACATTTTATTTTTTGTCTTTTAATTTGCTTAGTTTAATTTAGTTGATAGAAGCAGTTAATTTGATTTAATTCAAATTGCACCACAATTAATTACTGTAGCAACTCTGATAGCATCAATCCCTATGGAGACGATACTTGGATACTTATCATTTTATTACTTGTTGTGTACACTTATGTACTGGCACATATATATTAGAACGAAATCAACCAACAGCGTTTCTCCAATTTAGTGTGAATGCCATGAAAGCGCTTTGCCTTAGACTAGTCATCACTAAGTGTCCTTCTGAAAACACTTTCTTTTGCCGATGTTTGTCTAATTCGGTCTTGTATCTAGCATTAGCAATCTCCAAGTGAGCTTGTACCTCGACATCAATCTTTAGAGCTTTTTTCACTGCATTATCCACTACCTTGCTCTCTCCAACTGCAGTTACTGTTGGCAAGATAGCCAAGTCATACACATGGCGAGGGGCGCAAGTGTAGACAATCTTAAAAGGGGTTTTGCTAGTATAGCGATTCATCATGCTATTGTTAGCAAACTCAACCTGAGACAATGCAGTTTCCCAATTTTGTTGCTTGTCACTACAAACACAACATAACATATTGCCCAAAGTTCGATTGACTACTTCTATCTGCCCATCTGTTTGTGGATGGAAAGCACTACGAAGCTGCAACTGTGTACCTAACTTGTCCTAGAGATGACGTTAAAACTTGCTGATGAACTTCACATCCTAGTCAAAAGTGATAGTTTTTAGAACACCATGCAAAAGAACAAATGCGCTACTGAAGCGGCATCTTTAGTTTTCTTACAAGCAATAAAGTGCTCCATCTTTGAAAGCTTGTCAACCACCACCAATATAGATGAAATGCTAACTAGGCTACCCAAAAGGAAAGGTGAATTGGGTTCTTAATAAATTAAGCAATTAAAACTTAATGCAATTTAAACAAATCAACCAAATTCAAAATAAACAAATTAATGTGCTATGAATAATAAAAAGATAGGGTAAGAAATAGCAAACACGCGATTTTTACGTGGTTGGGCCAATTGTGCCTATGTCAACGCCTCCAAGCTCACTAGGCTTGAGGATTTCACTAAGCGAGCCTCCAAGGCTTTAACAACTCTTACAATTGACTTCCAAGGTGTCAATAGACCTTTACAACAAGAGGTTATCCCCAATCTCTTAACCCAAGTGTATCCCAACACTTACAATCACTCAAAAGTAAATATTACAAATGAATTATCTCTCACACAATGTATATGGTCAATAGCAAGCTCAATGATGACTGTTGGATCACTTGAAATTTGAATTGGATTGAGCCATTTTATAGTCGGAGCTGAAAACTAGCCATTGTTGACTTTTTAAAAAAAATCAGATTGCCGTTTACTGCTGTCGGTTTACTGTTTTGGCTAGTCCAAATGATTATTGCCCTTAGATTTTTAAATAAACAGTTTACCATTTAATATTATCGGATCGCCGTTTATTTCCAGAATCTTGCAAAACAGACTTAGCATTCGTTTTTGCTAAATGGTTTACGATTAAAAACTAATTCTTTTCTATAAATTATCGGTTCACTATTTCCAGTAAACGGTTCACCGTTACTTTTCAGAATCCTGCAAAATAGACTTAGCATCCGTTCTTGCTAAATGGTTCACGATTGAAACTAATTCTTTTCTATAAATTATCAATTCACTGTTTCCAATAAGCGGTTCACTGTTAATTTTCAGAATTTGTATTCTGACAACTTTTTGTACAAAATGATTTTTTAACTCAATTTAATGGTTATCCAGATTTTTAAACATGTCTAAAATATAGTACGACTTTATGAAATAGCTCCAACATTTTTAATTAAGAATATATAAGGTTTGTTATCATCAAAATCAATATTATAGGATTATTTATGTCAAAAATCTCCCCCTTTTTGTTGATGACAAACTTTATATGTAAAAAGAGATAAGAAATTGTATTAACTCCTCCTAAATATAAGTTTCCATTGAATATAAGCTCCCCATGAAAATATAACTTCTCCCCCTTCATCATCAAAAAGTAAGTAAATAAGTAGGACAGAATAAATACTTATCTTCTCTTGGCAAGTGAAAATTTGGGTAGAATCTCCCTTTAACATTAAGCATCTCCTAAAAAGCTATTAGCAAAATTTACACTCAAGAAACCAAAATCAATAACAACTACAACCAATAGTAGAATCAATTTCAAAACAACCATAATAATTCACACATATAACATAATCATTCATAAAACAAGAAATGATCCATCATATAAACGTATCCAAAATATCATAGTGTTGAATGAGATTCTTGGATAGATTTATGGCACTAGTATTGTCACACATGATAGGTATATGATCAAGATTGATACCATAGTCCCTAAGGGTTTGTTTCATCCAAAGAGCTTGTTTCAGCTAAAGAGCTTAAGCACAACAATTGCTGGTGGCAATATATTTAGCCTCAGTGGTTGAAAGCACAACCAAGTTTTGATTTTTACTAAACTAAGAGACAAGTGAGTGACTTAGAAAGTGACAAGTTTCACTAGTACTCTTCCTATCAACCTTATAACCAGCAAAGTCGGCATCCGAATAATAAGTTAAATCTACATGAGTTTCTCTAAGATACCAAAGGCCGAGATCTATAGTTCCTTTTAAATAACGAAAAATTCTCTTGACAGCAAACAAATGAGATTCCTTAAGACATGATTGAAATCTTGCACACAAGCATACGCTAAACATGAAATCAGGTGTACTAGCAATTAAATATAGTAAGAATCTGATCATACCTCTATATATTTTGACATCAATTTCTTTACGTTTTTCATCTTTCTCAAGCTTGATTGTTGAGCTCATTGGAGTACTTTTAATCTTTCCATCTTCAAGTCTGAATCTCTTGAGCAAATCTCTCAAATATTTAGCTTGATTAATGTAGATTCCTTCTCCAGTTTGTTTTATTTGTAATCCAAGAAAGTACTTCAACTCTTCCATCATGCTGATATCAAATTCTTTACTCATAGAAGATGGAAATTCCTCACACAAAGACTTATTAGTAGAACAAAAAATAATATCATCAGCATAAATCTGAATAATAGGTATATCTTGATTCTTATGCTTAATAAATATTGTAGCATTTGCTCTTCCCATTGAAAAATCATTTTCCAAAAAAAATTTACTAAGCCTATCAATACCATGCTCTAGGTTCTTGTTTTAATCCGTACAATGCTTTAAACAACTTGTAAACATGATATGGAAATTTTTCATTTTCAAAACTTGGGGGTTGTTTTACATAAACTTCCTCCATAATGTAACCATTTCAAAAAACACTTTTGACATTCATTTGATGTAAAATAAAATTCTTATGACATGCAAATGCTAATAACATTCTAATAGATTCTAATCTAGCTATAGGTGCAAAAGTTTCATCAAAATCAATTCCTTCTTCTTGATTGTAACATTGAGTTACTAATCTAGCTTTATTCCTTACAACCACATCGGATTTATCCATCTCATTCTTAAATACCCATTTAGTACCTATGACGGATTAATTTTCTAGTTTAGGAACTAATTTCCACACATTGTTTCTCTCAAATTGATTTAACTCTTCTTGTATTGCCATAATCCAAGATTCATAGTTTTCCGCATCCACAAAAGATTTTGGTTCAATTTGAGATATGAATGCAGCATGTGCATATGTATTCCTAAGTGATGATCTAGTGATTATACCTCATGAAGGATCACCTATAATTAAGTCTTTAGGATGAAAAGAAACATACCTCCATTCCTTGGGAAGTGTTCGAGAATTCATTTCATTTTGCTCTACATTAGTTTGTTCTTCTTGTTGCTTCTCTTGATTTTCACAAGATAAAGCATCTTGTTTGCTATTCGAAAGTTCTTCTTGTAGTATTTCTTAATCTGCATTATTATCAACAACAACTTTCTCCATAGATGAGGGGTTAGATTTTATTAAACATAACATGCATGGATTCTTCAACAACTAAAGTTCTTTTATTGTACACTCTATAAGTTTTACTAATGTTTGAATATCCAAAAAAGATACCAACATCAGATTTTGGATCAAATTTACCAAGATTGTCTTTAGTATTTAATATAAAGCATTTGCATCCAAAAACTTTAAAATAACCAATGTTGTATTTGCTATCTTTCCAAAGCTCATAGGGAGTTTTATTAAGATACAGTCCAAAACACGATTTAAGACATAGCATTTGAGAGTTTTTGTAATGATTTTAGTATCAAACATCTATTTTCATCACCTAGGACTCCACAACAAAATGGAGTTGTTGAGAGAAAGAATATGTCTATTCAAGAGATGACTAGGACTATATTGAATGAGAATGTATTACCAAAATATTTTTGGGCTAAAATATTTTATTACATGTTTGATACTAAAATCATTACAAAAACTCTCAAATGCATATTTTCAAATTATCCACCATGATCACTTATAATACATGTAATAAAATAACCTTTTTCATTTTGAACCTTTTTATAGAAAACTTTAAAAGTATCAAAGGCATCATCCTTATTAGCGAAGAACAATACCCATATATATCTAGAATAATCATCCACAATTACAATGCATAATATTTACTAGTTAAACTAGCATATCTAGAAAGTTCAAATAAGTCTATATAAAGTAATTGAAGTGGTTTTAAAGTGGAAGTATGATTTTTTCTTTTAAAAGAGATTTTGATTTGTTTACTAAATTGACATGCTTAACAAATTCTATCTTTTTGAAAACCAATTTTTAGAAGACCTTTAACCAAATCATTTTTGGAAATCTTTAAAATTAAATCCATGCTTGCATGACCTAATCTTCTATGCCATAACCAACTATTATTATGTAATGCGGAAAAACATTTATCATGAGTAGATGCACATTCTATGTCTATGGTATAAACATTGCCACATCTATTTCCAACAAATAAAACTTTGCTATTACATGCATTCTCAATAACACCTCTAGTTTTATTAAAATAATTCCATAGCCCTTATCACATAATCTACTAATATTAATCAAGTTGTGTTTCAAATTTTCAACCAAACATACATTTTCAATGAGAGTTGAGGAAACTTTTCCAACAATACCAATTCCGAGAATCTTTCTGATGGGTGTCGAAGCCAGCAAATATAAATACCTACTCTAACAAAATTGTGTATAGTGATTGAGCAGGGTCGTGTCCACAGAGATTGGTAATTATTAAATCCTTTTTTAAAATAAAAATGTAAAATTGGGGGATTATTGACAATAATGAAAATCAATTTAAATTAATAAGAATGCAAATTAAAGGTGTAATTCAAAATGGGAAAACTCTGGTTGAAGGAATTAATTCAGCTTTGATTCGACTACTGATCATCGATACAACTATAAATCATTACTACTTATGAATAGACCGGTTATAGCTACTGAGACACTCTAATAGCCAATCTCTCCTTAATTAGTCGATAACCAAGGTACGACCGTTGGTTATTTCCCTAATCAATAGACAATCCTAGATACGATCATAAGATTTAATCAATTGATTGAAAAACTAGAGACCCAAATCCTAATTAACAAACGCATACGATGGTTCATTTAAATTAGATTATTTATTCCCATAACACAACGCACTGCTATGTTATTTGCCACAAACATCAAAATCTTCATACGATGAATCTTTCAATTGGCAGTAGATTAAATTGATAATTAAATAGTGGCCAATTATCTAATTAACAAAGATAATCATGACAATAATTTAGAGAATAAATAAATACCCAAAAAACAATAAAACAATTAAAAGCACAAGAAAGATCTCACAGTAATGGTGAATCAAAGCTTCATTAACCTTCAACCAGAAAAATAAGTTTAGTTCCTCATGGAGAAAAAGAGAAAACCCTAAAAAAAAGATAAAAACAATTAATAATCCAAATCTAATTCTAATCTCCCTCATCCTTCTTTATCTCCATTTTTTATAGTTTTCTTAAAAAGGATAAAGATAAAAATATCTAAAATCTTATCTAAACTTACAACAGTAATAAAAAGATAAAACACGTTAAAATGAAAATGTCAAGTCCGCAGTTGATAGCACGCGCCCACGTCTTATCAACAAACTTCTTCTGAAATCGACTGTCACGCGCCCACGCCTTATCAATAAACTTCTTCTGAAATCGAGAATTTCTCTAGAAAGTCAATTCATCCTCAAACATTATCTTGTAGCTCAATTTAACACCAATCAATAGAATTGTACCTATAAAAATAAAACACAAGTAAATCACAACTATTAAGTGCAAAACATTGATATAAAAGGGAGTAAACAATGCAAAACTAGTGCATAAAATGCACTATAACACTTTCCCTTTGAGTTGTCTCTAAAAGAGACATCTCCACCATTTTCGATATTAGTAAAACTTGAGAACCATGTATAATTTCTAGTCATATGCCTTGAACAACCACTGTTTAGATACCATTTATTTTTCTTCTTATTCTAACCTGTAGAGGAAATCTTAAGTATTAGGTACCCAAACCTTTTTGGGTCCTTGAGTGTTAGCAATGGTTCCTTTTTTAACCCAAACACATTTTACTCAATAATATGCATTTCTTTTAACTAGGCATCCAAGCTTCATATGACCATTTTGATTGCAATAGTGACATATAACATGATTATTAATGAAGGTACTCTTCACAAAATAGCTCTTATAATATTTTTGTTTCAAATTTGGCTTATAGCTAATACCTTCTTTGTTAAATACACATTTTTATGAATTAAGCAAGTTATCCAACATCTTTTGTCCATTTACGAATTTCAACATAATCTCATTGAGCTCATTGTTCGTCTTTTTAAGATCTTCATTTTCTTTGATCAAGTCATCAACATGTAATTTTTCATATTCATATGACGTACTTTGTTTACCTTTTAAGGATGCAATCCTATCATGTAATATTTTATTATCTAATTCTAGGCCTTTGATCTTTTCATTTAGTAAATCATTACATTTTTGCAAGGCATTCTTTTCATTTGAAAGTTCTAGCATTTTCTTTTTAAAACATGTATTCTTGTTACCAATTTTCATCATATCACTATGCAACTCTTTAAGAGCACCATACAATTCATTTTAAGTTGGAAGATCATTTACCTCATCAAGTTCATCTTCGCTTATTGCCATAAGTGCCAAGTGTGACACTTCTTGCAATTGTTCTCCATCACTTTATTCTTCATCACTATCATTCCAAGTTACCACCATGGCTTTCTTCATCACTCTGATTTTATATAGCATGGCTTCTTGCATTCATAGCATACGATTTCTTCCTTCTTCTCCTTTTGGTTCTTAAAGTTTCTGAACTTTCTTTGTTGACCGGATTTCTTCAAAAACTTCCTAAATTTTATGGCTATCATAGCTATCTCTTCATCTTCAAATTCTCTTTCCTCATTATTTTTAGGTTTTGATACTTTTAAAGCAATGTTTTTTTTCTTTTTATCTTCGTCTCCTCTTTCGGCTGCCAAATCATCTTCATAAGAAATAAGTGAGCCAATTAAATCATCAATAGACAAAGTATTTAAATCTTTGGCTTCCTCAATAGTAGTTCTCTTAGGTCTCCATTCCTTTGGTAATGACCTAATGATTTTCTTTACCTTATCGTTATTTGAAAAGGTTTTACCAAGTGCTCCTAGAGTGTTTGCAATATCCATAAATCTAGTATACATGGAATAAACACTCTTATTTTGCTCCATTTGGAACAACTCATATTGCCTAGTATATTTACTGATTTTAGATTTTTTTACTTGATTTGTACCTTCATACACAACTTCAAGTTTCTTCCAAATCTCATACACAACTCATATTGCCTAGTATATCTACTGATTTTAGATTTATGTGGTTCAGCCAACCGTGTCTATGTCAATGCCTCCAAGCTCACCAAGCTTGAAGATTTCACTAAGCGAGCCTCCAAGGCTTCAACAACTCTTACAATTGCTTTAAATGTGTTGATAGACCTTTACAACAAGAGATTATCCCCAATCGTTTAACCCAAGTGTATCCCAACATTTACAATCACTCAAAAGTAAATATTACAAATGAATTATCTCTCATACAATGTACATGGTTACCAAGGAAAGCTTAGTGTAAATCAATAAAATAAACACTAGTTTAAAGCTCAATGATGATTGTGTACTCAGTAGTAAGCTCAATGATAATTGTTAGATCACTTAAAATTTGAATTGGATTGAGCCATTTTATAATTGAAGCTGAAAATTAACCATTGTTGACTTTTTAAGAAAAATTAGATTGCCGTTTACTATTATTGGTTCACCATTTTGACTAGTCCAAATGACCATTGCTCTTAGATTTTTAAATAAACAATTCGCTATTTGATGTTATTGGATTGTCGTTTATTTCCATAATCCTGCAAAACATACTTAGCATCCGTTCTTGCTAAACAGTTCATGATTATAAACTAATTCTTTCTGTAAATTATCGGTTCACCGTTTTCAATAAACGGTTTACCATTACTTTCTAGAATCCTACAAAAAAGGCTTAGCATCCGTTCTTGCTAAACAATTCACGATTAGAAACTAATTATTTTCTATAAATTATCGGTTCACCGTTAATTTTCAGAATATGTATTTTGACAAATTTTTGTAGAAAATGATTTTTTGACTCAGTTTAATAGTTATCCAGATTCTTAAACATGTCTAAAATATAATACAGCTTTAGGAAATAGCTCCAACATTTTTAATCAAGAACATATAAGGTTTGTTATAATCAAAATCAATATTATAGGATTATTTATGTCAACAATAGAGTCTTGACCCGTGCTTGTGCACGACAATCCTAACATAAAATTCATAGACAAATCCAACCAAATATTTTCTGGAATAGGAAAAGGCATGTATGAACCCATATTTTATGCGTGTCCCTTGCCTTCTTGGCAAACTTGACACTTCTGCATGATTTTTTGCACATCTTTGTTCAACTATGAATAATAATGCTTCTCCATAAGTGCCTTGGTCTTATCTCATCCAAGATGTTCACCCAATCCTCTTCCATACAACTCGCGGTTAATCTACTCCCTTAAAAAACTTCGAGGCACACTTAATTGGTTGGCCTTGAATAAATAGCCATCTTGAATAAGGAAATCCTTTGTGTTCTGATGATTAATGCAACTATCCCAAATATGTGTAAAGTCATCATCCTCAGTGTACAACTCCCTTAAGCACTCAAAACAAGTAACTTCATTAACTAGAGTTACTAATAAAGTTGGCCCCTTACTTAGTGCGTCTGCCACTGCCCAGATTTGTGCTTCAAAACAAAAGTAAACTTTTGGGTATAACTCACCCATCTCACAAGCATCTTGCTCAAGTTCTATTTATTGTTAAAGTACTTTAGTGCCTGATGGTCACTGTAGAGCACCAACTTTTTTTTAATCAAGTAATGCTCTCATGTCTGTAATACCCTAAGGATGGCATAAAATTCTTGGTTGTAAATAGACCATTTTTTCCATGTCTCATTAAACTTTTCACTCATATACTCAATTGGTCATCCTTCATGGGAAAGAACTACCCCAACTCCCTTGCCAGAAACATCATACTCAACCTCAAACAACTTATCCAAAGTTTGGCAAGGCTAATACAAGAGCGATAGACAACTTCTCCTTTAATAAAGCAAAGCTTGCCACTTCTTCTTCTCCCCATTTAAACTTTTCTTTCTTCAAGCACTCCGTGATAAGTACGACTATAGTGCTAAAACCGCAAATGAATCTCTTATAAAACGTTGCTAGCCCATGAAAACTCCTAACTTCACCCACTGTCTTGGGCGTAGCCCATTCTCTAATGGCTTGTAACTTTGACTTAATAGCTTGAATTATATCTACACAAACTATAAAAACTACACTTCTTCAAATTAGTGTAAAGTTTATTTTTTTGCAACACCTCTATAACCATTCTCAAATGCTCTAAATGCATCACCACATCAACAGAATATACTAAAATATCATCAAAATATACCACAATAAATTTGCATGAAAAAGGCTTAAGAACTTGGTTCATTAAGCCCACAAAAGTACTTAGTGCATTTGATAATCCGAATGACATCACAAGCCACTGATATAAAAAGCTATACTTCTTCAAATGAATGTAAAGCTTATTTCTCCACAACACCTCTATAACCATTCTCAAATGCTCCAAATGTATCATCACATCAATAGAATACACCAAAATATCATCAAAATAGAAAATTAATTTTTGAAATTTATAGATGATATTGGCCCTAGTTTAATTAATTTTTGAAATTTATAGAAAATTACATAAAAAAAAAATATTTCAAGGATTATAGTGCTTGTTGCTGACTAAACCAATTTCTATAAGATAAACCGATTGATGGAACAGAAAGGAAATGCAAGTGAGAGAACAATTTATAATCCGTTGTAAAATGAAGTAATTTTGTGGATACTTTATATGTGTGTACTTTTTATAAGTGATATGTTTTTTAAAAATTCTTTGATAGTCTGCTTTGACAATAAATCCTAGTGAAATTGCTATCCTCTATTTAAAGAGGCAAAATAAATCTAGATATTTTGATGATTCAGAAGGATTTAATTCTTACTGAACTACTAAAAATTAAATTTATGCTTATACATACTACTTTGACCTACAAAACACTCTTAGCTATCTAGTTGATTTAAAAGCAAATTGAGGAGCTCTAATCTTATATTTTTATTTAAGAATTTCACGTGAATTTATATCTTGTTATGCTTCCATGGTTAATGCAGTTATTTGAGTAATTACAACAAATTCACTCTTTCCAAGTAAAAGCATTAGCCTATTTTGTTTCAATTATTTCACCTCAAGTCTTTGAATGGTTAACTTCTATTTAATTTACCTTTTTCAACTATAACTTCTCAAGGTGGCTTCTGCTGGATGGTCGGAAGGTGAATGGAAGGGCAAGGCTGGTTGGTTTCCCTTAGCATACATAGAAAGACAAGAAAAAACCCCAGCTAGCAAGACATCAGAAGCAAACTCATCACCTGAATGTGATGTGACTTCTTAAAGAACTCTTGCCAAGTGTCTATATGTTCTTTTTCTCTTATTATATTGCCATTTTAGATTATAGAATGGCTACAACAGTTGATAAGTGGTTTGATTGCTCCTCTTAATTAAATATTGCTAAACTGCAAGGAATATATATGATCATATGCATTTTCTTATCTGTATTTATCTGATCGTATGCATTTTCATATATGTATTTATCTCAAAGTTAAGGGGAATCTTTGTAGTAACAATAGTGTTTCTAAATTGCCTTAAAAAAAACCTACACATCTTGTTTAGCAACAAATTTTAACTACTATTTCTTCCCAATTTTAATTTATTCCCTCTTTGAATTGAATGTTATATTAGTAGCTTGATCACAACATAACTCAAATTAATCAAAATACCTTGGCGCAGGAGGTTGAATTTAGAATTTCTCAAGTCTTTATGAAACTTTACAATCATAATGTTATCAAATCTATGGGCTTGCATTCAGAGAATGTATGATATAATCTGAATCACTTGCATTATGTTCTTCTTCATCTTCCACTTGAAGGTAATGAAACTTCTAACTAATGAAACTTTCCACTCTTAGAATTATGAAATTTGTGGGATTGACTTGTAAATTTTTTGTAACATCTAGAGAATGTATGGTATAATTAGAATTCATTGGCACAATCTTCATCTTCATTGGCTTGTAATTATGAAACTAATATATAACAAACTAATGTTAAATCCTAATTATCTTTAGTTTTTAAAATTGATAAGGAGATATGAAATTCTAGTGTGGTGTATTTGAGAGCTTTAGCTTGAGAATATTGTTTCATCTCTTCAAGAATGATGTTGTTGTGCCCTTTGTTGTGGCGAGGCGTTAACCTTCCCCTGAATTTTTTGTCAAAGCTTCAACTTTATTAGATATATGCCTTTCTTGATGAAATGTTTGGGTCCATCCCTTGGTTTGGTTTTAATGATGCAAGTGAAGAAGATGATGTTAACGCCATAATCGTTCTTGTTCAGAGTAAAATAGGTGAGCAAGTGCAACAAGGTTTTTTATCTCTTATGTATGATTATAAAACTATTCCGAATATAGTTTCCAAAAGAATTTTATATAGTGGCTACTTTTAACATTGGAGACGGAACTCTCGTTTAAGTGTGTTTTATAACATAAGTAAGCTACAATAGACATATATGGGTTTGGAACCATCTTACTTCAAATCTAGCTCTGCAAAGCATAATCACCCAGCTTTTTAAGTGTAGAGACAAATGCTAAGTGAAATACTATCTAAGCTACCCAAGAGGGCGGGTGAATTGGGTTTTTAAAAATTAAGCCAATAAAATTGCAGAATATTAAAACTAATGTCTTAATCAAAATTAAAAGCAGTAAATTCAACAATGCTCAAAATTAAAAAGGATAAGGGAAGAGAAATCAAACACGTGATTTTTACATGGTTCGGCCAACTGTGCCCACGTCAACGCCTCCAAGCTCACCGGGCTTGAGAATTCCACTAAGCAAGCCTCCAAGGCTTCAAAACACTTACAATTGACTTCCAAGGTGTCAACGAACCTTTACAATAAGAGATTAACCCCAATCTCTTAACCCAAGTGTTTCCCAAACACTTACAATCACTCAATGATAGAGATTTAAAATCAATCAATTTCTCACACAATATATATGATTACAAATGAAATCTCAAGTGTGAATCAATGAAATAAAACAAGTTTACAACTCAAGGAAGATTGTTTTTCTCAATAGCAAGCTCAATGATAATTTTTGGATCTCTTTAATTTGAATTTGATTGAGCTATTTTATAGTTGGAGCTGAAAACTAGCCGTTGTTGACTTTCTGGGAATAATCGGATCGCCGTTTGGCTCTATCGGTTAGCTGTTTTGACTTTTCAACTAGTCGTTGTTTTTTGTCTTTAAATAAACGGTTCCCCATTTGATATTATCGGATTACCATTTATTTCCAAAAACCTGCAAAACAAAACCTAGCTCTCCGTTTTTGCCAAACGGTTCAAGAGTAGGAAACCTTCTTTTTACTGGAATTTATCGGTTAGCCGTTTAAAATAAACGGTTCACCGTTAATGTCCAGAACCTATGAAATAAACTTAGCCTTCCGTTTTTGCTAAACGGTTCAAGAGTAGAAAAGTTTTTCTTTACTGGAATTTATCGGTTAGCCGTTATAAATAAACGGTTCACCGTTAATTTCCAGAACCTTGACACAAACTTAGCTTTCCGTTTGTGCTAAACGGTTCAAGACTAAAAACTTTCGCATCACTGTAAATTATCGGTTAGCCGTTTTAAATAAACGGTTCACCGTTCATTTCCAGAAACTTTGTTAAGGATTGGTGCAGGATTTTAAAGACAATTTTTCTCTCTGTAAATTATCGGTTCACCGTTTTCCAATAAACGGATCACCGTTAATTTCCAGTTTCATCATTTTGAAAAATAATTTGTTTCTTTAAATATATGTATGACTTTAAGAAGTACATTTTAATAGCCCCAACATTTTAATCAATAACATATAATTTTTGTTATCATCAAAATCATTATTATAAGATTAACACTAAGTGCTTCGAAGTTGGAAGCTATATAATGCTCAATACCACTACAATTTCAATAAAAAAAAAATTGTTTCTTAAGCAAACTTGATTAGTACATAAAGGATCTTAATTAAACTACTTATTAATTTCAATTGCAAAATCTTATTGGAATAAGATTGTCTATGACAAAATAGTAACAAGAAGTCATCCACATTTCAACAAAATAAAACCACCTACATCGCCAATAAGGATTCACATATAGAACAACAACGATTCCAAGTATCACAATTACATATGATGTTGTAAATGTGATACAGAAACTATCCATGTCAATTAAATTGTCATCTCCTTCATTCTTAGTTGAAGCCTCCAGTATAGTTGCTGGTGGTCTACAAGTAGGCAATGGCAATCCACAAAGAAAAGGATTTCCCTCGTAGCTATTCTCTTTGAAGGTTGCAAATTGTGCAGTCCGTTCTGGGATCTTGCCTGACAAGTTATTATATGCCACACTAAAAACAGCTAATGTATTTAACTCCACAAGTTTATGAGGGATTTTCCCACTCAATTTGTTATAGGAAAGATCCAAACTTTCGATATGCCTCAAGTTTGAAAAAGTTGGTGGGATTGTTCCTGTCAAGTTATTGTGTGATAGATTTAATGTTTGAATCCTGGTCAAATTTCCAATTTGAGGAGGAATATGACCGATTAGCTTGTTACAAGAAAGATCAAGTCCTGATAGAAGGCTAAGCACTCTTCCTTGGTAAGTGTAGGCAATGTTCTTTGTTGTGAATTCAAAAGTTTCAAAGATTTTCTCTTCTACAAATAACTCAATTTCGTCCATGGTAAAAGATGTTTCAAATGGCACATCAGGACTAGAACTATTGCTGTAACTTTCATGAAGTGTGGTCTTATCAAAGCAAGGAGGAATAGGACCGTGAAGATTATTATTAGAAAGATCTAACAATCGCAGTTTGTTCAATCCGCACATTTGAAATGGCACTTCACCTTCAAAATTATTATGACCTAAGATAAGGTGGCTTAACTGAGAAAGCCCATCAATGTAATCTGGAAGGCTACCACTGAAGCTATTATAGCTAAGATCTAATATCACAAGGGAAGAGCAATTGAAGAATGTACCTTCTTTGAGCTGTCCATGTAATAAATTTTTTGACAGATGAACTTGTTTGATAGAGAGAGAATGGAAACAAGATGGTATACTCCCAGATATATTGTTGTCTGAAATATCCAAATTTTGAAGGTAATCAAGCTGACAAAACTCCACTGGAATAGGACCTTCAAGATAATTGTTGGGCATTATAATATGTTGTAACCATGTGAGATTACCCAACCATCCTGGAATCTTTCCCGAGAGACTGTTATTATTAAGATACAATCCTTCTAGCAAGGAGCATTTAGACAAACTTTGTGGGATCTCTCCTACGAAGTGATTGCCTTCCAATCGTAACCGTATCAAGTTTGTCAGGTTAAAGTTTCTGGAGAACATATGACCTTCTAGGCTGTTGTTTGATAACATAAGAAACTTTAAGTAGACGCAACTGATGGCCAAGTGCTCAGGGATTTCACCAGTCAATTGATTGTTAGATAAGTCTAGAATTTGGAGGGAGGTCATATTACCAAATGAAGAGGGAATGCTACCGTCTAAAGTATTCATGGAAATGTTGAAGGATGTTAAACTTGGTAAAATATCTCCAATTTCTACTGGAATGTGGCCTTGGAAGTTGTTGTTGGAGACGTCTAAGAATTTTAACCCCCTATGTGTATGAATTGGCAATCGGAAAGGTCCTGCAAGAGAATCATTGAAGAGAAAAAGAAATTCTAATTTTGTGTTGTTTTCCAACAACCAACTTAAAAATTCTCCATTCATCTTTATGTGTGAGAGATAGACATATTCCAGGTCATGTTGATGGTAAAAGAATTTGGGGAATTGGACACCGTCTCCATAACCGGAGGACAGTACGAGAGATTTTAACTGGAATTTTGGGGTCAAAGAATGTGATTCAGTTATTTCAGCTTTTATTTCGTTGTTGTTAGCTAATAATCTCTTAAGACTTGAGTGATTGAAAAGTGGTTCAAGTGAAATTGGGATTCGGAAGTGATTGTTTGAAAGTATTAGCTCTTCAATGGATGTCAAATGAACGAGGGGAGATGAGGAGATGCTTCCAGTAAGTTGATTGGAAGAAACATCTAATATTCGGAGGGATGTCATATTTTCCAAGCACCTTGGCAAGCTACCTCTTAAATCATTATCGGCAATGTGCAACTCTTGCAGATGCACTAATGAACAGAGGCCTGAAAAATTATTAATCCATCCATCAGTACAATAAAAAAATTAACAAGTGCATAGCATTCTTTTAATAAGTGATTGGTTTGTGTAATTATATATGTAATTGAAAATTAGTATTATAGATTAAGATGGGAGGGTGGGAGCATCTCATTAACCTTGATCAAGAGTCGTGCTGTCAATATTAAGACCAAGATTTGATAGTGATAAGTACTTAAGAGAAGGCATCAATTCACCGATGATTTGAAGAAAGCTGGTGTTGAGTGTGATGCGCGTGTAATGCATGTCCAAATACTCCAAACTCATGAAATGTGGAAAAGCTATCAAAAACATTAAACAATAAAATAAATAAATAAAAATGTTGAACACAAAGGACAATATTGAGTTCACAATCAACACTTTTCTTTTACCTTGACCATGTAGGACACCCTTGACTATGCCAGAAGACATCCATAAATTTTTTAACGAAGGGAATATTGATGCAATGCTTAGCAGAAAGCTTATATGGAGAGAGGAACGGTCTAATGCCAAATATTCCAAGTTGGAGAAATTACGCAAATCTGTTTAGAATTAAAAGGAAGAAGCAATGAATTTAGCTTTATTAATTAATTAATTAATTAATAGTTTATTTATAAATTTGGCCACATCTGTACCTTTTACTTACCTTGAGTGGTTGTCACTGTACCGGTAAAATTGTTATCCTGAAGGTAAAGAGTGTTGAGGGATGGGAATGATCCCATTGACTGTAACAACTTGATTCCAGCTCTAATTCCAACTCCCGATAGATCAAGATAATTCAACTTCCCCAAACCACTATAATCTGTTTAATAATAAGGATAGGATTGAAAAAAAATAAAAATTTATTGTCTAATTTAGAGCTAAATGAAATGAATGATTAAGTTAATTGGAAGTCAATTCATATTTTATGCTTTGGGAAAAAAGAAACATTAACTGGAATCAAATCTTTATTGTATTCGGTTTTTGAAATAATATAAATTCGCTATTTCTTTATTTTTTTTATTATGTTTTTGTACCTTTTGGGCCTTCCCTAATCAAATGAATTAGATTAATGTAATTGAATAATATTTTAATTGTTTACCTTGAGGAACCTTAAAATTGTCTATTTCATTGTAGCTCATGTCCAACTCCTCTAAGTTGCTCAAGGAATCAAATTCTGCAAACATGCCAAGACGCTAGGACTTGAGACTTAAAACAGAGTTAATTAATTAATCAATAAAAACAAATGATAACTTTTATCATTTTTAACTAAAAAAAATGATAAATTAGTTATGGGGCATTTGCTTCACAATTAGAGTAATTTTGGTTTTTTTTTCTTGATCTTAATGCCAAGACATATGAAAGTAAGGGATGAAATTATGAGAAACATTGAAAATTGTATTTATGAATTGCTTAAAAATATTTTTCTAATATTACTCATAAAAAAATTAATTTCAGAATCTTATTTTGGCATGTTAATGAAAGAGTTGGGAGAAGAGATGAAGTTTTAATTATGTACCTTTAACATCAATACTTCCTTCCAATCTATTATAAGATAAATCTAATGATGTTAATGATGAAAGACGAGCTACAGATGATAAGATACTATTGTTGAACCAGTTATGACTTAAATCAAGCATCGTCAAGTTGCTCAATCTTGATAGCCTCTCTCGACCTGCAAGTAAAATAAAAAAAAAAATCATAGATGTTGGTGTAATTTCAAAATTAATCATTTAAAAAAATATGTCAAAATTGTCAACTGAATGAATATGCATATAGTTGCTCAATCTTGATATTCCACTTAAATTAGGAGGGAGTAAATTAATTAAATTAAAAGAAGCACCTTCATTCTCAACAAAATCGACTATATTGTTCCATCTTAAATCAAGTAACTCAAGTTGTTGAAATGGAGTAAACCAAGAAGCATTCAGATACCACTCGGCCAATGGTGTTGTTGCACTCAACCCCATCCCATTGACAACAATCAGTAGCTCCCTCATCATCTACCCAATCGTGATGAAAATTATAAAGAGAATTGAAGAAATGTTTTAAGTCCCCCTTATAATATTATTAATAATAACAAAACTAACATTATCTCCATTTTGAATCTTAATTAATCAAATACACACTCTCTATCTCTCTACTTCTGCAACCAACAGGAGGGCTTTATGTTATTTATAACAAACACATCTAACTTATTTTGGTGGTCTTCAGTCTTCTCCAAGTCATTCATGCCCTAAACTTTCTTCCTTTCATTTCATATTTCTCATTTTGCTTTAATTTTCCGCAGTTCCACCTCGAATGGTAATATTTAATTCCCCACATATTAATTGAGTGAACCTTTTGCCCACCCCACTTTAATAATAATAACAATAATAATAAATAAATAAATTCTTCAAGCAATTGCAGAAGGCTTATATGGAGAGAGGAAGAGTCCAATCTCAAATATTCAAGTTGGTGAAATTGTGCAACTCCGTTTAGAAGGAAAGAGCTACATAATTAATTAATTAACAGCTTATTTATAAAATTTGGCCACATCTGTATCTTTACTTACATTGAGTAGTTGTCACTGTACCAGTATAAGAACAGGATTGAAGAAAATCAAAATTCATTGTCCAAATTTAGAGCTAAATGAATGAACTATATGATTAATTTGATCGGGAGTAAATTCACATTTTATGCTTTGGGAAAAAAGCAATATTGTTTTTCAATCACCGTAAAGATTAAAAAACTGGAATCAAATCTTTATTACATTCTGTTTTTGAAATATTAATATTACGTTTTGTTTTTGAAATAATATAAATTTTTCGTTTCTTTATTATTATTATTATTATTATTGTAGCTTTTGGGCCTTCCCTAATCAAATGAATAAAATTAATGTAATTGAATAATAATTTAATTGTTTACCTTGAGGAACCACAAGGTTGTCGATTTCATTGTGGCTCATGTCCAACACTTTTAAGCTGCTTAAGGAATCAAATTCTGCAAACATGCCAAGACTTAAGACTTGAAACAGAGTAAATTAATTAATAAATTTAAAGAAAATAAAACGTCATGAGAATTTCATCTAAACCAATCAAAATAGTATTTAATTAATTGATTGACGAAGTAAAACAAAGTATGTCTTAATTTGTATCTAATTCTTTCAGACTAACCAAAGTATTAAAAATTGTTGATGTTCTTGATATCCATAATGATTTCAAATGAGAAAGCAGGGCTTAGGCTTACCTCGAACGTCAAATGTTCCTCTGAATTTGATACGACTTAAACCGAGATCCTTCAACTTCGTCAAACCTGCAAAATAATGAACCAAATGGCAAAGAATCTAGCTAATTTGCAAAAGTTTAGATTTTTATGGCATTTGTAGTACCTTTTGAGACCACAAATTTGTCAATCATGTTCCCACCAATGTCTAGCTCCTCTAAATCTCTCAAAGAATCTAATTCTGTAAAGAGTACAAATTGAGTTGTATGTTTCAAACCTCAAAAAAAAAAAAGTTATGGGGTGTTTGGTTTGCAATTAGAGTAAATTTTTTTTCCATCTTAGATTCAATACATACAAAATACAAGATGAAATTATGAAAAACATTGAAAATTGTATTTTTGAATTGCTTAAAACTATTTTTTTAATATTAATATTAAAAAATTGAATTGAAAGCCTTGAATCTTGTATTAGCAAGTTAATGAAAGAGTTGGGAGAAGAGATGAAGTTTTAATTATGTACCTTTAACATCAATACTTCCTTCCAATCTATTGTAAGATAAATCTAATGATGTTAATGATGAAAGACGAGCTACAGATGATAAGATACTATTGTTGAACCCATTATGATTTAAATCAAGCATCCTCAAGTTGCTCAATCTTGATAGCCTCTCTAGACCTACAAGTAAAATAAAAAAAGATCACATATGTTTGGTATAATTTCAAAATTAATCATTTAAAAAAATATATCAAAATTGTCAGCTGAATGGATATGCATATAGTTGCTCAATTTTGATATTCAACATAAATTAAGAGAAAGGAAGTAATTCAATAAAAATTAAATGAAGCACCTTCATTTTCAACACAACCGGCTATGTCGCTGTAACTTACATTAAGTGACTCAAGTTGTTGAAAGGGAGTAAATAAAGAAGCATTCAGATACCAGGGCTCTCCCGAAAACTTAATACCAGAGAGATCAAGTTGTATCACTCGGCCCGTGGTGTTGCTGCACTCAATCCTTTCCCACTGACAACAATCAGGAGCTCCCTCATCATCTACCCAGTCACGAAGAAAATCATAAGGAGAATCGAAGAAAAGTTTAAGTCGCAAAAGAGCAAATCTCTCATGCTCCAAACATCGCTCACTCCACCCACCTTCTAATATTATTAATAACAGAACAAACATTACCATTTTTGATTTTGAACCACCCATTCTGACTATATCTTTAACTATGAAAAAACACACGCACTCTTTCTGTCTCTGTAACCAACTAGAGGGCTCTAAGCTATTTGTTTATAACACATCTAACAATTTATACACCCAGCAAACTTATAGTTGACTTATTTGGTTGCCTTATGAAGTCTTTCATGCATTAATTGTCGTCCCATTTTTTCCATATTGGTCATTTTGCTTTAATTTTCCACAATGACGCGTTTTGAGCTATTAATAAAGGATAATTGAGTGAGATTGACGTGACAAATGGATAGAAACTAAGACTATGTGTGTTTAGTAAAAGAAGGATTATACCCTTTTGTTATTTATCAACCTAAAAATTAACTTTAAATATTTATAATAAATAAAAATATGATGTTAAAAAATAATACAAAACATGAAAATATATATCTGTGAAAAAAAGAATTGTGTTACCATTAATTAAATTAAAGAGTCTATGTAAATCATTAAAACAAATCTTAGAGGTGTCTTTGTTTTTTTCCCTCTTAAAAACCCATTATTATTATTATTATTATTATTATTATTATTATTATTATTATTATTATTATTATTATATAATCATTCTTAGGTGCAAACGTCCATTTTTTTTTTAATGCGGACACACTTTTAAATCGTGCGGTTTAAGAGAGTTAAAAATCAGCTCTATTAGACTCCACGGTTTCAAAGTGTGTCTGCATGAGAAAAAAATGAGGCCGTCCGTACTAAAGAACTCTATAGAAGTATATGTATGTATGTATGTATGTATTGTCCATCTTTTATACAGGCACCATTATTTTTTTCATGCAGATACACTATTATATATGTTTTAATAGATTCAGTCTAAATTGCATTACTTCATTATGATTTTCTGCCACTTTGAATTAGCGTTTGAGCATGTTCGCCTCTCACAAGTATGGTAAATTATGTTTTGCCTTGGACAACTTGCTGGAGTAGCCATATTTCAATTACTGTGCTCTCACTAATGTTGGGCCTGGCCGAACTAACGAATTTCATTCGTGTTAACAAGCTCACTAATTGAAATAAATCTCTCATGCTCCAAACATACCCCACTCCACAGACCTAATATTATTAATGAGAGAACAAATATCACCATTTTTGAACCACCCATTCTATATCTTTAACTGTTAAAAAACACAAACACACTCTTTCTGTCTCTATAACAAGAGGGCTACACCTACGTACGCTATGTATTTAAAGGGTTAATTTAGAATATTCCTCCCGTTAATTGAATTTTTTCAAATCACCCCATTTATTTTGAAAAATTTTAATATACCCCTATTTTTTAATAAGAAGCAAAAAAGTTTCATCAACTCACGCCCATTTTTCTCTAACCTTTTAAAACAAAAGTAGGTGAACTTGAGGTTTAAAAAAATAAAGAGTATAATTTGAAAATAATAGTCAATTTACCAGGGCTAATATGCAATTTACCCTTATTTCTAACATATCAAACAATTTATACACCTAGCATTGGCTACATTTGACTTAATTTGGTTGTCTTCTCCAAGTCTTTTATGCATTAGTTTTCTTCCTTTCTTTCCACATTTGTTATTTTGCTATAATTTTCCACAATGATGCGTTTTGAGCTGTCAACAAAGTATAATTGAGAGAGACTGAGATGACTCATAGATAGAAATTTAGAGACTGTGTATTTAGTAAGAGAATGATTATACTCTTTGATTATATCAACTAAAAATTGACTCTAAACATTTATAATAAATAAATATATGATGCTAAAAGTAACAAATGATATGTAATAATATATATTTGTAAAAAATAAAAAATGTGACAATTTATGAAATTAAAGAGTCTACGTATATTGAAATAAATCCTAGAGGTGTCATTTCTATTTTCCCTTAATTTATAAAACCCACGGTTATCAAAAATTATATATGTATATAAATTATAGATAACTTTCACATGTTTTAGAAGTCTTTGAGTTTTTTGTTTTTTCTTTCATTTGCATTTTGGTCCATACGGGATACGGCCAAAAATTAAATTCCACACATTTGGCATTTGAAGGAAATTCCATTTCTATGTTTTTATTTTAGAAACCTTTAGCAAGTGGAGTCAATACGACTAGAAACATCGAAGGTACTCCATTATTAGTTAACAAAATAGAACTTTTGGCAGGTTCATGTGTTGTAAATTTTTTTTTTTTTTTGAGAAAATAATAATAATGGGAACTTGTCTTTATGCCTGTATATCAATTTACTGGTGCTAAATCTTTACAGCTTCACATCTCTAGTTCAATTATCACCACAAGTACCACCATTTGTAAACCAATGGATAGAGATCAAATTTCAAGTCATGAACATGTACCGTCAACAAACATCTTATCACTTTAGCAATTCGTGTTGTCTCATGATCGACCTGAATTTCTATAGTTGACCGAATATTCAACTAAAATTAATTAATTTTTCTGAAAGAGATTTATTGGATAGTCAAGTGTGTCTAGTTTCATGTTGCTTTCTAGCAATCAATTTGAAGATTCTTCGCTCATGTTAACGAGTGAGAATTAGTCACGCTGATGGAAAAGGAATTTGGAAAATGTGCCACCATCTTCATAACCAGACGATGAGATATATAGAAGTTATATAATTAGAATTTTGGGGGGCAAAGAATCTGACTCCATTTTTGCATATATTTGGTTATTTCCACACTTGAGTTTTGAATGGTTCAAGAATGCTCAAGTGATAGTTTGAAAATGTGAGGTGTTCAATTGGTATATGATAAATAAGGGGATATAAGGAGATATTTCTAATAAGTTGATGGAAAGAGATGCATCAAAACTTAAAAGGAGATGCCATATTAATTTGCCAAGCACCAAAGGCAAATTAATATGGCATCTCCTTTTAAGTTTTGATGGATGGTCGATATATATAAAAATAAAAAATAAAAAATAAAAACTCTTGCAGATGTACCAACTCACATTTACCTGAAAAAATAATTTATCCTTTAGCTTATAACAATTAATGAATGCATAAAATCTTAAATCTTTTAACATATACATTAAATAATAAGCTTACTAATAGTCCCAGCCTTAGACAGGCATAATTTGGTCATGAAAACAAGAAATCCATCCATTTTTAAAGACTACTAACCGTAACAATATGTAAAACAATTAACGTAATTCTTATAATAGGAGAGAGTACTCATTACCCTATTCAAGAAAGGCACCATCACGTCTAGATATTACAGTGAATGGTGGAAAAATTAACAAGCGCGTAATTCATGACCAAATATCCTAAATCCATAGAATTATGATAATAAAAGTTGTTATTTTGATCACATAGTCAATGAAAAGCAGGATATATATAATCAACATCTTTTTATTTTACTTTTAAATTATCACTTTTTCTTTATTATTTGAGAAGGGAATTGCTCTGTAAAAACTCTCACTATAATATATATAGCTTAAACATTTTTTTTAAATAAAAATTAATTTAAAAGTAAACAACCAGTAAAATTATCTTTTTAGATAGAAGGCTTTATATATGGAGAGGGGACCGCTCGATTACTGTCAATTCTTCCAAGTTGGTGAAATTGTGCAAATTTATTTAATTAGGAGCAACTACTTTAGCTATATATGTCAGGGAAATTAGTTAACAATTTATGAATTTAGAAATTAGTCAACAATTTATGAATTTAACTATTTATTTTGCATTGCAAAATTATTAGAACCAAGGTAACCTGTTTAATAATTATACCTTGGTTCTAATAATTAGAATAGGATCGAAGAAAGTCCAAATTCATGGTCTAAATTTAGATTTAAACACTCAATAAAAAAACTTTTGTTTTCTTCAACATTACAATTACGTTTAGGCGTCACAAGATTGTCAATTCTATTGTAGGTCGTGTACAACTCCTCTAAGTTACTCAAAGAATCCATTTCTGAGTACAATACGCCGACACTGAAAAGAGAGTTCAGTTAATTAATGTTTTAAATTAAAACAAATTAAACATGAGAATTTAGTTATTGAGTTTTCGAAAACCAAATCGCATTAATTAATTGATAGTAAATAAAAGTTTGTTTAATTTATTGAAGCCAAAATCTTATTCCTTGGGACTATTAAAAATATTACCTTCTGTCCAGATTATTTTTTTTTTTTGCCCCTATCTCCCTTGCATTTGAACTCAGATAGCCAATTAAATAAAACTACTTAAAACCAATTTATTAATTTACTGCAGCAAAATCTTTACAGCTTCACATCTCTTGGCTTAATTATCACCACAAGTGCGTCGATTGGTTTATAGGGATCTAACTTCAAGTCATGAATATGTACCGTCAGCAAATTAACATCTAATCACTTTATCAATTTGTATTGTCTAATGCTTAATCAGAAATTCTGTAGGCTGGCCGGATATTCCCCCAAAATTAGTTAATTTTACCGAAAGTGATTTATTGGACAGATCAAGTGTGTCTTTTTTTGTGTTGATTTCTAGCAACCAAGTTGGAAACTCTCCACTCACGTTAACGTGTGAGAGATCAGCATACTGCTGGTGACGTTGATGGAAAAGGAATTCGGAAAATGCAACCAGACATGAGAGAGAGAACTTAATCAGAATTTTTGGGCCAAAGAATGTGACTCTACGTTTGCATGTATTTGGATATTTCCACAGTTGATAGTTTTGAATGGTTTAAGAATTAATGGGTCAAGAGATATTGAGATTCGGGAGTAATGGTTTGAAAATGTGAAATCTTCAATTGATATAAGCTGAATGAGGGTAAATGAGGAGATATTTCCAGCAAGTTGATGGAAAGAGACGAATCAAACTTAAAGGGAGATGTCATCTTTACCAAGCACAAAAGGCAAATTACACCCCTAAGATAATTATGGTCAATTTAAAAGAAAAAAGAAAAAAAAAAACTCTAGCAGATACACCAACTCTTTTCATAATTTGTCCATGAAAACAATAAATCTTTCCGTTTTTAAAAGAATATTATCGGTAACAAGAAATCAATTGATCAAGAAAAGGTACCATCAAGTGTAGAATATGACAATCAATGCCTGAAAAATTAACATGCGCGTAATCCATGATCAACATATTCCAATTCCTTGAAATTAAGATAATCTATAAAGTTTCTCGGGAGAAAAAAAAAAAAGAAAACCTGTAAAATTAACATTGAACAAGAAATAAATCAAAATTATCACTTTGATCACATAATCGATGAAAATTAGGACACATGATCAACACCTGTTTATTTTACTTTTAAATTACCATTTCTTTTCTGATCATTTGAAGAAGGGAAATGTTCTGAAAAAACTCTCACTACAATATATATAGCTTAACTATTTTTGTTTGAAATTAAAATTAACTCAAAAGCAAACAACTAATGAAATTATCTTTTCAGAAGGCTTTTTATATGGAGAGGGGACCAGTCCATTAATGTTAATTCTTCTAAGTTGGTGAAATTGTGCAACTTTATTTAATTAGCAGGAAGAACAACTTTAGCTATATCTGTCTGCAAAATTGGTTAACAATTAATGAATTTAATTATTTACTTTAAGAAAGGATGTTGAGATTTGGAAGTGATTGTTTGGAAATGTGAAATCTTCAAGGGATATTCTATAAATGAGGGGAGATGAGGATATATTAACTGACGTCCAAACTTTGAAGGGAGGTTATATTTGCCAAGCACCAAAGCAAAGTTTGAACACCAACTCATACAGACCTGAAAAATCATTCATCCTTTCGGTATATAACAATTAATAAATATAAAAAATTTTTAACGTATATATTAAATTATGGAGTCTTCATATAGTACAGGGCTGTATGTAATACAGCCCTGTCAATAGTATAAAAAAAACTTGAACAAACGGTAAAAGTTGTTCACTTAATAATTTTTAAAAAATTATTTTTAATGTAGAAAAAATAAAATGAAAAAAATTAAGGAAATTTATAAATATTTAACACAAACAATATTTGAGTGAGAAAAGTATTTTTAATTTAAATAAAAGTTAAAAAAAAAAGTAACATAATCATGTCCCAACACTTTTGGTTAAATTTCAATATAATAGGTAGACGTTACAAATTAATTTCATATGTCCCTAATTTTGGTTAAATTTTCTCACTAATAGGTTCGTTTGTTTCCACTTCCCAATCCACTAGTTTTGTGTTTAATATTCCTAGTAAATTCTTTAAATACTAATATTTTGGCTTAGATTCCAAGTAAAATCATTTTTGGTTGGATAAGTTTCTAAATTTGGTTATACTTTCTCCACTTTTAGTTTAAATGTTTCAACTATTATTCTACTGATTTTGTGTTTAATATTCCAATTAACTTGATAATATTCCAGTTTTTTAGGTTAAATACCCAAATTACTTTTTTTCGTTAGATTAATTCCTAATTTTGGTTAAACTTTCTCATTTATAGGCTCACATGTTTCAACTTATTAATCCACTAAATTTGTGTTTGACATTCCTACTAAATTCGTTAAACACCAACATTTTGGGTTATATTTCAAGTAACTTTCACTTCCAGTTTGATCGGTTCCTAAATTTTGTTACACTTTCTCTCTTATTGGTTCATGTATTTCAATAAATCTCATTTTCTCTTAATTACCATTAACTATATTACCAGTAATAACACAAGATTAAATTTGTTACATGAAATAATTTAATAATGCAGCCAAAAAAAAAAAACAAAGTATGAAATAATTTAATTAATTTATGATAAATTTGTATGAAGTAATTTGTGTAAGAGAATCTTTGTGAGTACAATCCAAATATCAAATGTATGGTACATTATATATGCCTTGTATACAGTACAGATTTATACTATTAATATTAGTCACTAGTACAACTAATATTGAAAATAACAAATTTGATGATTATTTATGATATTTTGTAATATGAATAATTATAATTATTTGAAAACTATCCAAATGTTAGATAGAAAATAATAAAAAATATATATTTGATTTACACTAATATAAATATTATTCTCATTAACACAAAAATTACTTATTTAAAGTAATTTTTTTTCAGCCGTAAGAAAATGTAAATTTTTTATGTCTAGGGGGGTCTTTCACATTTTTCTAATTTAAATTTATAATTTTGATATTTATATAAAATTGGGGTAGCTATGTGATAATTACTCTTGATATTTGCCACTTCCCACTTCCAATTCATCCGTTCGGTAGCCGGTTTCATGCGTAAAATATAGAAGCCGTTGGATTGCTTATAAAAGAAATCCAACGGGTAATAAATTAAAAAAAAAAAAAAAGGGCTGTAGGGCATGCAGCAGCTGTATTATAAGGACCCTAAATTATGACTTGTTAATAGCTATAGTATTATATAAGGTAAGATAGAATATACACTCGATAATTTTGTTCTAGTAGTTAAGTTATGTTTATGGGTATTCTACTTATTTCAAGGTAAAATGGATATTTTCATAATTCTATCAGATAATCAAAGGCATAATTGTATATTTTAAGATGGTAATTTAGTCAATAGTTAAACTTAAGGGAAATGTGAGTGGCCCGGATGGTCTAATGACTTTTCAAAATATTTATGGTTGAGTAATGATAATCAGATTATTTAGGTGTGCAATTAAATTCACGCTATAAAAAATTGCATAATGGGAGATTGAAAAAATTAACATAACAAAGTTCAAGTTGCTATGGACTAGGGTCTAGGGTTGCATAAAAATAATCAAGTTCAAGTTGAGGCCAAGGCTAATTCAAATGGTAAGAAACTAAGAACTCAGTCTCCCTTCGCCCAAGGACATGGATTAAAAATCAATGATCTTTTAATTTATAAAATAAATGATGTCGAGTAGGTTGTACAAATAAAGTATGACACTAAGAGGCATCAATTTCATGAAAGAAAATTATGCTTTTTGATCAACTCTAATTAATGATGATATTATCCTATAACAAAATTTCCCAGTTTTTGGAAGTCATGGGGAAGCAATCGAGGTTTGAAATAATTCGCATAATAATTATAAAAATAAGAAAGTTCCAGTTGATGTTGACTAGATTGCGTAAGTAAAAAGTTTGACTCTCAAAAGACATCAATTTCATGAAAGACAATAACGGGGTTTGATCCACTCTATAATTAATGATGTTATTTTCAAATAACAAAATTTTCTAGCTTTTGAAAATCATGGAGAGAAATTAATTTGGTCAGTTTCTTGATTGATGGTAATCAAATAATGCTTGACTAGGAAAAACCTTCCCCTGCTCTTTAATTTATTATTTGACTTTATTAATAAGATGAACGAAAAATGTAAGAGAAATTAAACAGAGGTAATTAAGCAGAAGCTATACTCTAAAAGATTCCTCAGGGGCTTAGCCGAAAGGTTTTTAAATTCTGGTCCTCTGAGTTAAAATTAAGTCACGGTTTAAGTTATCTAAAATTTTTCTCAGTTATCTCAATATTGCTACTAATTATTTGGCTAATCGGAGACACAGCTGCAACTCCTCTCGAGAAAATTGAGGAAAATCCTCTCGAGGATGGTTTAATCATAAAAAAATGGTACATGGTGACCGGACGGATTATAAATTAAATAAATATAGCTAGCATCATTAAAATTAAAGCTTCATAAGGGATAGTAAATGCTCTGAATGATTTTGCTCTTGGCTTCTGAAATTGCAGGGGATTGGTTATTAATCAGATTAAAGAAGGCGAAGTAAAGTTAGAGGCAAACTCCTCTCTAAGAATGAATATTAACAAACAAGGGCAGGTAAAGTTAGGATAACATATACATATACGCCTGAGTTCAATTAATTTGTCTCGTTTTATTATTAATCAGCAGCTATGCGCAGCCACTCGCAACTTCATTTTCAATTCAACTTCACTTTCTATTTTTTGTTCCTTTGGTTTCTTGAGATGCATGCTCTCCACGCCTATAAGATCCACAAAAAATAGCAGAGAAAATGAGAAGCAGGCTAAGTGGCTGTTTGATTTTAGCTGTGGCTTACGCAGCAGAAATTACTCCAAATATGCCCCAATCAGATGCTAATTGCGCAAACAACTCATCACCTGAATGTGATGCTAATTCACAATGAACTCTTGGCAAGACTTATATGTTCTTTTTCTTGTATTATGTTTGCCAATTTTAGTTAATAATAGAAGTGCTACGACAATTGATTACATAAGTGGCTAATTTGGTTGCTCCTCTTAATGAACTCTTCTTGCTCAAATGCCGCTTGTAATTTTAGCTAAAACTCGGCCACTGAGGCAATTGCTCCAAGTTGTGTGTGTGATTTTATGCATTGTGAACGGCAACTGTCATTTCTAGGTCTTTTCCTTGTAAAATATTTCCATAAGTCTGTATATGTTCTGTATCTCTATATCTGTAGTAACAAGTCTGATTCCAAATTCCCTGAATCAGTGTTCAATAATTATTAAGCAGTAAAATCAAACTGAAGTAGTTTTTTTAAAGGAGAAGACATTTATTGAAGAATAGTAATTCGGAAGAATTAACATGAGACTAAAAATTTAGAACATGCAACAAAAGTATATTGGAAACTCAATTGGAATCCCTTGGTAGAGGTGGTTGAATCCAGAATTTATCGAGTTGATGCGAAATGCCCCAATCAAATACTTCTAAAATCTAAGGCCATGCATGTTAGACCAAAGAAAACTTATATTAGGCACAAATATAAAAGGTAGGGGCAATTTAGTAATTTTAAGGGCAAGGGCAGTTTAGTAATTTTATTTATTCAATAATTAGGATTCAGGTATAAATAAGAGATTAAGGAGTCGTTTAGGTTTTATACGAGTTTTGTCTAGTATTAGGAGTAACTAGGAGTTTTGGGAGAGATTGACCTACCTCTCTAATTGTAGGTTAGGATTGTTCTTTCTTTTGATTTAATCAATAAAAATCAACCTAATTTAGCCCTAAGTCCTATCAAAGTGGTATCAAAGCAAGAATCCTGGGACAATGGCTGTGAAGAAGGTAGACGCGCTGGAAGAGAAATTGGAAGCAAAGGTTAGATTGCTCAAGGCCACCATTGACAAGCGATTTAACACCATTCAACAACAATTTTCATCCCTTGAAACCATGTTGCTGAAATTGATAGAACTCCACCTCAACTCACCACCAGCAACATCGGTGGGCCATGGTGGTAAGGCGGGAAGGATCCGGTGGCACAAAACCCGTGGTGGGCGATGGCACAAAAGCCGGGGTGATCGGGCTTGGCCACTCGGGGCATTCGGGCACTACAAGAAAAATGGTTTTTTTACCAACATTACTAATTGCAAGAAAAATTTAGTTGCAAATATGATCATTTTTATTGTAAAAATTAGTTCGCCACTAAAAGAATAAAGTGATGTTCCATATTTTCAATGGGAAAAACCGTTAAAAATAAGTTAATAATTAATCACTAATACTTATTTTTTTGAAAAATTAATGACGCCAATACCATTTTCAATGATAGGAAGTTCTTTATCGAAAATGAAACAATATTTTCAATAGCTTTATTAAATTTGTTACAAATACAAGATTATTTATAGCCACACTGTTTCATAATTGATAATAGAAGTTTAATTTCAACCAAATATGAAGCGGTTGAAAATAAGTAGTGAAATTTTGAAATGTTTGGCAGCAAGCATTGGCACCACTGTTATTTGCAATGGCAAGAATTTATAATCGCAAATATCATATCTTTTTCACTAAATATCAAGGTAGTCACAAGTGAGCATTATAATTAATTAGGTGGTATAATTTGAGCTATGGCATTTTCAACTTGCTAAACTTGTGGTAGAAATAAATTACTATTTTCGATGATTTTTAATCATTATAAAAATACATTAATATTTGCAGCTACACTAGATAATTGATTGAAATAGTATGAAATTAATAAGATTAGTTTTTAAGGGGAAAGATTGCACCAATACTATTATTTATTAGTATTAAATATGAAAAAATGTTCAAATGTATTTTGTTTTACTTGTTTTGATTTGTATTCAATAATCACAAAAAATAGTTTTTCTTGCAATGGGGGGTGAGACATGACCTGGGTAGGCTAGATTTAGGCGGAGCGAGGCAACTTTGGGTCTAAACAGGTGGATTTGGAGGTAGTCAACTAGAGGGGGATTTCTAACGAGAGGGGATCGGATATAACCAAAATACGGCTAGGCAAGGAGAATTTTGGTGGGTCTTCAAGATTTGTTGAAATTGGAGTAGATTCGGGAGGTTGGAGACCTCCGATGGCACAAAATTGGGCAGGACAAACTCAATTTGGGGCTAATTCTAGGGTAAGGAAATTGAAAATGCCCATTTTTTAAGGCGAGGATGCCTATGGATGGATGTATAGGGTATAACGCTATTTTGCCGTCAATGGACTCTCAGAAAGGGAAAACTAATGGCGGCATTATGTTTAGAGGGAAAGGCCCTTGCATGGTTTTAATGGTAAGAACACCAACAATTATTGAGGTCGTGGGGTGAATTTAAAGATTGGTTGTTGGAGAGGTTTCGGGCCACTCAAGAGGGAGATTTGTATGAACAATTTTTTGCCTTGACCCAGGAGACAACAGTTATGGAGTATAGGGAGAAGTTTGAGTTGCTATCAAGGCGTTTAGGGGGAATCTCGGAGGCGATATTGGAATCTGAGCTTCACTACACTTGCTAAGGCCAAGAGGGTTAGGGAGACAATAGAGTTGGCAGATGATCGAGGATAAGAACACAGCATAATAGGTTAATAGGAACAACTTAGCCAATTTTTCATACCAAAATAGCACATCATGGGTAGGACAGAAAACCCAGACCTTGGGGTTTCAACGAGAGTTCCAAAGCACCCCATCGGTAGGCCAAAAAACACAAATGATGGGATTACAGAGAGATTCCCAAAGGGAACGAGTTAGTGGGGTGCGACCAAGGGTGACTTTCAACGCCTCACGGAGACAGAGATTCAAGATAAGAGGGTGAAGCGATTGAGTTTCTGATGCGATGAGAAATTTTCACCGGGGCATAGATGTAAGAACAAATCACTACAAGTTCTAATCGTGTGTGATGAGGAGGAAGGTAGGGAAGAAGCCGAAGAAGAAAAGGCAGCAGTTTCCTAGATTTCACCTTGAGGACAAGGTGACTTTTTAGGATGGGAGTAATGTTAGACCAATGAAAACTTATATCAGGCGCAAATATAACAGGGTAGGGGTAATTTAGTAATTTTAAGGCAGGGACAGTTTAGTAATTTTATTTATTCAATAATTAGGGTTCAGGTATAAATAAGAGATTAAGGAGTCGTTTAGGTTTTATGCTGAGTTTTGTTTAGTACTAGGAGTAACTAAAAGTAAATAGGAGTTTTGGGAGAGATTGACCTACCTATCGAATTATAGGTCAGGATTGTTCTTTCTTTTGATTTAATCAATAAAAATCAGCCCTAATTTAGCCCTAAGTCCTATCAGTGCAATAATAGTCCAGCATCTCCTGGAATGTATTGTACTTGATTTGGTAGTGACATATATAACCAACACCCAAGAACAGTGATTTGTCAAACTATTATCATCAACTTGAGACCATTTCATCTATGATAGATAAAACCTGTTATTGTTGTCATCTGATCCTGAGTCAACTAGGTAATCGAAATTAGTCCAACTGTTTTCATTCATTGGAGGATATGTTAGTCTTTTCCACTGTTTCAGGGCAACCTTGAAATCTCCAATCACACCATAACCCAAAGAGCAGCGGACAATACCTTCCACATATTCTATATCGCAACAGTAAACATCTTCATCCGTGCGTAATAGGTAATTTTATCTCTTAGTCTCTGGGCTGTGCTTTCAAATTCTTAAATATCAAGATCATATTCACCCAATTTTGGTATTGGTTAACAATGATTGAACTTTGTTTTAACTCGGTTAAAACTCTTGAAAAATTAATTGGTTAATTAAGATCATTTAGTTAAATTTATTCACTTTCATGCCATGAATGTATCGTTGCTGAAGTAACAACTGCTTAACAATATGTTAATATCATAAAATCTACCTTGATAGGGTTCTCGCTAGTGATCATCGCATTCCTTCATGACAAATCACAAGGCCATTCAAGGAAGAAAACTTCCCTCTTCCAGCATATCATATCTGGTTAGTTCTTTAATTTCCTGTACTTAGGCAGGGAAAAAAAGTGTGCATAAACAACTTTAAATGAGGAAACTTCAACTACAGAGGCTACAATGATAGAAATTGATGGCATTAGCTCCGTGATGTTTCTTCTTGACCTTTGCGAGGTTGGCAACAGCTTTGTTCTAGCAAGCACTCATCTTTCATTTCTCATAAAACCTCAAGAACTTTAGCCATCTCGGTACGTCCAAATAGGTAATGTAGCTGAAGCCTTGTTTCCTAATGAAGTTATGCTTTTGAACACGTTAACGCCATTGCCTTGACAGCATCACAATGACTGGCATACAGTGCCATTAACTTTTCAATGTAGGTTTTGCTAAGAAAGCTTTGAATCAAAAGATGAAGTGTAATGTTGCTTCCTTTGATCAAGACAGGAGGGCTTTTGCATATTAGCAACCAGCCACTCATAATCTGACAATGTACCTTCAGATAATGGCTCCAAAACTGACATTTGGCTAGAATTTCAGGCAGGGGGTACTCCATCAATTAAGTTAGTATCAAGACTTGGTTTACCCTTCAGAAGTTCTTCAAGCAACCTAACCAGAGTACTTTTAGGGCAGAGGGAAATGCACAAGGATAACATCTTCCTTGAAAGCAGAACTCTATCCATTGATGGATTAATGGAGATGGACCTCTGACTACGCCCTCCAATTTGGTTTGTTTCAAGTCATGACGCAGCAAGGATTGCCTATAAAGAGAATACAAACTTATTAGCCACATTATCATATTTACTGATCACTGATATGATGGTGACAACAAAGTGAATATCAAAGTAGAATGCCAGGAATGGATATACCCAAAGATCAGCCCATAAGCTAGCACCAGACTTGGGAACAACTGCAACATTAGACATACGTTTAACAGCAGGAGGAACATCACTACTCCACCCAACAACAACCCATACATCTCCAATTCCAAATGCCTTCAGATAATGTACTGTCAAACAGTCGAACCTATATAAAACCCAATAAATGCAGATTTTGTAATACTGTTACAGGTATCAACAAATACATTAGCATCTATAATTGAGACTATTGTATAAGATAAACAATGAGGAGGAGCTGAGGTATTCTACATGTTGTTGGACATCTTGAAGCATCATTATAGGATTGATCAAATGTTAGGTAACCTACAATATTCCAAAACTATTTTTAATTACGTGTGCCTTAACTAACAAAGTAGACAGTTTCAATAACTTGAATTTTATACATGATTCTTCTAGAATATTATGCACAGTAGATTTATAACATTTTGAATCAAAACTTGTCATTTTTCACCTGAAGGGCTCTAAGTTGCAAAACCAATTTCACTATGCCATACCAGGACTTTGTTGAACTTTCCTAGATCTAGTTGGTTGCACCTACAATCCCCTTTACACTACAACTAATAACCACATAATTTAATTTTTGAAATCAGCATGCAAGACAAACTTGGTCAATTACAAACCTATTTTTACTTAAAGATGCATCCATCAAACGACATTGACTTGCTGTTGTCACTTCATTTTGTTAAGTCTCTATTGCTCGGTTATTCACATTGCGGAAACAAAGCAGATGTTGCCAATTTAGCCACATCACATTATTATTGGTTTCATTGTTTTGGGGTTTTGTTAATTTAATAAGGCAGAATCTCATCCCCTGCCATTTCTTCAGCTAAATTTAGACAAAAAAGGCCTTTGATTGCATCCATCTCAGAAGAGACACCAACATATGCATTAAATATGTATGAAAAAGAGAAGACAACATAGCATATGCATTTATATGTTGAAAAGGAGAAGAAAACACTAACGATGCATTATGTTGAAAGGAGAAGAAAACACTAACATATGCATTCAGATGTATGAAAAGGAGAAGAAAAACACTAACATTATGCATTATGTTGGAAAGGAGAAGAAAACACTAACATATGCATTCAGATGTATGAAAAGGAGAAGAAACACTAACGTAGGGCATTCATATGTATGAAAAGACTAACTTTTACAAACAAAATCAGCCGT
>JASUUG010000050.1:0-60173 GCA_030449905.1 Luvunga scandens
AAAAAATAAATAGTTGTTACACTACTAGGATCCTTAAATGAGCTTTTGAGAAGTAGAGTAAAGTAGTGACCTATGCCAACTAGTTCTATAGCATTGCCTATAACCGGGGGAGTATCCTTTGCCCGTGCAATATAGTTTTACAAATTTTGAAACTTTTCTCTTATTTTATTTATTTATTTTTGTTTATTTTCATTTCTTTAGCTTAAGTATGTCGCATGAATTCTATTCAGTTTAAGTGTTTTCTTTTTGAGAGCATGTGAGGATACAAAACCTCTCAGTCTTGGTGGAAGTTATGGTGTGTCTATGAATACATGTGTTTATGTTATATATGGAGAAGTTTAAAATTTGATTACAATGTGTAAAAAAAAAAAAAAATCATTTGATTATATGTGATTAAGTGTATCATTCTATTTATTTAACATCTTATTTGGATTAAGCGATAAGGATGATGGGTCGAGAGATAGATTATTAATGACTTAAAAGTAGAAAAGTTATTCATTGAAGGTTGAAATTATCTTAACACTTAGGCTTTGGTTGAGTCTTATAAGTATTTTATAAAAGCGAAACCAAGTAGCGTATTATAGAAAATATCGACATTCAAAGGATTTAAATATATTTCAAGGTTTGGGGGAATTTAAAATAATTTTTTCAAGATTAGCATAAAAGTATCTTTATGCTATGAAATAAAATTTTGCTCAAAGACTAGTTGTTAAGTAACCAGGGCTAAGTATGCATTCTATATACGGACTTGAGTAAAAGATAGCAAGAATTATGATCATTATTCAAAGAACCCAAAACAAGAGAGGTCTTTTATCTAGGATATTGAATAGTTAGGTTTGTTCACGAGCCCATATTCAACCTTGAGTTAAAAGTATCTAAAGGTAAAGAGGCGTGTTATAGCATGTTAAATGCTTTTGTTGCATGCAACTCGATCTGTACATTGATCAAGTAATTATGTGTCATTATTACAAGTGATAAGCATTCACATGAAAAGTTGATGTTACGAAGGGAACTTACAAAAAAGCACTGAGTTACGTTGTAGCACGAGTTTGGAGCCATTTATAAACCTGTTCTCCTCTACAAGATGGAAATGTCTCTATTGTTTTATCTATTAGTTACATTTGATATATAAGTAATGCTACAACTACTCAAAACTTAATCAAAGTACCACATATACACTCTGGACATAATAAAACCTAAGCCAAAAACTGGAACTGATGATGGTAATTTTGTATGGTTAAGAATGAAATCGAGGGGCTAATGAATCAAACAATTTAGATGATAGTAACTAAGTTGTGTTTACATGATTGCATGGTTGAAGTGTTAGCATTGTTGACATTACTTGAGGACAAGTAATGGTTTTAAGTTTCTGGTGTGATAACTCATGAAATGAGAGTTATTGTGGCATCTTTAGATTTAAACTAATATTACTTATAGAGTAAATGATATATTCTTATTACATTTTTTAGTACATTTTACATGAACATCTATTTAAGTTCAATTTTAATAAATTGATTATGTTTTAGAACACATTTTGCTGTAATTATGTGCATGATTGTAGGTGACCAAAGAGCTCAAGCTTTATGGATGGGATTCTGATGGTGAACCACAAAAATAGCAAAGAACTTGGTGCAAAATGAATTGAAATAAGTCGACAATAGAAGATGTATAATGGTTGTTGCAATAATTTAAGAGCGAACATAGAAAAAGATGACTGCATATTAATTGACGTAACGTGTCACAACAGGCTGGTACTATCACGTGCAAATAAAAGTAAAGACAGGTGGCACAAAAAGAGGTGCAATCTGAGGTTGCCTAAAAAGACACACATTGTTGCATGCTTTTAGTTACCCTAATTGCCAACTATAAAAAGAGCACACATGAAAAGTAAAAAGAAAAAAAAAAGAGAAAAAAAAGGGCAGCAGTTGAAGGCATGCAGACCTGCAGCAAAAGCAAAAGATTTAAGAGAAAAAGAATGAGAAATCACAAAAACTCATGAGAGGAGACATCTTGAGTTAGCGGATCTCAATCTCTCCCCTTTGTTTGCTTGTTCTCATCTTTCTCAGACAATGTATTTGTTGGCAAAAATATTTGTTGCTATTGTTTTATTACTTATCATGAACCAAATTTTGAAGTAGTTGAGTGTTAGACAAATTTAATAGTTATTTGACTGCTACATATGTGTTGCTCAGAATCTGCTATAGTATTTTTTTTTACTTCACTTATTGTAAATCTCTATTTTGGCTACCCGTTTAGTAGATACTATCTTGACGGAGCTTAAAAGGTCCGACTTCGTGAAACAAATTAAGACAATACAAGGTTTTAGATTGGGATTCATGTTGAGTTAATATCGATTTGAATGGGGTATGCTTAAGCTAAGGTTAATGAAGAATTAGACATAGGAGTTCACCTTATAGGGTAATTGGAATTTATAACGCGTAATGTTATATCATATATTGGCATAATAATGGTCATTTGTTAAGTCACATATAGATATAAGAGATCCAACAAACGACAAACGAGGATGTATGAGAGATTTCATTCAAAAGATTGTAGTCAATGTCAGAAGAACAATTTTGTAATTGCGTAAAAATATTCAATGCCATTATGTGAGTTTAAGCATTTAAATACCCCCTTTCTCAATGAGTTTACTTTTGTGTTAAATGTTAGATTTTCCTTATTGTATTCTATTTATTGTATTTATTTTTATTTTTATCTTATTTCATTAGGTCATTAATTTCATAAATCATTTTATTTTAATATCCCTGTGAAAATAAATACTCATCATTTCATTATTTGTTGTGTACACTTGCATATTTCTGAATAAACAAGAATAACTAGATTTGTCCAAAGTAGAAATGAAAATCAAATTCTACCTAAAAGATGGAACAATAAATGTTTCATCAAAATCCAAATAAAATCTTGTCTTTAACAATAATCTATATTTTCTAATTGCTTCAACTTCAATTGTCTTGCCATTGCCTATATAAATATATTTTTCACCATCATGGGTTTTCAACAATTCGGGCAACTCTACATGACACACCTTTGATGTGAGAGGCTTTATTACAATTTATCCACCATGTATGTTTAGGTGCTTTAAAGTAAAATTTACTTTAAAATAAACCAAAGTAAAAAGCATATCTTTCTTAACATGTCATGCATGATAATTAGTGTAATGCTTCTTTTATACCTTCAATTTCCATAGAAAAAACAACCGTTGCACTTCCTTCGCATCATCTAGTTTTTTTTGTTGTTTCTTTTAAGGTGCAAATCTGCAACTTCCTTATCATTTTGCCTTTTCTTGCCCTTAAAGGAAAAGGCTAGGTGAGTACTTTCGCCTTATCTTCTTTAGCCTATCCTCTTCCCGAACATAGTATAATATAAGCTCATTAAGAGATCAAGTCTCTTTCCGAAAATTATAGCTTACCTTAAACTAGTTAAACGTATGTTGGTAAGGAGATTAAAACTAAATGCAGTAGCAAGTCCTCAGAGAATTTAAGATTAAGTACTTTTAGCTTAGAAGCAAGATAAGACATCTCCATGATGTACTCCTTGATATATCCTTTACCCGTATACCTCATTAAAATTAAGCATGTTAAGAGTGTACTAATTTCAACATTTTTGTTGTTGACAAACCTCTATTCAATCTGGCAAGAACTCCATAAGCTATAGTTACTTTTTCAGTCATTGAGCCCTTAAATGCTTTTGGAAAGGCTTTTTCATGATCATAAGACACATACAATTTGATCTCTCAACTTTCTATTCTCTTTTATCATCATGGGTACTCTCATTCATAAGAGGTGGAGGAGAATCAACCCTTAACGCAAAATCAAGATCCATGACAATGAGAATTATTAAGAGGTTCTCCTGATATGATTTGAAGTTGGATTCATTTAGCATAGGAATAAAATTGATGTTGGCAATAATATTAGCAGCAGATATAACTAAATAGAAAATAACAAATAAATAAAATAAGCTCAAATTAGTCTTAAAAATAAAAATAAATTCAAAGGTAAACCCCATATCAAGATACCGGACAGTCCATTAATATTTCATCTTTAGATAAAATATTAACTTGTAAATGATATCCTGGTGTAGTAATTAAATGTTGATAATAAGAACATGTCAAACAAAGAATCTTCCTTTGGGATGATTTATTGTTCACATGTAAATCTGAATAATCATCAAGTGCTTATTACCACAGGTGCACATGCAATTATATTAAATATGGACACGATCGATATTTACAAATATTACATGTATAGAATCATTTATATTTCAAAATAAATTAATTTCCATAAGAGAGGTCACTTTGGTGATATATTGCTTCAATTAATTCATCTCAAAATATATATATATATATATATATATATATATATATAAACATACCAATATTTGAATTCAAAATTGCACTGAAAATTATCCAAAATAAAAAAAAAAGTCAAAGTTAAAGTTTGACCGATCAACGGTCAATTGTTGACCGGTCACACTTTGACCATTTACCGTCCATGGCAATCTAAACCGGATATGAACCAGCCCAAATCAAAATTCAAAACTGTAATTTTTTTAAAATCCCTTCTTGTTCTAACTGCAACTTTTCCTAAATCTGCCGTTGACGCAACCCAAAGGTCGTGGATTGCTTGGTCAGAAAATCGTTGCACCATTCTTCTTATTTTTTTATTTTCATTATCCTTAAGATGTCATGGCCTGTGGTTGTAGCTTCCCTTGTGCCTTTTTAGGCCAAGAACGCCAACGCTGCCTATTGCTTTGCTGCTAGCCACAAACATAAATTGAAATAATTTTTTTCTTAAGACGTTCTTGATGCGGCTACCATTGCATCCACTTTTTCTACCAACCCGTGGTTGTTACGTCGTGCCTTTTTCTAATGGGCACACCAGGCTACGACTCTTTTATAGCATGAAAGCCTTAGAGCCAGCGACTCCTATTGTCGTTGGTCATAATTATTTTCTTAATCCTTAATTTGTTCTTAAACCCAATAATTTTAATAATTTTGGTATTATTAAATTTATGAGCACTAAAGATTTAATTATTAATTAAAAATAAATTTGATTTTTAATGATTCAATATGAAGAGACTCTGATACCACTACTAGAATAAAAAACGTTAGGCAAAAACCATCACCTATAACCCAAGAATATTCATGTTGTATCGCCAAGAATTAATAACAAAATTTGTGAAAGTATACTGAATCCATAATGCTTAATTATGCTCTGAAGTTGTGTGGTTGGCCTTCCAGATCCATGCGTTCTCTTAGAGAATCCTTGAAGTTTCTCCACACTCTCTCTGTGATGAAGGTAGGTCAAAAGGAATAAAAAAGATATGTGTCACCTAAGAACCATGACCACTTATATGACAACATTTTCCTCGTTGTCATTAAGTATTTCTAATTCTGTCCTAATTCTGTCCATCATAGAATTAGAATATCATCCCTATTAGATAAATTAATGCCCATAATATCAAAAACCTTAATAAATCACTTTTAATTGAGCTTAACCTTATATGATAGTCCACAAAACATAATTATTCACATATAAGTCTAACGTTGGATTAAAGATCCAATAATGCTAAATTGAAAAAAAAATCCAACATTGATACATCCTACCTTTTTGCATGAGCCAAGCTTTAAAAGGACAAAATATGTAGAGTTCATATTAAAGCCTCTAGTTATATCCTAAAAAAGAGAAGCCATGCATATAATATTATGTGTTAATGTAAATCATAATGCAAAAAGGGTGATGGATTTATGAAATCAACCCACTACCTAGCCTCTCGTGAGAATTGCAAGGTCTTCCATGATGGCGTCTTATCTTCCCCAATCCAGCTTTCACAAGACAATCCTTTAATTAAATAAAAAAATGCACCACATGCTTAACGATATATGGAAACACTTTGTGATATGAAACTAATAATTGAATGAAAATAAGAGTATCAGTTTATGTTAATGTATCACTTTCATGTTGTGTGAACCTATTTGGAGAGAAATAAGGCAAATTTCATTTTGAGAGGAAAAGTTCACTAATCCGACAAATTTTTTAGTTTAGATTTTCTGTGCATCTAATTGTTGTTTCCCACAAATTTCAACATCATTCCTTGAATTACTGATTGCATGATCAATTTTCTTCCTTTTTTGTATATCTGTTTATAAATTTCTCTGTGGAAACCCAGAGATTCCATAACCTATGTGATTTGTATAATAGACCTTACAAGTTACAAACTTAATAGTCAGGAAAGTTGTACGAAATTAATTTGAACTCTAGGTTTAATACTACTACACGAAATCAACACATATAACATCTTTTTTCTTAAAATAAAACTAAAATAACTAAACAAATATCATACCAAATTAAGTCTAATCCATCCAAAAAATTCTTAGCTCACTAAAAAATTAAATTCATCAACCATAAGAAAAGAAAGAAAAAAGCCCCCAAGAGTGTAGTCGAGTTGGTTGGCAGTGTAGCTGTCACCCCTCACATTCGTTTGGACTCGGGTTTGATTCTTGGGGGTGGTAAGAGGGTAAAAGTTGATTTGGGCTTGCCCACCACCCTCACCTGTTTTTAAAAAAAAAACAAAGAAAGAATGAAAACTTTTATTGCCTTCTACTCAGTGCAAACAGAGTCTGTCGTAAGATGTCCTACAACTTCGCTTTCAATATCTCTAGTAACAACCAATAAAGGTCTACCTCTCTGAGAAGATGATGAAGGAAAAACAATAATAATAATAATAGGTTTAAATTTCCATTTCTCGCTTGCAAATAGTCTTACTGTCATACATGGTAAAATTGATTGCTTAATAATAGTTAAGTTTGAAATTTTCATCTCATGAATTAAAACCAATGGATTATCTAAAACCTAGAAACAATGAAACCAATAACTTGTTAAAACATAGAATGATACAACATAGTCCTAATTAACAAATTAGCAATGTGCCAATTAAAGTACAACCATAACATTATAACACAAAAGGGGAAAATAATCCATAAATATATTTAAATTCTTACACATTCTTCTTCATTCTTATAGATAAAGAAGTAAGGGGATAAATGTCTTAGTCGAGCTTTATTCCCTCAACAAAATTTAATTCATTATAGAATGCTACTCAATTCTACCGTAATTTTGGAGAAGAAAAAACAAAAGAAGAAGGCCATAAAAAAGGCATCACTAGATATCCAAAAGATTAAAAAATAGAGGAAAGCTAGAAACGTCAAAGAGGATAAAGCTACAATTCAAAAAGAAAACTGACCGCTAGACCTCCCGGTCTTCGAACCAGGAAAAGATAGGCTTGCTCTTCAATTAAATAAAAATTCAAATCCCAACTTAAGAATGGATCAATGTTTTGTTCAAAAAATCTAAAATTGAGAGAATAAAAAAAACTTACTTCACATTCAGAGCAAGTAAAAGGTAAAGAAGGGGCAGAATTCAAAAAGCGACTTACAAAGACAATAATAAGATTGTTTTCACTACCTTTCTCAAATGCCTTGGCTATGAGCTCACTAATCTCTTTGTCACCATTTGCTACTGTAGTTCCAACCATCATAGTGAAAAAGTCAAATTAAAGCTAGCCGTATTTGGTATTGATGTTCAATAGCTGTAATGGTTTAATTCAAAACCTATATTGGCACTGCTACATTATTAACTTTGATTGTCATACTTGTCAACCATTATTAATTTTATTTAAAAACTGGAGTAGCATTCAAAAACAACACCAAATGGATGTTAACTCATAGTCTAAGCAAAAGATAACTTTACAACGTAGACTTTTGCAATTTACAAATCTTGACTCACCCTTTTGCAAAGAATGTAAAGTCAAAGATTTGCAAATGATGACTAGTCAAACTTAAAAAATCAGAAGGTGAACCTGAGCAATTTCTTCAATATATGCTAATCATTTGTGTTGTAGAAGAAATTAGGTATGTTAGACCATGAACTCGTTTTCTTATCCAAGTCCAAGAAATACAAAGCCTAGCCCATCTCTTGGAATTTTCTAAGTTAGGTGAGCTTGGGTGGTAGGTAAAATTTGTGCTAGTAGGTTTGACAGGTAAGGTTATTATGGTTGGTATGGTTAGTAAAATAAGTGAATGGTAGGTTTTGATGAATTGTGAGGATTTTTGTGGCAGTTAAATAAATGATGGTTGTGATTAGTTTGTTACATGTATAAATGCCCTCTCTCGTCTTTAGTTTATGAATACATTTAAGAAGAAAAACATAAGAAGTAAAACAAAGCTTCCGAGTGTAATTTATGAGAGTGTCTGAATTGTTCTTGTAATGTTCCTAAGTTTTTTTTTAATTAAAATTTGTGTTTTATCCTTCAAATTCTCTAATAAAGTGGTCTCAGAGTTAATAATCGATATTCTACATAGTAATATAACATATCAAATTGAAGAAAGTTTATTGTTCTAAAACTGAGTCAACTCACTGAGTTGAACTGAGTTGAGCGAACCAAATTGAATGGATCCAAATCAAGTCAGCTAGTCGAAATCAGCCATTGACTATTGACCATCAGTCGTTGGCCGAAAGTTTATCATTGATCTAAAGTTGATCTGAGTTTCACCTTAGGTTTTTCAATGTCCTAAATTCATCCGTGCATTTAAAATCTCCAAATTCTCACTAATTTGTAAATTATGACAAATGGTGGCATATGTCGTTCTAAATTCTACATTTGAAAAGAAACAAGTTTGACCACTAGAGTATCAAAATAAAGGCTCTAATAAGTGCACATGATGTATGTGAAAGCTTTGGAAAAACGCTTTACTGCACTAGAAAATGAAGCTACTTCAACTGCAGTGCAAAAGGAAAATTTAAGAGACTTGAGAAAAAAAGAGGACAAAGCAAAATATCTTATCTTTCAATCATTAAATAAAGATGCTTTTGAAAAAATTACTAACGCAACCTCCTCAAAGGAAGCATGAGAGAAGCTAGAAATCTTTTACAAAGGAGCAGAATAAGTTAAGAAGGGTTCATCTCCATACATTATGAGGAGAATTTAAATCCTTACACATTAAGGCATCCAAACCAATTTCTAACTATTTTATAGGGCTATGACCGTTTCCAATGAATTAAAAAGAAATGGTGAAGAGGCTAACGAGGTAAGGATTATTGAAACGATACTTCGATCAATAGATTTAAAGTTTGTCTATATTGTTATGAAAATTAAGGAAATAAAAGATTTGGAGACTATGAACATTGAGCAACTTCAAGCAAGGTTGCAAGCTTACGAAGAAAAGCATAAGAATAAACATGAAATCAAAGAATAACTCCTCAAGATAGAAGTCAATTCAAAGAAAAATGAAGAAAACTCCAACAACATCATAAGACAATATGTCTTAGGTACAAGCAAGGAATGAGTAGAGGTTGTAGTCATAGACGAGGTTGGAATTTTAACAACTCCAATTATGAAAAAGGAGAAAGCTCTAAAGGATAAGGCACAGGCAATCCAATATCGAGGTATGACAAAATCAAGTACAATGCTATAATTGTCAAAAGTGTGGGCATTATACTTAAAATATGGAGCTCCAAATACCAGAATTGATGAGAAAGTAATCATGTTGAAGAGAAGAATGGTGACGATGGTACACTTTATTTAGCAAGCAATGACACTAGTAAAGATCATGAAAATACATGGTATCTTGACACAGGTGTTGGCAATCACATGAGTAGAAATAGAAGAATGTTTGTAAAGTTAAATGAATCCGTGAATGGAAATGTCACATTTGGAGATAATTCAAAGTACAAGTGAAGGGTAGAGTTAATATTTTTTTTTGCGCAAAAGATGGTAGCCACCAATTAATTTCAAATGTTTATCATGTGCCCAGTATAAAAAGCAATAGTCTCAATTTAAGTCAACTCTTAGAAAATGGTTATAATATTTACTTAAAAGATTATATCCTTTTTCTAAAAGATGGTAAAGGAAACCTAATTACAAAGGTGAGAATGTCAAAGAATAGAATGTTTCCTTTAAATATTTAAAATGATGTTGCAAACTGTCTTAAGGCTTATTATAAAAATCTAACTTGGATTTGATGTCTTCAATATTGGTGTCTCAACTTTGGTGCACTAGAGCTACTATCAAAGAAGAATATAGTTAAAGGCCTATCTTCAATCAATCAACCTAATCAAGTTTGTGAAGGATGTTTACTTAGCAAGTAGTTTAGAAAGACTTTTCCAAAGGACTCAAACTCAAGAGCTCAAAAGCCACTCGAACTCATTTATACAAATGTGTGCGGTCCAATCAAGCCAAGCTCCCTTGGTAAAAGTTACTGCTCCCTTCTTTTTATTGATGATTTTTCAAGAAAAATTTGAGTGTACTTTTTGAAGCAAAAGTAAAAGCATTTGAAGCTTTTGAGAAGTTCAAAGTTGCAATGAAGAAAGAAAGCAGACACTAGATTAAAGCCATGAGATCTTATCAAGGGGGAGAATTCACTTCCAAAGAATTCCAAGAGTTTTATGAAGCAAATGAAATTTGGCACCCTTTGACAATTCCAAGATCTTCCTAACAAAATGGCATTATGGAAAGGAAGAACAGAACCATTCTTGACATGGCAAGAAGTATGCCTAGAAGTAAGAGACTACCCAAAGAATTTTGGGCTGACGCTATTGCATCTGTACTTTACTTATCCAACCAATCTACATCAAGAAATGTGTGAAGAAAGATGCCACAAGAAGCATGGAATGGAAGAAAGCCAGGTATCTCCCACCTAAGAGTTTTTTGAAGCATTGCCCATGTACATATACCAAACAAGCAAATAGCCAAGTTGGATGACAAAAATGAAAAGTTCATCTTCATCGACTATGACAACAATTCCAAATGATACAAACTGTACAATCCACATTATTGGAAGATTGTGATTAGTCGAGATATAATTTTTTATGAAGAATGAGAATAAGATTTTGGCTTTGGTATAGATGAGTTCAAGTTCTTTCCAATTGAAGAAAATCATCTCACACAGATAAAATAAATAGAACAAAAAGAGCCAACTACTTTATTTATCTTACTAGCATCAACCACATGTGCAAATTCAACACCATCTTTCTTAAATGAAATAATTGAAGAATATACAAAGAGTCTTCAAGATCTCTATAAGGTAATTGAGAGGCATAATAATCTCATTCTCTTTTGTCTCTTTGTTGATTGGAAACCAATGAACTTCCATGACGCTGCACAAGATAAGACGTGAATGAAAGTAATGGATGACGAAATCAAAGCTATCATGAAGAATGACACTTGGGAACTTACTACTCTTCCCAAAGGTCACAAGGCAATCAGTGTCAAATGGGTTTACAAAATGAAAAGAAATGCGAATGGATAAATTAAAAGGCACAAAGTGAGGCTAGTAGCGAAAGGCTATAGTTAAAATGTTGGCATAGACTCCGATGTGGTAGTTGCTCCTATAGCCCGATTTAAAACTATCAGACTTATTATTTCTTTGGTTGCTCAAAACAAATAAAAGATTCATCAGTTAGATGTAAAGTCTACTTTCCTAAATAGGGTTCTTGAAGAAGAAGTCTACATTAAACAACCGTTGGGCTATGAAGTGAAAAGGCATGAAGAAAAAATTCCAAAATTGAAAAAGGCACTTTATAAGTTAAAACAAGCTCCAAGAGCTTAGAACAATAGAATTGGCAAGTATTTTAAAGAAAATAGCTTCATTAAATATTCCTATGAGCATGCTTTATATGTCAAAGTCAAAGATGGAGATATTCTAATTGTGTGCTTGTACGTGGATGATCTTATCTTTATTAGAAGTAATCCAAGCTTATTTGAAGAGTTCAAGAAATTAATGGTGAAACAATTTGATATAACAGACATTGGGTTGATGGCATACTACTTGGGCATAGAAGTTGAGCAACAAAAAGATGACATTTTTATTTTACAAGAAAGCTATACAAAGGAGATACTAAAGATGTTCAAGATGAATGATTGCAATCCAATAAGCACATCAGTGGAGTACAGAGTTAAGCTATCCAAGTATGAAGAAGGAGAAAAAGTATATCCAACTCTTTCCAAAAGCCTTGTTGGAAGTCTGCGTTACTTGACATATACGAGACCTGACATCCTTGATGTTGTTGGACTCGTGAGTCGAAACATGGAGAATCCAAAAACCACTTATTTTAAGCTGCAAAAAGAATCCTTCGCTATATCAAAAGTACAGTTCATTTTGGCTTATTATAATCATTCTCTAATGACTACAAACTCGTTAGATATAGCGATAGTGACTGAATGGAAATTACAGATGATCAAAAAAGCACTACAGGATTTGTTTTCTTTATAGGAGACACTGCTTTCACATGAATGTCGAAAAAGTAACCTATTGTTAAACTTTCTACTTGTGAAGCTAGGTATATAGCTGCTACATCAAGTATTTGTCATACAATCTGGCTAAAAAATTTATTGAAAGAGTTAGATTTGTCACAAGAAGAACCTACGAAGATATTCACTGACAACAAACCATCAATTGCCTTAGCTAAGAATTCTATCTTTCATGATCAAAGTGAGCATATTTACACTCATACCATTTCATATGAAAGTGCATTGAAAGAAAGGAAAAGCAAGCAAAATATATCAAATCACATGATCAAATTGCTAGCATCCTTACCAAGCCACTAAAGCAAGATGACTTTTTTAGGTTGAGAACTTTACTGGTGTTATAAAACAAGTTTAAGGTGGGTGTTGGATCATAAACTTATTTTTGATTCAAGTCCAAAAAATACAAAGCCTAGTCCATCTCATGCCATTTTAATTCAAGTTAGGTGATCTTAGGTGGTACGTAAGATTTATGGTAGTAAGTTTGGTAAATAAGGTTGGTGTGGTTGGTATATGGTTAGTGAAGTAAGTGAGTGGTAGGTTTTGATAAATGGTGAGGATTTGTGTGGTAGTTGAATAAATGAATGGTTGTGATTGGCTTGTTTAATGTATAAATATCCCATTTTCCCTTTGGTTTATGCATCAAGTCTAAGAAGAAGGAAGCATAAGAAGCAAAACAAAGCTTCTGAGAGTGATTTTGTGAAAGTGTATGAATCGTTCTTACAATATTCTTGAGTTTTCTTTAATAAAAATTTATTATTTATCCTACAAATTCTCCGACAAGGTAAATAAGAACATGTGAACTAAAAAAATTGTAATCATAATAATCTCCTTAAATATATTGTTTTTATTTTCTAATTGAATAAGGATATTTTGGATTTGTTTAATATATGTGAGAATGGTTTCTCTAAATCAGATTTTAATAAGCTATCTCTTCCATACTTTTCAAAATTTGTTATAAGATTGGGTAATTTTGTCAAAAAATATTTTAAATAGATTTAGCAAACACTAAAATTAATTTTAGCTTATGAAAATCATTTTTGGCTCTCCCAACAACAATTCCAAAGGTGTCCTAATTAAAATTATGTTGTTTTTCTTTTCTTCATTTTTCTTCAAATTATACTGTAGTTTTTCATTTTGTTTTTAAGTACTCATCATGCCACAAATTATGAGGCATCAGGCTGATAATGCTTTTCATAACACACTAGGCATAGGCATACTAATTTGAACCTGAATTTGCAGATGCCCATGCATATGATTGCTTCTAATGCTGGAGCTGTTGGTTCAATTAGTATTGATAAGCTGCTAAATCGAGACAATTCAAACTTCGGACATGATTTGCTTATAGGTTTGTTTTCTCGAATAAAAGTACTAAATTTGAAGATTATTTTTCTTTTTTCTTTTTATCAATTTCCAACGTTCCAGCTGCGAATTGAGCTAGATAAAAAATAAAAAAAAAAAATTAAAAAAATTAAAAAAAAAATTTCACCATATTGATGCCAGGAGAATATCCAGATATGATTAAGTCAGGGATTATTAAGCCAGTCCCGGTCGCAACCAAAGTACTTTCTAGGGTCACACGGTCAGTGTCTAATTATATGCGGGAGTTGATATCTATCCTTCTTGAATGTTTGCTTTAAGTTCATGTTAGCTATTCGATGAAGCAAATACTAATAATATTGTTGCATAATCAGGCGCTCACAAGAAGCAGCAACTAATCGATGAGAAGAATGCTCCAGCAAAGGAACATTGATGGTGGCTGATCAGCTCCTTGTGGAGATAGGACGCCTTGGATTTCCGGATCGGAAAGTTTAAGCTCAGCCTGGACTTTGATTTATAACCGCAATTATTAACAGTAGTTGAAGAGGAATGATTCGTGACATTGTATCTTTTGTTTCTTTATGTCACCTAGCATACATTTTTAGTTTATAATTGAAACAAGAAAAAATTAAGAAATTTCTTTGTCCTTGTCTCCATTCCCATGCTTTGGAGTGCCATGCTGGATGATCCATTTAGCCCTCAATTACACCCCATGACTTTTAAGTGCCCTTTATTTGATGTTTATCAAGAGCAAAAATTTGAAGATGTTTAAGCCCTCTGTATCTATAACCGAAGCCGCCGTTGCCCTCATTTTATGTACATTATTAAGATCAATCCTGGTTATGTTTACCATGGTCGGGATAAGGATAATTCAATCGAAGAACATTGTACTAAATATCTATTTTCCCAATAATTTTGTTTAAAAACTTCAATACATTAACTACATAAATATAATTAGTCTTCTCTGGTGAATTAAAGTAGTTGAACAATTATGGATAAGAAATCTCCATCTCCTTAATTTTCTCTTAAGCATATAGGTGTCGTCTAACAAGCAGATACGCTCAACGACGTGCTAACATCTGACTACACAAGAAGGAAAAAATTAAGATGAGAGTAATTAGAGAATTGGCATAAGCTTTAAGGTTTCATAACTAGTTACCTTGCAGCCTGCATCAAGACTGTCCTTAGGGTTTTCAATGGGAAAACAGTTTCCGATCTCGCAACCATATCTACATACTCATCTGATACAAATATAAATCAAAATATTCTCACCTCAATTCACAACAATGGATATGCACTCGTTTCTTTTCAAATTTTCATTATTTGAACAATACAGGTTAAAAGATACAAACCTTTAGCTGGGTCATATCCAAAGATAGGATTGTCTTGCATCAGAAGCTTATCAAGTTTAGGGAAAGGTATAATTGCATAGCCAGCTGATATAAATGTAGATCAAAGTATTCTTAACTCTCAATTCACACAACACAGGAAATTCACTCATTTCCTTACAAATTTCCATGATTTGACGAAAATGGGGAAAATAGATACAAACCTTCACGCATGTAGTCTTCAGGGTCAAGATTTTCTAGCTTTTCTAGATTTTCAAAAATAACTGATGTCTCAACTCCAACAGTAGAAGCAATTATATTCAGTAGCAATGTCTGAAGATGCGAGTTCAACTGTCAGAAGGCTTCCAAAAACTAGATGACTTGCTACAAATACCCTTGCCCAAAAACATTAGTCATGCATGCATTTGAAAAGTTATATGTCACTTTTCGCTTTGAATGAGAATTAATTTTGGCAACCATCTTAAGCATTAGCCTTTAGACAGTTATACTAGGAGGTTTTAGGAATATCACATACATAATCCTAATACAAAAGGAAAAGAAGAAAACCTCAAGAGCATCTTTGATAGTCTGAACACCGATCTTCTGACCATAGTCAGTAGTTTTTAATTTATCCAACTCATTCAAGGCATATAAAAGTGATAAGCCACTACCTGCAAAATATGTACATATAAAAGTCCAGTGCATCAATCAAACAAGATAGACCTAAAAAGAACAAAATATAAAAGGTTTACCAACTCCTTCTTCCTTTGCAGCCTTGACAGCATTTACGGCACTTGCTACTCTATTCCTCTTTTACGTGCTTCTGTTTTGTTAGCTCCACTGACCTAATAACAACTCCAAACATTTCCTCTGAAATCACAATACTTCCTTAACTAACATCTCTGAATTCAACTCCAAATTTCATGAACAGCAATTCACAACAAAATAAGATGCATTCACATTTTCTAAATGCAATTACCAAAAAAAACAAGCATACTTATTAACAATTTTGGCACATTCCTATTTGTAACGGACATAAGTTTTTTACAGAAATATGGCTCCAAAGCTTTACATATAGTTTTAATTGATTTTTTTTTTTCTGTTTTCTTCTCTGTTTTAACTTTTTTCCATTATTGTAGTGCTTGCATTGGATCAGTCTACGTTATACTTTAATTATATTAGTACAAGATGGGAAATGAATTTTGAATCCAATGAATTAGTTGATAAATTGGATCATTTTCTCTGATGATCATTGATCCCTTATGTTTTGAAAAAAAAAAAAAAGTCTAGTCAAATTTCTGGACCAACCAACCAGGATTTAGGCCCAGGGCATGACTTATCTCAAATTGATCATCTTACACTGAGAATTTCCTTTCCATGCCCAGCAAAATTCAGTTTCAAAGCACTTGCAGAACCGATATACAATTCCAAAAAACCATACCTGTAAAACAGCGAGGATATTAGAGTGCTTTGTAGGGTGCTTTGCAGGGAAATCTTGTAGATTTTCCACAGTTGATCTCTGTAACAACAGTGAAAGACATACCAATGAAATGAAATTAATGAAAGGGAGGGCAAGTTGTACACAAAAAGTAAGAATAAGCACAAAAGTATCCATACAGTATAAACCAAATAGGACAGGCGCTTCAAATAAGTAATAAACACAATTCAAAATCTGAAAACTTGTTGCAAAATCATGTTAAAGACCTGTGCATGTTCTCCGCCACAAGGAGAATTAAGAATAACCGTCTCATCCTTTGATACTGTAATCTACAATGACAAAGAAGGCTTAGATGTATTGTTTGAACAAAATTTCGTCTTTCTTAGAAATATACCATACACCAAGAAATGTACCACAAAAGCGGATTATAGTCCACAACAAAAACAAGGCCCAGGAAGACCCTTCTGATGGTGTGCTCTATTTAGGTAAAATAAATCATTTTTTTTACACCAAGTAAAATTTATACCAGTCATTAAGATCTGATATCTCTCACCTCAAGAGCATAGCCAAATGACCAGTTACGAAAATTTCCTCTTACGACCTAAAAGAGAAAGAAAGGAACAAATTGATTTGTGCATCACATCATAATGTAAAGCAATGTGGGGAATTTATAAAAAGAACCTACTCGGCCGCACATGATTTTGACAATTTCCTGAAGTATAGCTTTCCTACTTTCTCCAAATCCAGGAGGTTTGATGACAAAAACCTTCAAGCAATTCAGAAACCCACATTAAAGATAACATTGACTCATATAGAGGATGCTCCAATCGTGCCTTCTCTTGACAGCTAAACAGCAGCAAGTATTACTATTTGTTGTAGTGTAAACAAGTCATAAGTTCACCTTGGTTCCGGTACACATTCCATGTAAGACAAGAGTTGCTAGGAGATCATTTTCAACGTCTTCAGCAATAATCAGTATGTCTCTGCCTTTATATCCTCTTCGAGGTGCAACACTTGTCAATAGGTCAAACATTATGCCATAGTTCGAAAGTTTTTTCTCATGGATCAGAACTTCCGCACTTCGTAAAACCTAGTAAAAATGAAGCCACTAGTTGAATAATACCAATGCTGATCCCACCATATGTATTCAAGATAAGAACTATGCAACTCCAATTACTTCATTATCAATACAAACATAATAGAACCATGGATTGCACATAAGTACATTTAATTCAATGATACATCAAAGTGCTTACATATTCTTTTCTCTTTTGGTTGGTGATGAAGTGAGGGAATAAGTAGCCCCTGTCTAGGATCATTCCCTCATACAACATAAGTGCATTATCAGTTATTTTCCCATCCTGCAAAAATCAAAAGAAAAAATTTTGAGGGACACAAAAAATTATGGGGGAAAAAAAAGCTGCTAGATGAATCATTACTTAGGACTACGAAAGATAACAGGACCCTTGTGAAGTGAAGGGGAATAAAGTTCATGTTCATATAAGAACAAGAGATCAAACCTATAATCAAACCAAAGGAATAAATAAAATAGGTAATGTATTCTTTCAACAATGATGAGAAACTAGAAGAACACATGGCTTACAAGACTTAATAACAACATATTTGAAAATAACAATATATTCGAAAGCACAGCAGATTAAAAGTAGTGAAAAGGAAGAATTCAAGAACCAACTTACAGCTTTAATATGAAGATTGTTTTCCCAACCTTTCTCAAAAGCCTTGGCTATGAGTTCACCAATCTCTCTGTCACCATTTAATGCTGCCGTTGCATACTTAATTCAAAAAAAAAACAAACAGCAGTCATAATTAAAAAACTTCATAGGGGATAAAGGTCTAAAATGTGAGACCACGAACCTCAGCAATTTCTTCAAAAGTGGTGATGTGCTGTGCTCTGCTGTTCAAGTTTCCCCAAACAGAATCAAGTGCCATTTTAGCCCCTTGCCTAAGTTGTCTTACGTCCGGTGTTGCCTCTGGCATCGGGCTATAGTCTTCTTTACTGGTTGGTTCATCACAATTTTTCATGCCTTCAACAAGATCCCTTTTATATCTGGTGCCTACGAACAAATATACATATTGAATTTGAGTTGAGTTGACATGAGATGAGTAAACATTATTAATTCAAAAGAAAATGCAAAAGATGTTTCACAATCAAAAAATCTTTTAGAGTCTGCAGCGGCATAGTTTCTTCTCCCCGTAGAACAACGAACCTGATACAGAACTAATTTAATTATTAATTTCCATTGAATGAACCCAAAAAACAAAATTTTAAAAAAAAAAAACTCACCCGCTGGATACTGGTATTGAATTTGGAGGCAAGTTTAGAGACAAACCGCAACATGGTTTGAGTATCTGTTGCGCAGACGAATTGATCAAAGCAGAACCTTTAGTGTTATTTATTTACTGATATATTTTTGTTCTGGGGCTCGTGGGATAGAGTCGTTTTAAAAAGTACAGATTTTCAGTTGTAAAGTACGAATTAAGTGATGTGTCTGCTTGGACTCCGACTCGGACTCGAACTCTAATCCGGGTCAAACTTGTGTATGCCCCGCTGATGCAACTTTCGACTCTCTTGCAAAATGGAAAAATTACATGCATTAACATTCATTATCAATAGGGTTTGGCTACTGAGAGCCCGGCTGTTTTTGGCTGACATAGGGGTGGTAAAAATATTTGTCTGGATTCATATTGTACTCGGGTAATTTAGATTGGGCATTACCTAGTTCAAATATAAAGATAAGTTGGTCTTAGGCATTATTTGATAAATTTAGAACTTAGTCCGGAACCTAAATTTTATTAAAAAAAAGTTATAAAATATATATTATTTTATATATTTATATTTATTTAACTCATTTATTAAAATAAATTTCATGTCAAATTTTATTAAAATAAATTTAAAACTTATAAAATTACAAAAAAAAATTAAAAAATATATTATAATATTAACAAATACAAAATTTGGGTACCCAGATTAAAACCCAACCCAGTGCTAGGTTTAAAAAACCCCACCCAAGTAAAAAAAATTTACACCTGAGCCAAGTTTGGGCATTGCGATACCCAGACCCGGACTCGAACCCGAGTTTTGCCAATCCTAGGCTGCCATTTGACAGCCAAAGCCTTACATCTCAATGAGTTGTGCTTTTTTTCTAAATTTAAAAATTAAAATAAAATAATATATTAATTATAAAATTATAAAAAAATAATATTAATAGTAAAAAATAAATAAATAGAAAATGAAAGAAAGATATAATCTTATCACAATTAAGAGAAAAAATAAAAAATTTTATATAGTAAAAGAAAAATATTTATTTTATATTTTACATGTGATGTCTAATATTTAATATCAAAATTTTGATTATTTTGTTATTTTTCTCAATTTTATTATTTTAAATACCCCAAATTTTTTTCATGTACATTTCATGATCGACGTTCATATAGCATGTTTGATATCAATTGTTACATGTTTCATGTGATTATTACATTTTTACGTTATTCTCGTGTTTAATCTCAGTTGTTTCATGTTTACATGATACTTATGTTTAACCTCTTAATATATGCACCAAATTAATCGGAGAAATGTAATAACTCTAAGGTGACGTTTGGTTTGAAGAAAGGGAAAGAGAGGAGAGGAGTGAAATGAAGGGGAAGGGAGAAGAAAGGAGAGGAGAAGAATGATGAAATTAATCGCATTGTTTGGTTTAAAATAAAATTTTGCAAGAAACAGAGTTATAATTACTCTCTGTTTAGTTTAAAATAAAATTTCATAGGAAAAAGAATTATAACTACTCTGCGCGTGTGTGCGTGTGTGTGTGTATGTGTTACTTACTTAATAGCTATTGTAAAATTGAACTCTCACTATTTGAGCTCAAATCCCACATCGAAAAAACAATCTCCCACCGTTGCTCTTGTTTCCAATAAATATGTGATGGATTTCATTGTTTTGGAATAATAAAAATTGGCTTTATATATAAAGTATAATAATAAGGCACTATTTTAGTACTTTGTTTAGTTTAAATTTTTCTATTATTTTTTATTTTATACATGCCTAATTTGATGTGGGTAATTTAGGGTTTGTTCGATATTGTTTTTGAATTTGTATTTTTGGTAAACAAAAATGAGAATAAAAATGGTGATTTACAGTTACTGTATTTCGAGTTTAAGTATGTGTCTAGTATTATTTTCTATATCCTATATTCTAAAACAAAAAATAGTAATATGCATTCGGTAGATACAATCGAAAATGATAAAAATAAAGAATGTGTTTGGTAGTACCATTTTCAACAACAGTTTTTACCAAACATTTAAGTTGTAATTAGAAAGTAATTGTTTAACTAATTCATACACAAACATGTCATAAATAATTTAAACAAAATAATTATAAAAAATTACATGAGGATAAAGTTTTAGTATTAGCTTTAATAAAAAAAAGTTCTATGCCTGGTATTGTTTTGAACTTTTTGATTGTATCATTGAACATAACAACCTCAAACAACACTATTTAATGTACTAATATAATTGCTAACTTATAGCATTCCATCTACTTCAAATAAAATTTTCCTTCACTATTCGTAATTATTTCAATCCAGTGCTTCTCTTCTTCACTTTCGCTCCTCAGCTTTAGATGCAATTCAAATTTCGCGTAATCTTCAATGACCTACAATAAAATCAAAACTACTATTTAATTAAAATTCAAATTTGAAAGTTTAGAAAAGACTATTCGAGAGAAGGATAAATTACAAACAATTTTAATCTAAAAATAGATAGAAAGGTATAAAACATGCCAACCTTGGCTTTAGCTTGAAGGATCTCTAAGCGTTCATATGGGAACAATGCATTGGACTTCTGCTTTATGGACTCAACAGTGTGATTTGCTACATGATTGACCTCTAGATCATTTGTTAATACCGCTAGCCACTCTTGTCCATGGCAGCTTGAATTCAAAAGATGCACTACAATTAACCAATAGTCTTCCTTTATCTTTGTTCCTTTTTAACTTATCCCACTTCAAAATCACTCAATGTTCAAGAAAAATCTTAAACAATAACATATAAGAAAGAAAAAGGTATCGGATATCAAGGACAAAAGAGTAAACACTATGCAAAATTTCAACAACATTTCTTATAAGAAATTGGTTTTTTCTTAGGGATGATGCATCAAGATTACATTTCAAACCGAAAACAGAGATGCCTTTGGTGCTGAAGAGGAAACATAAAACACAAAACACAATTGAAAACACTCTTCAACAAAGAAAACACCTCCCCTCTTTGTTCATTTTCAATATTTTTGCAACAAGAAAATTAGTATGCAATTTCAAAACAAATTATACAACCAAGAGACTGACTACTAGTGAAATTTCATACAATCAACAATCAACACCTTCAATCGACAAAGTCAACCATACTTAAATCCCATGTTACCAAAACCATTCATATCTACAACATATCAAAGAATGAACAAGAGTAAAGAACAAGCATTGTTATATAATCAGCTTACTATAACCAATTTATAGCTAACCAAGAGATACAACCAAGATTGCTATCTAAAAGCAATAGCCAATTACATACTTTCATCTATCACCAACTTGATCTGAAAACTCAAATATTTGCTTTCAAAGTGGTTTAGTAATTCTCTACATTTATAATATTATTACCTAAGCAGTTCAATACATGATCATTAGAATGTAAACTAAACCTTAAAAGAGATGTTCTGTGTTCGATGCTTGTGGCCCTTGTGCTGGTAATGATCACGTCCATGTCACATTGTCATTGGATGCACATGTGTGCCTAGCACATTTATAATAGCATAATCAAAGTAGTCTGTTACCTCATTTAACATTAAGGTCAGAGAGTCTGGAGAAAGGCCATGCTCAGCATGCTTGAACTCTCGCAGTTGCTTAAAGTTAATTCACGGCTTCAAGCAAATTTTAGTTTCATATATCTTCTTCTTGCCTGTCACTTCCAAGGTAAGATAGTATAACTTACCAGCAACCACCTATTCCTTGGCCTTCAACACCCTTACAAACTAGAGAAAGCCATTCTATATAATCCAAAATTTATGTAAATTATGGAAAAACAACTAGGTTTCAGAAAAATTTTAAATCACCACATAAATCATCATGTAATTAATTGATTTGATTAATTATACAAGAATAATCATGAAAAAAAATGAAACACGAAATAGGAAAAAAAAAGGAAAAGGACCTCTTTCTTATTGTGATCTTAAACAGCGAAACGGATAAGGCCTTCAATAGCACTCTTTCGACTGCCTCCATAATCATAAACGCCTACGAGTCTCATCTGAATGATGTTACCTTCTCTACAAAGACCTAAACTCACAAATCAAAATGCTCCAAACTATCATAGAGTATCAATTCATCTTCACCGTGCATCTAAATCTCTGCGTCTCTGTCCTACACAAACTAAACACTTGGGTTTCCAGATGGAGAATGAACTTAAAACGACATGTTATATGCTTAAAACAGACACCCTGTACTCAAATTACCGCCCAAAAAATTACAAAGTTCCATGTACTACATCACCCTTTCAATTGGCCGTCAAGCGTGTTCAACAACCTCTGGACAAATAACTTGGATTATGGCCTTCACGCTTGCATGCATTAAACCCATGCAGATATTGTCAAAAATTTAGCCATGGGCAAGTTGCCGCCAACATGACCGTTTAGCATTTAATTGCATGAACAAAATTTGTCAAACAATTTTACTATTTAATATTCAGGCCTATGCCGTGCAATTACTTTGCTGGTTTATCTTTAATGTTTTCCCAAATTCAAGTCAATATTTCAACAACGTGGGTCTTGCATCATGAGGAGCTGTGTTTCGCTGTAATAATGGTGTTTGCTTAGGCAGATTTGAGATTTCTTTAGGGGATCATTCTGCTTGTTGTGCTGAAGTAATGGCGGCGGTTCGGTACCCGTGCAAGGATTTCAGACGAAGAGGGCTTTGTGAGGGTGAGAGTGACGAGAGTCAGAGTACCAACACTTGGAGTAAAAACCAAAAAAGAAAAAAGAAAAAAAACGATCAGTGAAGACTGAAAACGGTTTTGTTTCTATTCAGTTTTAATTCAATGCTGCCGTTTCTTGTTTAAAGAGAAATCTTCATTTTTTTTAAACTTAAACGCCGTAGTTTGATTCTTTTATTTATTTATTTGTTCTTTTACTCGATTTAAAATTTTTAGTTCAACCCCTCAAAATAAAGTAAAAATAAAAATATTGCTCAAAGATCAAAACTATATCATAAAGTAATTATTACATCCTTTTGACAGTCATATTATTTATCACAAATATGTCATAATATTATGATAGAAAAAGTTCTATTTCAGAAATTTTGAAATGGGAGTCTGTCATACTGGATCCTTTTCTTGTACTGACGAGAGTGCGGGCAATTTTTTTTTTTTTAATAAAAGTTGTTCATGATGATGAAGTAAATAACTTCTCATCAACATTATCAACTTCTTCATTCAAATAAGAAACATCCCCCTACTGTTCAAATTCGGTAACTTCCACTTGGATGGATAGTTACTTGATTAAGGATTCTTTGGTGCTGTATTTTCCAATTCGGACGACATGCAGAAAGTATGGGCGAGTGTAGCCTCTGCACTTAGCTCTGGGACTTTTCGATTTTTTCAATGAAATTTAACGAAAATGCAAGCCCATTGTCACGTATGGACATGAATACTGCTGATGATGAAACATGAGTCTGGCATGCATGGCTGAGTGCCTGATGGTCAATTAAGCCGGCATAATGTGAATTAATATATAACAAAACTTGAGGCACAGCGCAATCTGCTTTTCAATTATCAAATGATTCAACAGCTGTTGGTGTTGGTGTTAGAATGTGATGCATATCAATCAAATACTGACAACCAAAGCCACGTACGTGTAGTCATTTTATGCTAAGCCAAAGTAGAAAGTTAAATATAGACAACCGGCAAACTAAGTATGCATGAGGTCATCTTATTCATAAAATGGGCACCTAAAAGCAGTAGAAATTAGAAGATTATATGTAAGAAGCAGTAGCTCATTCATTGTAAATAGAGAGCCATTTGCTTCATTAGTTATTGCGCCGATTGTATCAAATTCAAGAATAGAATGGAGAAATCAAAGAGAGAGCTTTTAGTAAAGGTTGTGAATAGAGAAAACAATATGCTTTTAGAATAGCTTTTATTCTATGAAGGAGACAATTTTAACGTTCCTTCTATTTTAATGTTTTCATGATACGAGACAGCAGCTGGTGAAATATCTTCCTTTCTCACAGCTGAATTTGCTCTACACTCATATGGGATTTATTTCGGTTTATAGTTGTTAATATATGCTGGTTATATATTTTGCGAATTACGTTTTAGATTCTTTGTGGGTCATGCATATAACTGGTTTCGGATAAATCTTCAATTGAAGAACATATTTCTGTTGCAACAAATAATATTCGTTTTCAACTGAAAAGTAAAACTAATTAACAAGAGAGATCACTACACACACGCAAACACACACACGTATAATCATTTATGGCTGTGAATGTCCTTATTTTTTTTTTTTAATGTAAACAGGCTGTGAACAGTATGATTTAATTGAGTCAGTATTCAATGCACTATAAAATTATGTAGTTTAATAATGTATTTACACTGATTCTATTAAATCACACAATTTAATAACATGTTTGAAAAAAAAAATTAAAGGCGTTTGCTTGAGAGGAGGACATGTGTGTATATAAATTAATTCTGAAACTATTCCGTTCAATAATTTTGACTAAAAAGCTCAATTCATTATAAATATATATAATCAGTCACTAGTTTCTTAGAAATTAAAGTAGTTTCGAAATGTTGATAGATAAGAGACCTCTAGTCTGTTTCACTCAGAATAAGAGTCAGAGTCAGTCAGAGGTGAGTGTAAAACGTTCTCCTCCCAAACAAATTTCTTCACCCAAAATTTCTTCATGATTCTCCATGACACACTGGGATATCATCACAGCTGCAGATTCAATGTCGAGTGCAGGCTTTTCAACTGCCATATGGAATTGTCTCATCTTCTCCATGGCCATCCCGGTGCTAAAAGCTTCGTTCTGAAACGCATAATTGATGTTAATCTCTTGGGTAAATTTCTCCATGAAGTCACTAGTTAGTTGAGTCTAGTCAAAACAAAAAGAAAAAAAAAAATTAGACAGGTGAAAAAAAAACAATTAGACAGGCGTAGTTAGAAATCGATAGAAATTAGTGGAAATTAACGAGGTTATTGACATTGTCAGTCGACAATAAATTAAGGACAAATATTTATTCATTGTTTCACACACATATAGTGTAACATCTTTAAAATTTCTAATGAACATCATACAAAATAAATTAATCTCATAATTGTAAAAGAAGAGGCATCATAAATGCATGATAAAATGGTTATCGATCAAATAAGTCATGATTGATGAACCATAAAATCTAAGTTTTTTCAATTAAATTACCTAAGACACCACTCTTTCTATATCTCATGGAGGATTAAGTGGTCTTATTTATTTTTACTTTTATAGTCATTTGAAAAAAAAGAAATTGACAGAAAAATAATTGACCACCATAGACACAGCATAATCACCAAAATCTTTTCTTTCTCATGAACATTAAGCAAAATTAATCATATTAACGTAGGAACTGTTTTTCAATCAAATTAATCGCGAAGGATGAAAATTAAATTTATTTAGATCAACTTTTACATTAACCAGAAACTATTAATAGACACCACAGTACTTATTTTTGTGTCAAGGATCGTTAACTGGGTTAAGAGCTTATAATTATACAGTGATTACGAAAGAAAAGAAAATAAAAGAGACGGGAATCATGTGATAGAGAATTTACTGCGGGTGCATAGAGATTTTATTTGTTTGCTTAAAAAAGAAATTATTTATTCTTACAAATAAATTAGCTTGTCCTAAATCGTAATAAAAGCGATGTATTTAAAATGTCTGTGACAAAAATAATGTATTTAAAATGGATAATTTCATGGTTCAAGTAGTTCTATTCTCCCCCAAATTAAGATATTTTTTATATTTAATGTTTTAAAAGAGGTAAATTAAACTAATTACTCATTTGAAGAAATAAATAAATAAATAAACTTACCAGTGTGAGCTTCTCTGAACTCTCTGAATAGCTTTTGACCCGTGGGTCTCCTATTAACACTCCTCCAACATCATGATCCTCGATCTACAGTCACAATGGCCAATTAAAATATAATATAATTAACCCCCAAAAAAAAAATCTAACTGATACAATAATAATGCAATTTCATATGCGAACTTACATATCGTTTTATTTCTTTAATATCATCAAAGTTTCCTGGTGGTGTAGGTGTTATACTCCTGTGACATTAAAAGATAACATAAAACATAAATAAGGTCTAAGTTTTGCAATCATATATCATTATTCCTTTATTTTTTAAGAAACAAAATGTTATTAAAGTTAAAAGTCATCGTACCCCAAATTTGATATTCCAACCACAGAGTTAGCAAATTTCCCAAGTGCCATGCCAATGAATTCCCTGCCTAGATCCAGTCCTAAAACCTTTTTGCCTTGCGCTTTGCAAGATTGCAAGAGAGCTTTAGGAGCAACGAGAATCATTTGTAATTTTTGCAATTAAACTTTTTTCTAATTAATATTATTTTTAGGCCAAAGGTACTGCCGTCTTCAAATATGGTGGAAGGCATGGATTTCGCATTTTTTGCTTTTGGGGTTTGGTAAAAACTTTCATTTTGCATGCAGTTGTCATGTCGTACTCTTGAAACTCATCGAGAACGCGTTTAACTGACAAGCCGTTGGGCTATAATCCCAGCCGTGTTCAGACAAAATAAAAAATAAATTAATGAAGTACAAATAATTTTTTTTCCTTCTTTGAAATGTAGCATTAGGAGTAAGTAAAATTTGGTGCGTTTCTAGTTCACGAACTGAGAAGTGAGTACATATTAATTTTGAATGGAGCTGAAAATTAATCATTAGAAATTATAAATTGATGATTTTCATAACTGAATTAGTTGTGTAGTTCCATCAGGTCAATTCAGTTTGGTTCGATAAATCTATTCCCATCCCTAATCTAATATGCAATAGACAAGAAATAATAACGCAGTGAATCACTAGTTGAATTATATTAAGAGTTAATAAGTGTAGTAATCAAAATTCTGATTTATTTTATCCTACTTTTTTTTATATGGTTAGTATTACATTGATCACATCTTGCAACATGTTGTCATACATGCACTAATTAAAGAAGCATCCATACAAATTATTCTTTTATTTTTTTCAGAACAAATATAGGTCCACTGCACAAAGTGAGAGATTATTAAGTAGAGTAAGATTGCAGTTATGAATATAACATAATGGTGGATTGGTGCGATCGACAGTTTCAGTCTCGAGTCCCATGGGGACTTCCTTTCTCCTCAAAATTTGAAAAGGGGTAGATTTATTTATTTATTTATTTCTTAGAAGTTGCTAGTGAGAGTAGCTCAGAAGACCACTGTGTTGTATATGTGTGTATTCAAATTCCCAAAAAACCCCCAAGTTAAAATATGTCAGTCAATTGATATCAATACACAAAAATACATTCACAAAAACCCATATGTTTTAGACCAAAAATTAGGTCAGCCTACATTGAGTTCTAGGCTTTCAAAAATTAAGTCAACCCAGATTGAGCTCTGGACAAAGCCCAGTCTAATTAGACTATTGCAAAAGGCCTTGAGTGTTCGTTGTATACAATTGAGACCCATAACTAAGCGCACATAATTTATCAGGAGGCAAAATAAGCAAGCCATGTAAAACTCATGCAATCGTGTTTATGCCAATTGCCACATTGTTGAAGAATTTAAATGATTAAACACTCAAAAATACTCTCTTTTTTTTTATGAACTCAACACAACTCTTCAATTACAACCCTTTAGAACTAAGAAGCTTTACTATTTCTTGTTACTTAAACCATCTAAGAGATAAGATATTTATACTTATTACAACTTAATCACAACTATATATTAACCTGATTACCACACAAATCATAACCATACATCAAACCTAATAACCATTCTCAACGCCACAAATTCTACTCACCACATTACTAGATTTAATATCACAAATCTTAACTACTTAAAGAAGCTTCCTTAGACTAGATCAAAAATTACTTGGGCTTCAAAGTTGTGTGGATCAAGTTTATGATCCAACACCTTCCCTTAAACTTGATTCTATGACACTAAGTAAAATTTTCAATCTGATAAAGCCTTCTTATTTCAATGGCTTAGTATCGACTGTTCGATCTTGTGATTTGGCATACAATACACTCCTATATGAGATGGTAGCAAGTGTTAATATACTTACTTCGATAATGAAAGACATTATTCTTAGTTAAGGCAATTATTGACTCATTGTTAATGAAAATCTCCATAGGTTCTTCTACTCCTCAATAAATTCCTTAGCCAAATTGCATGACAAATTCTTGATATAGTAGCTATGTACTCAACTTCATAGGTAAAAAATATAATGAAAGTTTATCTTATTGGTAGTTGAAAGTTTTGCATACATGTTTACTTATTTCCTTTAGAAGAACACAAATGGAGACAAGTAACTGTTGCTTCTTTGATTTTGCCTGATTTATCATGAGCAATCATGTTGCCACTAATCTCTTAGTGATGCTCACAATATTTTTGTGATCATGAGCTTGAGCCTCAAGAATTCTCATCACTTTAATGGGAAAAGAAAATGCTCGTATTAGCTCCTTAATTATTGATCAACAAAGTTGAAACCAACAAGTGGGATTAATTTTGTGTGTTTTTTCTTCTTCATCACCTGTTAACACAAACATTTGATTCACACAACTTGATTCATAATTAACTCACGTATACATGCTTATATCATTTTTAACAATTTTGGGATTTAGAAGGAAGAATAGCAACACACTTAGGCACTCTCTTCTTATGGCTAACACAATTAACAAAGTGCAAACTAAGTCTTTATAAAATGTGGACTCAATTTCCTCTCTTTATTTATTGTCTTTTGTCTCATTATTCAATAACTCATACTATTTTCTTTTGAGTAATAATAAGCTTACAAACTTAGAATTCAAAATTTGTATCCTAAATATCGTAACACCAATCAATGATTATGATACCGTTATGTAAGCATATCACTACTCTTTTCTTTGCGTATTCAGCCCAAGCAAATGCAGGACTTTCCCTGGGAGCCAGTTGCACAAGCAGCACTGAGAAATTTTTGCTGTAAATCCTTTTTGCATTTAGCAATGCATTAAGGAAGTGTGCATGGGTTGTGTTGGATCCCAAATGCACAATCCCCAAATTTTGCACCAAAAACCAAAACCCTATCATCATGGCTACCAAAATGAGAGCCATCCTCTTCATCCCTTCACCTTCCATTGAAAATTGACACACCCAATTACCTGTACGGTATCTTTCTTTTTGGACACTGATATTCAAGCGTCTTGGAAAAAAACCAACACAAATTATTACCTATTTATAGGGAGAATAAGAGTCTACAATGATTCTCCCCATTGGCTAAGATAGTAAATTTAAATGAAAAGGTGGGAACCCTCCCCGTTGAGCCATATTAATAATGTAGCTATATATAGTAATAAACAAGTTGATCAATCCCATTATGTTTTAGTGTTTTCTGCTTACTTATATAGCCACCAAATTTTCAAATAGCCACTTTTTGCTAAGATTAGTGAATCTTAACAAACTCGAGATTAACATATGGCTTTGACAACGTGTGCTGTCATTTTTCAGGTGTAGACATTTGATTCCCTAATTCGCTCTCTGTCTACCAATTAAGGTTAAAAAATTTCATTTATATATAGGCTACCACTTTTTGCAATGATGTTACTCAACAGAGAGTGCAATATCATTATGTTTGCTTATGTTGAGCAATTATTATAAATATTTCATAGTGTTCCCTTTGATAAAAACATGACACTCATTTTTGCAAATGCTACTGTTAGAATTACTTGCATATTTACTCAAACACATCCTTGCTACCCTAATTATTGGGCTGTTTGAGGATCACAACTTTGCTAATGAGATACCAACTTAATATATATTTGTGTGGTATGAAATAATTTAAATCCATTGTTAATATGCAGCCATTGGACTAACTTTAAAATACACCTTATCCACCCCCACCAAAATAGTAATGGTGGGCTTGTGTCCTTGTAATATTTTAGGTGCCAGTTTGAGTTTTTTTTCAAGCTATACTCGGTAGACTTTAAAGTTGGATTATTACATAACTGATATTCTAATATATTTGTAGATCTCAATCATTAAGAAATAAATCCGTTGGTTCGTGATTTGAGCAACGTCAACTCTTTGTCTGTTAGTAATTCCCCACTTTTAGAAAGACAGATCCCATAAAATAAAATATTTATGGAATATTTATTAAAATATATTAACATTTATTCTGTATTTTAGAAAAAAAAATATCTTCCTTGGGCTTTGTTGCTGTTATGACTAAATTAGTAAACGGATATATTCTAATTTAAAAACAAATTATTACCTTAATTTCTCATCTTTTTCCGAATAAATTGCCATTCTATTAATTTAATTTCCACGAGACCTGCGAACATGAAATATTATGATCACAACCTTTTTCACTTAGCGAGTAGCGTGTGTATTTTGCTTATAACAACACATAGGTGAGCGGCCCCCAGATATTGGCTTCTGGGTCTCGGTTAGCGTGCAATTTTACAAAAACAAAACTGGAGGGAAACGAATGGGCAAAATAAAGTCAAAACAGTCAACGGAGGGAGAGAGTCTCGCTCGCCCCCAAAAAATGCCCCGGAGGCGCCTCAGACTCCACAGCTCTTCCAATTCAGAAGAAGAAGAGCCAAATGATCAGCAAAGTAGTCGCCAACAATCTACTGTCACTGACCCGCTTGTCAATTTATCAACTCCTAACCCTAACCCTAACCCTAACTCTAACCCACTGATGCCGTCACAATCCCTCTCGACGACGACGAATACTTCACACCGCCGTCACCGGGCCGAAACACCGGTTCTCTGATTTCAGACTCTCTATTGAGAGTCTAGTTAAGCCTCAAGAGAGAGTGGTTGGATTCTTGTGTTCACGGTCTTGAGAGTTCTGTTTCGGGATTCTCACAAATCGATGTTTCGGCAAAAGCTAAGCTTTGTTTTCAGCAGTTCTTGTTCTCTGATATGAACTACTCCGGCGCCGGCGTGCTTCCGCGAAATGTGCAGTCTATGCATTTGGTCGATCTCAAGGGACCCTTTGTTTTGCAGGTGCATTTACGCTGTATAAAAAGATTAAAAAACTTGGACTTTGGATTAAATTAATTACTGATTTTTTTTTAACTCAATTTTTCTTTTAATTTTATCTTTCTTTTCAGGTTGATGAGGTAATTAATATCAGCTGTCCTCTAAGAAGCAGGTATCAGAATGCGGCCCTTGGGATCAAGAGGTGCCTTAAGTTGCCATGACAGATGGTGTTCAACACGTGTTTGGCATAGAATACGGGCCAATCAAAAATCTCAATGTTTTGGCTCCTTCAGGATTTAAGGTTTTCTCTTTTTTTCTAGTCCATCAGTGGTTTGTGTAACCTAGTGCCGTATTGGAAAATAGTGAATTTTAGTTTCGTGCATGTAATATCTAGTTCCAAGATTTATGCCTTTCGTGGGTTTAGAGCACTTTCAAAGGTTTAATGATGGTGTTTATATTCTATTGAAATTCTACACCAGAAGGCTGGTTCATAATTGTGGACTAGGCTTACGAATTGGCGATGGGTAATGTTGATCTCGTCCAATATATTCAATTTTGAATGCTTGTTTAATTGATTTAAGGTTTTGGATTGTTAAATGAAGAATAGCATCTCTGTGACATGGATTATGTACAAACCAGTAGTTGAAATGCATGCATATTAATGCTTCAATACAAAGAAATTAATGTTAAAGGAATGAAATGTTTTTGATAGACAAGGTGCAGTAAGGTGTGATTTGTTTTTGGTATAAAATATGTGATTTATTTTTGCGTAGGCAAATGGTTTGTAAATGCTTAGAGAGTATCATCAATCCAACTAACTGTCAACTGTAACTTTCTATTGCGGAATTTTTTTTTCGCTGTTGAACTATCTGAGTATGCCTTGTAGCAGCTTTACTGTATTTTGACCACACTATTTCATCATGCATCTGAATTTGCCATGTGGCAGCTTTATTGTATTCTGACCACACTACTTCATCATGCCAACTGATATAACAGCAAGTCTGTATTCTCTCTTTTCTGCTCAATAGATGTTATTCCTCTCTGGATTTCAGGTTGTCATCTGTAATGTACATATACGGCGTGGACTGCTCATGTTGGTTCCTGAAGCTATTGAAGTTCTAGGAGGAATAGTGCAGGAATTGGATGCTACAAGGCAGTGTCTTATTAATGAAATAAGCAAGCCGCCCCGAGGAAAAAGGTAATTATGGAGTTGTAAGGATGCACTGATCCTGTTGAAGACTTACATCATGGTGCTATCCATTTTGTAAACCTAATGATACTGAAAAACAAAAATCTTTCTCCCCTCATGTATTGTTTTTAGTAAACAATTTGATTGCACTGTTTTTTCTGCTCTGAAAATCTTCATCCGGCCATCTTATTGATTGAATATAATAGTAGTTGGAAAAAAGTTTTTGGTGTCAGATTATCTACATCCAGAGCTTTGTATATATCCAAATTCTAGCTGTGTTAAGTTCTTTCATGTGATTTCAAATTTATGCTTGATTTCACAATTTTTATGTTGTAGCTTTTTGTTGCCATCAGGTTTAGTTAGATCAAAACCGTTGTTAAGTTAGCCACATACTTTTTATTCTTCTTGGGAGTATGCTCTATGATTATTTTGGTCATTGGCAGTTTATTTATGTCATGACTCAACCAAGACCTGGTAAGATATTGTCTGTTTTGAGTTTTAACAAGGCCCGCACGGTTTTGTTTTTGGGGCGATCATACACCCGAAAACGCGTCTTACTAATTAAGGTGTGGATCACTCATTATAAATCCAGCATCTCTCTCGTGTTTTGCCGATGTAGGATTCGCCCTAGGGTGTTACAATTTCTCTGAAGTGTTTTCGATTCAAGACTCCCTAAGTGCCATTTCAGACACAACTGTCTGACTTCTTTCATGTGGGTAATAAGTTGATAACAGTTTTCTTCATTCTTATGCGGGACAAGGACAGGAGTAGTTCCTTCTTTAGCAACTAGAGCTACTCTTGCTGCGTGGCCGTTAAATAGTGTTCATGTTACCAAGCACCGCAGTAATTTACCATCAGAAAATGCAACTCCTATCCAGGAAAATGAGCAAGGTCGGTATTCTGTATTTATTTTTAACTCTTTCCTGGAGGCATGGGAAGGGGATGAGGGGGTGCATTTAACTTGCCATTCATTACATTTTGACTTTTAAGAAATACAAACATATTTGTTCTTGTGTAGCAGTTACCATAGTTTCCTAGACATGTCATCTTGAGTGGGATTATTAGGAATGATAAAACCCTATTTACATGTAGCCTTTTGGAATTTTCTTTCCGATATTCCTTAATTTCATCCCTTTCTTTTCATTTTTCTTTCTTCTTTCATTTATCATGGGTAGGGTCCCTTCTGTGAAATAGGATGCTAGTAAAGTTTATGGTTGTTCAGTTGAGAAAGTGATGTGTAATTTTTTTAGTTTTGAAAAATTGGAACATCTTTGATGTGATTGTCAATGCTAGAGGTTGTAATTTAGTGCATTATCTTTCTATGATGGCTTTTCTTGTTTCATTAGTTAGTAAAATGGGAATTGATGTACACTGGATATTGTCAACATTTTGCAGTAGACAATTGAAAGGCCTATGATAATATTATGATGGAATGTTTCTCATAAATCCATCTTTTTATTTTGTTCATGTCCTTAGTTGCTAATTCGGCTGCATCTAGCATTAACACTCAAAGCCCTACAGTTGGTCCCATCAATGAGGAGCATGCTGTTCCTAATTCATCATCTAATGTTTTCATGGATTATTAGGATGTGCATCATGATACCATTCCAATTAGCAGAGACAATACCATGTCTAGCTCAAACACTAATGTTGCATTGGATATTGAGGATACTGTCATCGTTAATGAGGTTGAGGACAACATCATGGTTGATGAGGTTGAACATCCACTCATTTTATCTAGAGACCGTGAAATCCCTTTCACTTACTTGGCAAGTCTGTCAGCTAAGAGGGCTGCCATGAAGGGGAAAGCCCATTCTGTTCAGGGGAAAATTAACTGGTTCATTTTCTCTCGAGTAAATATTTATCTATTTTAATGGATCATCTTTTAGCATTGAACTACTATTTAGTTCCTCACAACCCAATTAAATGCAATTGATTGAAGTAACCGCAATAATTTTGGTTCATCACATCTTTGGTGGTAAAATGAAACTGTGTATGAATATAATTTACTCTCAGGCATAAATAGTCTTGTAATTTGTTCTAATCCTGTATTTGGAAGGAAATACGAAACTTGACTGGTATGATATCCATCTTTTCTATTTTATATACACTAATGAAATGTGAATTAAAATTTTGTAGTGCTTTTTGACTGGTTTTAAGCGATTCCAATATAAAGGGAGGGAAACGTATGAGCTTTTGGTTTACGTTGACGATGGCAGCCTCATCTCTGAGATACTTATTGATCACAATGTAAGTTGGATTTTCAATTGTTAATGCTATTATTGTGTTCAAAATTGAGATCTTGATTAGGTTTTTATGTTTTCAGGTTGTACAGAAAGGAATAGGTCATTCTCCCCATGAAGTAACCGCCACTCTTTCCTCTTTGGATCTGAAGAAAGTTAGTGATATGAAGGAGATTTTTAGGCAGTTCCAGTTATTCTTAGTGGATTTTGAGGTAAGAGCTCCAAGTATACAATATTTATGATCTTGTGTTAGTCTGAATTTTCCCTTAAATGCTACGACATTCTTTCCTCCATCAGATTTCATCACCTAGAAATGTTTTGTTGCAGGGTACAATGCTTATAGAGATGAACAACAAATCTCCTTATCCAATTGCTCTTGAGATTACCCAGGGCTGTCCTTCATCAGATGCATGGTTACTTTTGAGAAGACTCAATTCCTCTCGTTCTGCAAATGCTCAGACTCCACCACGTCACCCCATGGATCCCTGTCCTCCAATAGATCCCATTGAGATATCCCCTTGATTACCCCACAAAGTGACCACTCTGTCCAGAAATGAAGGTTGAATGACCATAAGAATTCCTTTTACTGAAAATCTGCAGCTGTCCAGGTTATATGTGGATCCCTCTTATTGTCATTATTCAAGTTCATATACCATAAGTGCAAGCTGCAGGCAAGCGGGGGACATGGAGATTCACGCTGTTGAATAGATTTGCAGATGTGTGTGTGATAACGTGGCCATTGTTTTAGGTTTGCCTCCAAAGTCGATAATGCTCAATTTAAACCGTTGGTGGCATTGGGATTCCCTCTTTGTGTTAAACCATTGGGGCACCAGGATCCCCCCTGTTGGCCTTTGGCCTTCCAACCTCACCTTAAGTGATGATATTTGGAATGTTATTTGATTGAGTATTGTTATAGTGTATTTCATGTACTAATTTTCATTATTTACTCATTTTTATATTAATGCTTTGCACTTAATAGTTGTGGTTTACTTGTGTTTTATTTTTATAGGTACAATTCTATTGATTGGTGTTAAATTGGGCTACAAGATAATGTTTGAGGATGAATTAACTTTCTAGAGAAATTCTCGATTTCAGAAGAAGTTTGTTGATAAGACGTGGGCGCGTGCTGTCAACTGCGGACTTTACGTTTTTATTTTAACGTGTTTTATCTTTTTATTACTCTTGTAATTTGAGATAATATTTGAGATATTTTTATCTTTATCCTTTTTAAGAAAACTATAAAAGGAAGAGATAAAGAAGAATTAGGGAGATTAGAATTAGAATTGGATTATTAATTGTTTTTATCTTTTTTAGGGTTTTTTCTTTTTCTCCATGAGGAACTAAATTTATTTTTTTGGTTGAAGGTTAATGAAGTTTTGATTTACCATTACTGTGAGATCTTTCTTGTGCTTTTAATTGTTTTATTGCTTTTTGGGTATTTGTTTATTTTCTGAATTATTGTCATGATTATTTTTGTTAATTAGATAATTGGTCACTATTTAATTATTATTTAATCTATTGCCAATTGAAAGATTCATCGTATGAAGATTTTTGATGTTTTTGCGAAATAACATAAGAAGACGTTGTGTTATGAGAATAAATAATCTAATTTAAATGAACCATTGTATGTGTTTGTTAATTAGGATTTGGGTCTCTCTAGTTTTTCAGGCTGTCAATTAATTAAATCTTATGATCGTATCTAAGATTGTCTATTGATTAGGGAAATAACCAACGGTCGTATCTTGGTTATCGACTAATTAAGGAGAGATTGGCTATTAGAGTGTCTCAGTAGCTATAACTGGTCTATTCATAAGCAGTAATGATTTATAGTTGTATCGATGATCAGTAGTCGAATCAAAGCTGAATTAATTCCTTTAACTAGAGTTTTTCCATTTTGAATTACACATTTAATTTATATTTTTATTAATTTAAATTGATTTTCATTATTGTCAACAATCCCCAAATTTTACATTTTTATTTTAAAAAGAATTTAATAATTACCAATCTCTGTGAACACGATCCTGCTCAATCACTATACACAATTTTATTAGAGTAGGTATTTATATTTGCTGGCTTCGACACCCACCAAATTTTGGCGCCGTTGCCGGGGATTAGTGTCATTTATTTAATCTTTTTTACGTTTTACTTGGTTTATGGTTTGTTCTTCTCGTATAGGTACACTTTCGTTTGATCCTAAAATTGAGAAGACAGCTCGCCGGCTGAGACAACAGGCAAAGCGAGATAAGCAACAATCCTCGTCACCTTTGTTTTCTGAAACAGATACAGTGTTTGATTTGGTCGAACAAGTTATGGATAGAGCTGCGCCTGCAAAAAGAACTCTTAGAGAGTTAGCTGAACTAGATCTGAATCAGCAACCACTCTGTATTCAATATGCAGACCTGGAGGTAAATTTTAAATTAAAATATGGTCTTATTCCTTTATTACCCAAGTTTCACGGTTTTGCAGGTGAAGATCCTCATAAACATCTCAAGGAGTTTCATGTTGTGTGTTCAAGCATGAGGCCTCAAGGTATAACTGAAGAGCAGATTAAGCTGCGAGCTTTTCCTTTCTCTTTAGATGGGTTAGCTAAAGATTGGTTGTATTATTTACTTCCTGGATCGATTACAACGTGGAATGATTTGAAAAAGCAGTTCCTCGAAAAGTATTTTCCTGCTTCAAGAGCTGCCAACATCAGAAAAGACATTTGTGGTATCAGACAACTTCCTGGGGAGACTTTGTATGAGTATTGAGAGCGATTCAAACAATTGCGTGGCAGTTGTCCTCAACATCAAATTTCTGATCAACTTTTTATTCAATACTTTTACGAAGGATTGTCATTGATGGATAGGAGTATGATAGATGCTGCTAGTGGAGGTGTGTTAGTGAACAAGACCCCTACTCAAGCAAGGGAATTGATATCAAATATGGCTGCCAATGCGCAACAATTTGGTAATAGACAAAATCTCACTTCGAGAAAAGTGAATGAGGTAAGTATTTCTTCTATTGATCAACGTTTAGATAAACTCACATCTCTTGTGGAAAAGTTTGTTGTAGGTAATGTGCAACAGGTGAAGACATGTGGTATTTGTTCCAATATGGGTCATTCAACTGATATGTGTCATACACTTCAAAAAGAACCCTTCGAACAAGCCAATGCAGTTGGAGGATTTCCGGGCATGCCTCAGAGGAGATATGATCCTTATGCACAAACATATAACCCAGGATAGAAGGATCATCCCAACTTCAGCTATGGAGTTAGGCTGTCGGGATTTCAAAAACAATACCCACCAAGACAACAATTCCAATCGGTTCCTCCTCAGTCAAACTCCAAGTCAGGTATGTCTCTTGAAGAGATTGTTAAATCACTTGCAACTAACACTCAACAATTTCAGCAGGTAACTACAGCAAACATTCAAAATTTGGAGAAACAAGTGAGCCAACTGGCAACTGCAGTGAGCCGCTTAGAGTCTCAAGTATTAGGGAGATTACCTTCACAACCAGAGGTGAATCCAAAACAAAACGTTAGTGCTGTCATCCTTAGAAGTGGGAAGGAGTTGCAAGAGCCTAGCAAGAAAGTGACAAAGAACTTAAAAAATGAGCTTGAGAAGGAGGAATTGATGCCTCAATCCAAGATGCGCCACCTAGCAAAGCGAAACCCCTACCTGTGGTGATACATTCTCCTTTTCCAAGTCGATTTGCAAAATTCAAGAAGGAAGAACAAGAGAGAGACATCTTTGAGACATTTCGCAAGGTTGAGGTAAATATTCCTTTACTAGATGCTATAAAACAAATACCTCGCTATGCTAAATTCCTTAAGGAACTTTGCACCTCCAAGAGGAAGTTGAGAGGAGAAGAAAGAGTTCACATGGGGGAGAATGTTTCCGCCGTTCTCCAAAAGAAACTAACTCCTAAGTGCAAGGATCCAGGTATGTTTACTATCCCTTGCAAAATTGGTAGTGTTAGAGTTGAGAAGGCTATGTTAGATCTAGGAGCTTCTATTAATGACATGCCTCGTTCCATTTATTCATCTTTGAATGTTGGTCCATTGAAAGAAACTGGCGTGATAATTCAACTAGCTGATAGGTCTAATGCATATCTTGATGTGGTATTAGAAGATGTCTTAGTACAAGTTAATGAATTGGTTTTTCCTGCTGATTTTTACGTACTTGATATGGAAGAGGATAATTCTTCTAATTCTGTTCCAATTTTGTTAGGAAGGCCTTTTCTTAAGACTGCTAGGACTAAAATGGATGTACATAAAGAGACTATTACTATGGAATTTGATGGAGAGGTTATAGAGTTCAATATGAATGACGCCATGAAATATTCTAGGGATGAACAGTCGTTATTTTCTGTGAATGTTATTGATCCTGTAGTACAGGAAGTTTTTGATTTGAACGTTGAAGATTCATTGGTAATTGCTTCAAACAACAGCTTGGGCATCAAAGGATTGCAAAAGGATGAAAGAGAGTTTGTTTTAAATTCTGCATTGCAAGAGTTGGAGGAGATTCGAAATGAGTCTTACGAGAGTTCACGACTTTACAAGGAGAGGATGAAAACATTTCATGACAAAATGATTTTGAGAAAAAAAATTTCTGTTGGTCAAAAAGTTCTTCTTTTTCATTCTAAACTTAAATGTTTTCCTGGTAAATTACGCTCTCGATGGGTTGGACCTTTTATTGTTACTAATGTTTTTCCTCATGGTGCAGTCGAGATTCAGAGTTTGACCTCTGACAAAATTTTTAAAGTTAATGGTCATCGCTTAAAACCTTTTTATGAAGGTTTTTCGGTGAATATTGCGGAGGAAGTAGCTCTTGAGAGTCCTATTTATGGAGATTGAGTGATGAATATGTCTAGCCAAAGACATAAAACAAAGGCGCTTTTTAGAAGGCAACCCAAAGTTTTTAATGTTTATTTTAAATTTTTGTGCATGTTTGGTTTTTTGTTTTAATTTAGATTTTTTTAAAAAATAATATATATGTTTATTTTGGCCAGAAGAAACTTTTGGTTAAGGTGTGCCCACGCCTTAACTAATAAGTATTTCTGTTTTTAATTTATTATAGTAATTATTAAGGCTTGCCCATGTGCTTAATAAAAAAGTTCTTCTGTAATTTTTTTAGAGTTTCAAGTGTTTATTTTAACTTTTATTTTGTTGTTTTTATTTTAAATTTTATTCTAATATAAAAAAAAATTTGATTTTATGCTTCAATTTTCAGCAACCACAAGCCGCTTTCATCACTCTCCATGAACGATCTGCAGCACCTCTCAACGATTTCCAACCGCGATCCAGTCCAGCAATCTTCACGATCTCTAGCCGACGTCAGATCCGTTCCAGCAACCCGCGCGTCAGAACTGTTTCAGCAGCTGCTTCAATGAGCCAATCGCAGTCCACGATCCGCGCGCTACCAGCCACGTTCCAGTCGCAACATCACCATCCAGATCTATTCTAGCCGCTCGGATCCATACCAAGCAATCACCGTCCAGATCTATTTCAGCCATAACCCACGCCAGCAGTCAAATCCGCGACCAAATCTTCTCCAGAAGCCGAGCCCTTCTTCATGATCAAGCACGTCGGGAACCCACGACCCACGAGACCCAGCCAAGCCGTGTATTCACTTCTGCGCATTCAAACCCAGCAACCCGCGCGTCAGAACCTATCCAGCAGCTGCGTCAAAGAGCCAAGCCACTCTATACAATTACGCTCCACCAAGCACTCAAATCCTCTCCAGTTCCAACAACCGCAACTTCACCATCAAGTTCCAGCAACCGCGCGCGCCACCAGCCACGATCCAGACAACCACTCTCATTGCTCCAAAGCTCCAACCACTCCATATCATGTCTTTTTGAGAATAATCGGATTGCAGTTTGCTGCTGTTGGTTTACTGTTTTGACTTATCCAAATACCTATTGTGCTTTGATTTTAAATAAATAGTTAACCGTTTTCCATTATTGGATTGTCATTTATTTCCAAAAACCTACAAACAGACTTCGGTCTCCGTTTTTGCTAAACGGTTCAAGATTAGAAAACTCTCTCTTTTTTGTAAATTATCAGTTTATCGTTTTGCAATAAATAGTTTACCGTTAATTTTTAGAATGCTCTAAAATAAGTCTAGCTAACCATTAAAAGATTAAATCTTTTTTTGTAAATTATCAATTCCCCTTTTATAATAAACGGTTCAAGGGTAATTTCCAGAATCTATATTTTGATAACTTTTTGTAGAAAAATGATTTTCTGAATCAAGTTAACGGTAATTAAACTTCTTTAAACATTTCTATGGCTTTAAGAAATTCACTTTAATAGCCCTAACATTTTAATCAAGAACATATAAGTTTTGTTATCATCAAAATCAATATTATAAGATTAACATATTGCTTTGGTCAAAAAATTTGCTGGCTACTTATTAGTGTTAATAAACTCCATGTTAACTTCTCCTTTGCTTACTAAGTCATGGATGTAGTGATAATGCAACTCAATGTGCTTAGACTTCAAATGAAAAACAGGGTTCTTTGTTATAGCAAAGGCTGACATGTTGTCATAATAAATTGTTGTTGCGATTCTTGATCAAATTGTAAATCTTTGAGAATTCTTCTTAGCCAAACAGCTTCACAAGCTGATTCAATTGCTGCAATGTACTTTGCCTCAGCTAAAGATAAAGCTATTGACTTTTACTTCCTTTAGCTCCATAGTATAACGTTTGTGCCAAGAAAAAATAAATAACCTGATGTGTTTCTTTTCGTCATCAAGGGAACTAGCCCAGTAATCATTATCAATAAAACCAACAAGTTGGCAATTTTCTTCTTTTTCATACATAATCCCTTGCTTTTTTGTTCCTTCAAGATACCTTAAAATTCTTTTTGCTATAATATAATAGGACTTCCTTGGATCATTCATGAATCTGGAAAAAACACTAATAGAGTGCACAATATCAGGTCTTAAGTTGGTAAGATGAATCAATGAACTAACAAAACTTCTATAGATTCTTGCATTTGCCATTTCTTCCTTTTCATCATGCTTCAATTTTTCATTTAACCGATAGGAGTAGGTATTCGTTTCTATTTGAAGATGTGGAATTTTTTCAACAAATATTCTATGTATTTTTCTTGACAAGAGAAGATTTTTCCTTTGGCTTGCTTCACTTGAATGCCAACAAAATAATTCATTAAGTCCAAGTTTGTAATCTCAAATTCATCCAACAAGCTTTTTTTAAACACTTCCACTAATTTTATATTAGTGCCACAATAAATTAGATCATCAACAAATAGGTAAATTATAATGTCCAATTTTCATATTATAAATTATGAGAATTTGTCTCACATGTGAACGGCAATATTTCCCTCCCCAATTAGGATTTATTTAATTATTTCCTTTTTATTAGGATTTGTAGGAAAAATTACAAAATATGTATTTTCCTAAATTAATAGGGTTTTAGAGTTTTCCAAGGACCTATATATATTACACTTTTCTTTTACGTAACCCTAAAAGAATCCACAACGTATTTTCTTTATCTTCTCTGCCGCTCCTTGCCCTTTTTGTGCAAACCTTAGGATTTGAGCTACTGCTTAAGGGAGAAAGCCTTAACGGTTGGTACGTATTGCTTATAGTCCATTTCTATTTTCTATTTAAGGTTTATTTCACATGGTATTAGAATTATTACAAACTTTTTTTGCATGTCCTAGGACATGATTGTGTTGTGTATGGTACTTTAATCGATTTTTGGGTCATGATAGTCAACCTTAGACGCAATAAACAACACTGAATAATTCTGGACATCATGAATATCCCTTAATAAAACATATACTTTATAAATGGTTTTTGAGAAAAGCTTACTTTTATGGAAACTAGACATGTAGGGCTTATGGGATGAATTTTGTTTCATCATATTTGAATTTGTTTTCGAGTTTATATGCATTTTCGAATCAGACACTACAGCACTGGAAAACTACGATTTTAACAAAATGACTGTCTTCATAAAATTATTTGGGGTATCAAATGAATTCAAAAAATTCTAGAATTTTAAACATAGGTAAATATTTGTGTCAATATTTCCAGTTTTAATTTCATAATTTTTGGATTAATTCATGACTTTATAAAAATCTCAAAACCCATATTGTTCAGTTAAGGCTTTACAAGACGGTTTTGAATTTATTAAGAAATAAATAGTTTTGAAAATTTTTTTGATATCGGATCTTCTTGAAAATTTTAGGTGAGATACCCATCGATGTCCATACTGGTTCTGTAAAATATTGTGTCATTCTAATTTCTAGATTAAGAGTTAAAATTAAGAAAAATAGACCTGTACGACTATGAATTGGAAAAAAAAAATCAGGAGGTTGGAATAAGTTATTAATAGGACTTTCTTGTAATTGTTAAGGTGTTTAAGGCTATTGTAGACTTAGAGGAGTTTAGATCATTCCTTTTGTCAAGGTAAGTAACTTCATTCCTAATATACTAGATAAATATGATTATTTTAATACTATTATATGTACATGTGCTTTTGTAGTTCTTTAAAAATCAATTGTTTTTCACAAAAAAATTATTTTATGTAAATGTTTTAAATCTGAAAATTATGTTATTCTTATGGTTTTACCAAAATATTTTAAATGGTTTTAAGTATGTAATTTATTTTGTTATATGATTACCTTTTGATTTTAATTATAAGATAACTTGCAAGCCTAAATTATTATTATGGATATTTATGAATCTGATATGAATGTTTTATGTCCATGTACAATTTAAATTATTTATGATTGTATGGGGGCCACCTCTTGAAAGCTAGAGCGCCGCAAAGTGCCATTTATAGTGTAAAGTGCCACATAGTCATTACATATGAAAAACTAATTTGAATGTTTTGGCTCATTGTCAATAGTTATTCTAATTCTGATTGTATAATGCGATACATATATGTTCTGGATCAGTACTGGATTTCTATTCTAAGTGTGCACACAATATTCTGATTCTGATTCTATTTCTGGCCGAGTCACCAGGAGTATAGGTGACACTATGTGACATGAGCTAACATTTTATTTTCTGCATGTATGTTTTATTATGTGCTTTCATAATTGACTATGCTTATGATATTTTGAATTACTATGTATTTATATTATCTTATTGTAATACGTTGTTTTATGAATTATAATATATGCTTTGATAAAAAAAAGGCTTGCAAATATTTAGGTATCATTAAGCATAATATGTTAGGAATGGTTTTACTTACCGAGCTACGGCTCACCCGTCGTTATTACTTTTTGCAGATTAAGTATCTTGTTGAGAGGTATGCTTATCATTGGAGTTAGAGATTCATTTCTTTTTCTAATTGTGAGAGAAAAATAGACTTATGTTTCTTTTGAATTTATTTGTTTATGAATTTGTAATTAAGAAGTTTTTTTTTTAGACTTTTGTTAGGCCTATGTCTTTGAGAGAGACATTATTTAGAGTTGGACACTTGAATTTGTGGATTTATTGATTAAAATATTTAAGGTGTTTCAGTTTGAGATTTTTGGTGTAAAGATTTTGGTTAGTACGTAACCTCCTTTCTCACGTGCTTCACATGTGTTGGGTTTAGGGTGTTACACAAACAATAAGAAAAACAGCTTATTCTTTTTTTATATAAAGAGAAGCTTCACTTGAGCTTCTGTCAAGTCCATTTTCAATGAATTATCTATCGATTATACTATTCCATGCTCAAGGGGCTTGCTTCAAGTCATACAAGGCTTTTCAAAGTTGATAAACTTTATTTTCTTCACCTTTCACTTCATATCCTTTAGGCAGCTCAGCATAGACCTCTTCTTTAATTTCACCATTCAAATATGAAAATTTTACATCCAGCTAAAATACATTCAATTCCATTTGGCTACCAAGGCAAGAACAGTTCGAATAGTCTCTATCCAAGCAACAAGAGTAAAAGTTTCTGTAAAATCAACTCCAGGCAATTAAGAGTACCTTTTTGCAACAAGCCCTGCCTTGAATTTTTGAATTGAACCATCTTTATTGTACTTTAGTTTGAAGATTCATTTCAACCCAATTGTTTCTTTTCCATTTGACAAATTAGCCAGCTCCCAAGTCTTATTTTTCATAATGGTGGCCATTTCCTCATTCATTGCATTTATCGAATCTCCATTTCTTGAAGCCTCCTATAAGTCTTAAGGCTTACAAGAAAATAAACCAAGTTCACATGACTCATAAATTTTTCTTAATGACTTTATCTTCATTGGAGGGCTCTTATCATCTAGAGAACTTTCTGCTGCTCAATTTAGAGAATTTTGTCCCAAATTATTTTGTTGTGAAGAATTTTGTAGAGATGTAAAAGCTTAAAAAAAAAAGCTAGATGTTTGGGATTGATCTTTTTCCCACAGCTAAGTTGATGCTTCATCAAATACAACATCTCTTAAGATAAAAAGCTTATTTGTTATAGGATTCAGCAACAAATACCTTTAGACTCATCACTATAGCCAATAAACAAATACTTTTCACCTTTTTCATCAAACTTCTCCCTGTTCTGAGCTAGAATAAGTGCATAAGCAATTCCTAAAAATCTTCAAATTATCAACAATTGGCTTTCAATTATGCCAAGCTTCAATGGAGTTTTGTCTCTGATAGCTTTTATAGAAGACTTATTGAGAATATACACAGTTGTATAACATATTTCTATGCATAAGTTGTTAAGAATGCCTTTTTCTTTTAACATGCTGCTTCTCACCATCTTTACAATGGTACGGTTCTTCCATTCTGCCACTCTGCTTTGTTGTAGACTTCAGCTAATAATGAGCTGTCTTTAAATCCTCATTATCCTTGCAATAATTCATGAATGGAGTGTAGATAAATTCACCACCACAATCAATTATCAAGGTTTTCATTTTACATCTATTTTCTCTTTTTGCAAGAGCTTTAAATTGGAGAAAAGTTGAGAAAGCTTCTAATTTTTCATTCAAGAAATAAATCCGCATCATCCTTGTATAATCATCACAAAAAGAATGAAATATCTCATGTTATTTAGAGAAAGAGTCCTTGTAAGACCACAAATATCAGCATGCATCAATCCAATGAAACTTTGGCTCTTCATGAAGTTTTAGGAAATGGAAGCCTATCCATTTTTCCATAAATATAACCCTTACAAACATTTTCATAGCTTCTAACATCCGGTAAGCCAATCACCATGTTCTTTTGCTTAAGCAAATTCAGCCATTTATAGTTTAAATGGCCATAATTGAGATGCTATAAATTTGACAAATCTGAATTTTTAGTTTTGAGAGCAACATTCTCATCAAGTGGCATAATAAGAGGAAAAACCTTGTTCTTTGACATTTCAACAACGACCACCATTCGATTGTTAGTTTTATCAATAATTTTGCATTTTTCATCATCAAAATAAATTGAAAAACCCTTTTGAATTAGCTGCCCCACACTTAAGAGGTTTTGAGTTAAATTTGGAACAGAAAGAACATCATAAATGAACTTTTTGTTACTTGCCTTTGTATGGACAACAATAGTACCTTTTCTTACAGCTTTTTGCATCTTTCCATCTCCAAGCTTCACTTGCGAATTAAAACTTTGGTCAAGCATGATGAAAATGTCACGTTGTCCAATCATGTGGTTACTGCAGCCACTGTCCAAGTACCATAAATTTTGTGATTCATGTTCAGCATCTTTACTTGAATAAAACTAGTAATCTCTATCACCTTCCTTTGTAAAATTGGCCTTATTTTTTCCTTTTTTATTTTGATACCAGAATCCCTTTGTTCATGATTAGGAATGTGACACCTTGTGCATTTGTATCGATAATCTTTTGATTCATGATTAGATTGATTACAAATAATGCACTGGGAATATTTTGCTGTGAGTTCCCTCCATCATTTTCCACTTGTTGCGATTATCGTTCTGTTCTCTTTGCCCTTTGCCATGTTCTCTATTTCTTTTAGACGAGCCTTCATTCTTCTGGTCTTCCTTGCTGCTTTTATTCTGATCTGGATTATTAGTCTAGGACTGAAACGCTTGCTCTGTAGGCTGACTTAAAGATCGATTGATTCTTTGCTCATGAGACTATAATGATCCTAACAAATCTGAAAAAGTTATCTTGGACAGATCCCTTGATTCTCCAATGGCTGCTGCTGCATCATCAAACTTTGGAGGAAGAGATCTCAACACCTTTTCATTCACCTTCTCGTCTTCAATGGTGTCTCTACAACCTTTAATCTGGTTCACAATCTCAGTAACTCTGCTGCAAAAATCTTGAACGCCTTCACAGTTTTTCATTGATAAATTATTGAACTCTTTCCAAAGAGTTTGCAACTTGATGGTGACTGCCTTTTCGGAACCTTGAAATTCTTCTTTTAGATTCCAAAGCATTTTTAGCCTTTTTGACGCCAAAAATTCTGGGAAAATTTGACTTACTATCACCTAGCTCGATATATCGAAGTACTGTGGCATTTCTGTAACATATGCACCGAAATTATTTAATTGAGTGCGATGTTATTTTTATTTTTTGTTGAATTTTTTTTTTAAAAGTCTGATTGTTAAAATCGTTACGAGAAATCGGTCACAATTATTAAAATTGATCACACTCGAAATGATTTAAATTTGTCGCGACACAAAATCGAGACATTTCAAAAGCGATTTAATGGCCGTGTAATCGGGTTTTTATTTTGGCACTCGGGTCCGGATTTATTTTTTTTTTAAAAAAATATTTCTTACTATAAATGGAAAGTGAGAGAGAGAGAGAGGCATTTTGTTTTCCTAAAATAAAAAGAAGAGAGAGAGAGAGAGAGAGAGAAAGAAAGAGCCGTTGACACGATTGACCAAACTGACCGGTGCCCGACCCGCGACTAAGACCCGGCTAGATCTCGGGTCTCCGGCCACCTCACTGGCCACGCTTGGTACCGATGTGAAGCTTGTGAGCCGGCCAACGTATCCCTACCGTCCTTGTCACCAAAAAATGATGCGAACACCGAAAAACAGACACGAAAACCCGCGGCCAAGACTCATTTTGCTCGCCGTTGATTTCGCCGGTTTTGGGCCGATCCACCGCTTGGATCTTGTTCCTTAGCTTCCCTTCATTGTTTTCTGACCAACCCCGTCACCTGAAACGACCGGATTGCCGCCGATTGACCGCCGGAAAGCTCACAGTTTTTGGGAGCTAGATCCACCGTTACAACCGCGCGTGGGAGGTCACCCGGCACCATTGGACTCACCGAGATAAGATCTAGCAGACCTGAGCTTCTCGTCACCGTTAGATAGGTTCTGGTCACCGTTGACCGTTAGGGGTAATTTGGTATATTCATAAACTTTTGGGGTAATTCTGTAATTTTAAAATCAGTGGACATTTTGGTAATTTTAGGTGAGGACAGTTAGGTAATTTAAGACTTCGGGGGTAACTCAGTAATTTACGTTGTTAAGGGCATTTTGGCAATTTTACAGTAGTTTGTCGAGGGTAATTTTATAAATTCAAAATTTGTGGATATCTTTGTAATTGGAATTGAGGATAGTTTGGATAGTTTGATAATATGTGATTCTGAGGATAATTTGATGAATTTTGATATCGAGGGTTTTTTGGTAATTTTATGAATTCAAGAATATTTTGTTACGGATAAATGTCATTTCGACCATATTAGTTATAATTCGTGATTATAGTTAGTAATTATATTATTTCCTCAAATTAGGACAATCCATAAACGAGAATCAACCCACGGACGTTGTCAATTTCGAGTTCGGACACAGTCACTATGAGTGGAATATACGAAACCTATTTTCATTGTGATTTATTATAATTTTAAAATATGGTAAAGCATGCTTGCGAGATTGATTTTAAAGGTTTCGATTTAATGATTTTATATAAATGGATTTTATTTGTGTTTTGGTATTTAGTACGATAAATGTGTTTGATTAATGATTTTGGTTACCGATTTTGAATATGCATGATAATATTTTAAAGAAAAGAAAGCAGATTTAAGAGATGTTAACTGAAAAAGGAAATGAGATTTCGAATGTGATTTTGGATGAGATTATATGTTTATGTACATGTGTACAAAGGTATATGAATATAAGCATAATGATTAGTTTTAAAATCATTAGACAGTACCCTCCCCCTTCAGATACAATGATATAGATGAGATGAGATATGTAGGTGGTATGATAAATACAGAGATACTGGTAATGAGATACAGATGAGATACAGGTTTTTGGGGCCCGTCTAAGTACACATAGATGCTTTGGGCTGTGTACTCGGGCGACTTTGTCTTTTGGGGACGAGATTATGCATGCACAGATATGATGAGATATGAGATGATATTTTCCGATCTATTCGTGTAGCTCCAAGGCGTGGCGTTACCCAGATAGTACGTCATTACCTGTTCGTTGAGGTCAGGATATGATGAGATATGATATGGCTTTTCCCTGTTTATCCGTGTAGCTTCGGGGCATGATTGTACCCAGATAGTACTTCATTGCCCGTCCGTCGAAGTCCGGATATGATGAGATTATTTCCCCTGGGTACTTGTTTGGTGATAGTTTTCGGTCTTTCAATATTGATGTTATAAGTATTATGAATTTTCATTGATTTATGCAGTATATGAGTACATGTATTTGATTTAATAAGTTATTTAAGTTTTTGTGATTTTTTTATGAGTTGGTATTTAGATATGATTAATTAATTGAGAGTAAAGTTATGTTGAAAAACTACTATCCACTCATTGAGTTTTATATTCATCCCATTTTATTATATTCCCCCCGCTGGGAGACTCGTAGACAACAAGTTGACCAAAGAAGTAATAGTAATTTTCAGAATTTTGGCCACGTTATGATGTTAGGAGTTATCGATTGTTTTATTGAAATATTTTGAGATTGTAATTTGTTACATTTCGGAGATTGCAGTTAGCATATGTATTTTATTTGATATCAAATAATTGAGTGATTTGGTATTTGGTTGAGATAATTGATTGACGAAGTTGGTTGTATTCGGAAATTATTTGGGAGTGTTTGATTTATAATTTTGTAGATTTGGTTGTATAATAAATATAGGAAAGATTTTGCCGAATCTTTCGGCAGAATCTTGATTAATCGGATTACGTCAGAAAGATCATATAGAATTAGGCCGATTCACCCTGGGAGTTCGGGGCGTGTCGTGTCAAGTTGGTATCAGAGCATGGTTTTAGATTCTGTAGACTTTATTATCGTAATTAGAATAAGTTTTACAGTTATTAAGTGGAAATTATTATTTTGTAGGCATCATCATGCTCCGTTGTAGCAATAGAAGTGGTCGAGGTCGAGGTCGTGGCCGTGGTCGTACTAGGCTAATAGCTGGGTTGACTCTAGGCGTTGTACCTGCAGGGGAAAATGAACTCGTGAACGAGAGCATAGTTGAGTCCTCAACGCATGAGGTGGCACAACAGGCACCAGAGAATGTGCCGAACATTGAGCAGTCATTTGATAGACTAGCACAGATTATGACTGCAGTGGTATAGAATCAGACTCATGCGCATACCGGTCATGCTAATACTATAGAGCGCGTGAGGAGTTTGGGGGCTAAAAGTTTCAATGGTTATAGAGATCCACCTGAGGCAGAGTCGTGGTTTGTTAAGTTAGAACGTATTTTCGATGTAATGAAATGCCCGGAAGAGGATAGACTTTCCTTTGCCACTTTTCTACTTGAGGATAGGGCATACCATTGGTGGCAGACAGTGAAACGTCGATATCAAGGGCATGATGCGATTACTTGGTTTATATTTCGTAAGGAATTTTACGATCATTATTTTCCAGTTGTATACCAAGATATTAAATGCAGTGAATTCCTCCGATTGGTTCAGGGATCCATGTCTGTTGAGGAGTATGAGAAGAAATTTATGGACTTCTCTAAATTTGCTACACCTGCAGTGGGTGATGAGAGGAAGAGATGCAGACGATTTGAAGAGGGTCTTCGATTTGAGATCCGCACAACTGTGACTGCATCGTGGTATACTGAGTTTACTAAGGTAGTTGAGGCAGCAAAGAGAGTAGAACATAGTATCTCGAAGGGATGCAGAATTCAAGCCTTGAAACAAAAAATGTAGTCAGAGTTTGATAGAAGGTGGCTCAGTAGTAAGCCGCCTAAGAAAGGAGGGACTTATGCTAGTTACTCTGACAATATTTACAAGAGTCAGGGTACGGGTTTCAGGGGAGATTCGAGACAGAATGTCAGTAACAGTTTAGTGCAGCAGTCCGTAAGGAGTAATGTGAGGACTCAGGGACAATATGACCGGAGTAGCGGAGAACACTGAGGTGATCGTTCGAGGAATATACAACAGATTTCTTGCCCCTCGTGTGGCAAGAATCATCAGGGCCAGTGTCGTGTTAGGGACAAGGTGTGTTATCTCTGTAGACAACCTGGACATATTAAGAGATTCTGCCCTAATTTGTCTCAGGGTGATAGTTCCGCTCGAGGGATAGCCCCACAATATCACTCTCACTCCGAACAAACTCTAGGTCAGAGAGGTGTGCAAACCGGGGGTTCTACATCTACGTTTCGAAGCCAGACAGTTACCCCGAGTCAAAGAGGTCAAACTGGTCGGCCTCATACTCAGGGTCGAGTTTTTGTATTGACACAGCATGAGGCTCGTGCTACCCCAGAAATCATTATGGGTACGTTATCTATTTTTGGCCGCGAGGCCTATATTCTTGTTGATCGTGGATCCACACATTCTTTTGTTTCCTGTATGTTTGCAATACATATAGAGCGAGAGCGTGAACCACTGGATTGTGATTTAGTTGTTAGTACACCTATTGGGGGTTCACTATTTACTGAGAGTGTGTATCGAGATTGTATGATTAGTTTGGGTTAGCATGACTTTGAGGTAAATTTGATTATTTTAGACATTCGAGATTTCGATGCTATTTTGGGTATGGATTGGCTTGCATTTCATCATGCTACTGTGGATTATTTCAAAAAGGAAGTTATGTTTAAAAAGCCAAGAAAAACCGAGGTGAAATTCTGTGGAGAGCGTAAATTATTACCCTCATGTGTCATATCGGCTATTAGTTGAAGACGATTGTTACGAAAAGGATGCTCAGCTTATCTTGCATATGTGGTAGACACAGAAGCTAAAGAGTTAAGATTAAAGGATATCCCAGTAGTCAAGGAGTTTCCAAATGTATTTCCAGATGACCTTCCGGGGATGCCACCTGATAGAGAAATTGAGTTTTCTATCGATTTAGTCCCTGAGACAGCTCTTATATCTATAACATCATACAGGATGGCTCCAGCTGAATTAAAGGAACTTAAAGCTCAACTATAAGAATTGGTGGATAAAGAATTTATTAGACCCATTGTATCTCCGTGGGGAGCTCCAGTTTTGTTTGTTAAGAAAAATGATGGTACTCTTAAACTCTGCATTGATTATAGGCAGTTGAACAAAGTTACAGTACGCAATAAGTACCCTCTTCCGCGTATTGATGACTTGTTTGATCAACTTCAGGGAGTAAAAGTGTTTTCTAAGATCGACTTGCGCTCAGGATATCATCAGCTTAGAATCAAAGAGTCTGACGTTCCTAAGACAGCATTCAGAACTCGTTATGGACACTATGAATTTCTAGTAATGCCATTCGGGTTGACTAAAGCTTTTATGGACCTCACGAATAGGGTATTTCGCCCTTATCTAGATCAGTTTGTGACTGTGTTCATTAATGATATTTTGGTGTATTCTCGGAGTCAAGAGGAACATGCGGAGCATTTTCAGATTGTTTTGTAGATTTTAAGACAAAAGCAGTTTTATGCCAAGTTCAACAAGTGTGAGTTCTGGTTGGACAAAGTAGTATTTTTGGGCCATGTGATATCAGCTGAAGGCATCTATGTTGATCCTCAAAAGATCGAAGCTGTTGTAAAATGGGAACAGCCTATAAATGTTACTGAGGTTCGGAGTTTCCTTGGATTAGCTGGTTACTATCGTAGATTTGTGGAAGGATTCTCCAAGATTGCCATTCCCTTGACACGGCTAACCAGGAAAAATGCTAAGTTCCAGTGGGATGATGACTGTAAAAAGAGTTTTCAAGAACTTAAGACACGTCTCACATCGGCACCCGTTCTTACGCTTCCGTCTGGGAACGAAGGATTTTTTGTATACAGTGATGCCTCTAGGCATGGATTGTGCTGTGTGTTAATGCAACATGGAAAAGTGGTGGCCTATGCATCTAGAGAACTTAAGAAGCATGAGCAAAACTACCTAACACATGATTTAGAGTTAACCGCTGTGGTGTTTGCATTCAAAACATGAAGGCATTACTTATATGGGGTCACATGTCAGATCTTCACAGATCATAAGAGTTTAAAGTATTTGTTTACTAAAAAAGAGCTAATGGTGCGTTTACTAAACTGGAATCGGAAAGAGCAAGAATGTGAATGGGCTAGAATGAGAATAAGGAATGAGAATCAGAATAAGTTGTTTACTTGAACCATAGAAATCAAAATCGGAATGAGCTGGATTACCATTAATGTGTTTACTTTGTCTTAGAATCGGAATCGGAATCGGAATCGAAATGAATTTGATTGTAATAAATTACCAAAAAGTACTTAATGAATTATTTTCATAATCATTATTTTATATTTTAATTATAGTGATTATTTATTCAAAAAATTTATTATTATTAATTATTGTCAATAATATATTATATATTAATTAATTATAAAATTAATTAATTAATTATAATAATATACTAATTAATTATAATAATTATATTATTAATTATTGTGATTATTTAGTCAAAATGATGTTTTTATTAATAGTTATTGTTAATAATGTATTAATATAATAATTAATATTAATTTTTCTATTAATTATTTATTATTAATAATAAATGAATTAATTATAATAATAGTAATATATTAATTATTGTGATTATTTAATCAAAAACTATAATTATTAATATATTATTGTTAATAATATATTTATATATTAATTAATAGTAATAATTATATGAATTAATTGATGATAATATACGAATTATATTATAATAATTATATTAATAATTATTATAATATAATTCGTATATTAATTAATTATAATAATAACATATTAATTATTGTGATTAGTTAGTCAAAAACTATAATTATTACTAGTTATCATTAATAATGTTTTAATATAATAACTAGTAGTAATAATTATATTAATTAATTAACAATTGTATTAATAATTATTATAATAGTATATTAATTAATTAATTATAATAATAAAAATATATTAATTATTGTGATTATTTATTCAAAAAATAAAATTATTAACATATTATTGTTAATAATGTATTAATATAATAATTAATGGTAATTTTTATATTAATATATTATTAATAATAAATGAATTAATTATAATAATAGTAATATATTAATTATTGTGATTATTTAATCAAAACTATAAATATTAATATATTATTGTTAATAATATATTTATATATTAATTAATAGTAATAATTATATGAATTAATTGATGATAATATATGAATTAATTATAATAATTATATTAATAATTATTATAACAATAAATTAATTAATTATAATAATAATAACATATTAATTATTGTGATTACTTATTAAAAAACTATAATTATTAATAGTTATTGTTAATAAGATATTAATATATTAATTAGTTATAATAATTATATTAATTAATTAACTATAATAATATTTTATTAATTATAATAATATATTAATTATTGTGATTATTTATTCAAAATTTTAATTATTGATAATAATGTATCAATATATTAATTAATTATAATAATAATAATAACATATTAATTATTATGATTATTTTTTAAAAAACTATAATTATTAATAGTTATTGTTAATAATTAATTAATATATTAATTAGTTATAATAATTATATTAATTAATTAACTATAATAATATTGTATTAATTATTATAATATATTAATTAATTAATTATAATAATATATTAATTAATTACAAAAATAAGGACAAAGTGGGTATTTTTAATTTTGAGGAGGCAAAATGAAAATTCGAGGGGGAATGGGAGATTGATTCCAACCTCCCCCATGGGAATCAATCTCCCATTCCTCATTCCCAAATAGTGGTGGGCCCCACGATTTCGATTCTGATTCATGCTCCATTTTTGTGAAGTAAACGCCATCAATCATTCCGATTTCGGATTCCGATTCCTCAATCCGGGAAGTAAACGCACCATAAATTTAAAACAGAGGAGGTGGATTGAGCTAATTAAAGATTACGACTGCACTATTGATTATCATCCGAGCAAAGCGAATGTGGTAGCAGATGCACTAAGTAGAAAATCCTCCAACTCTATATCTCACTTACGAGTGTCATATATGCCTTTGTTGATCGAGTCGAGATCTTTGGGAGTCGAGTTGGAAGCTGATAATTTCGGAGCTTTGATAGCTAATTTTCGAGTTAGGTCAACTTTGATTGACAAAGTCCACCAGATGCAAGACAAAGACCCGCAGTTAATGAAGTTGAGAGAAGATGTGCAAAAAGGTCTACGAACCGACTTTACAGTGAGAGATGATGGAGTCTTAGTCATGGGTGATAGACTTTGTGTACCTGATGTTACGGAGTTGAAAAAGGAGATCATGGAAGAAGCTCATTGTTGACTTATACGCGATGCATCCCGGTAGTACGAAGATGTATCGTATTTTTGAGAGATCATTATTGGTGGCGGGGCATGAAAAGAGAGATAAGCGGAATTTATTTCGGTGTTTAGTTTGCCAAACAGATTAAGGCCGAACATCAAAAACCTGCAGGATGTTCTCAGCGGCTTCCTATTCCTAAGTGGAAATGGGAGCATATCACTATGGACTTTGTAGTAGGACTTCCACGTACTCAGAGTAGGCATGATAGTGTTTGGGTGGTTGTTGATCGACTTACAAAATCTTCTCACTTTTTATCATTTAAGACCACCTATTCGATGGACAAGTTTGCAAGTATTTATGTGGCTGAGATAGTTCGACTTCATGGAGTACCGGTGTCTATTGTTTCAGATAGAGATTCTCGATTTACTTCTAAATTCTGGACCAGCTTGCAAAAGGCTTTAGGCACTAAGTTGAAACTCAGTACAGCTTTTCATCCACAGACTGATGGTCAGTTAGAGCGTACTATTCAAACCTTGGAGGATATGTTGCAAGCTTGTGTTTTGGAGTTTAAACGTAGTTGGGATATTTATTTACCCTTGATGGAATTTGCTTACAATAATAGTTCCCAATCTAGATCGAGATGGCACCATATGAGGCTTTATATGGTAGAAAATGCAGAACTCCAATATGTTGGGATGAGGTTGGTAAGCGGAAATTATTTGGTCCCGAATTAGTTCAGGATACTAATGATAAGGTACAACTTGTTCGGGATAGATTAAAAGTGGCCCAAAACAGACAAAAGAGATATGCAAATAAGCGTAGGCAGGAACTTGAGTTGGAAGTTGGTGATAGAGTTTTCATACGGATTTCTCATTGGAAATGAGTACTTAGATTTGGGAAGCACAGGAAGCTAAGCCAATGCTACATTGAACCGTATGAGATTGTAGGGCGAGTTGAAAGAGGATTTGACTTATGAGGAAGAATCAGTGTAGATATTGGAAAGAAAACACCAAGTCTTGCGTTCCAGAACTATTCCTTTAGTAAAAGTGCTATGGAGGAATCATGCAAAAGAGGAGGCTATATGGGAACACGAGGACTTAATGAGAGTTCAATATACTCACTTGTTCTCATCAGATGTGTAAATTTCGAGGACGAAATTTTTATAAGGAGGGAGGATTATAACATATGCATCGAAATTATTTAATTGAGTGCGATGTTATTTTTATTTTTCGTCGCAAATTTGTTTTAAAAGTTTGATTGTTAAAATCGTTACGAGAAATCAATTGCAATTATTAAAATTGATCGGTCTAAATGATTTAAATTTGTCACTTACACAAAATCGACATTTCAAATGCGATTCAATGGCCGTGTAATTGGATTTTTATTTTTCGGGTCCAGACATTTAGTTTTAAAAAAAAATTTCTTACTATAAATGGGGAAAAGTGACTTAGAGAGAGAGGCATTTTGTTTTCCTAAAATGTAGAGAAGAGACTCGAGAAAGAGAGAGAGAGAGAGAGAGAGAAAGAGCCGTTGACCTTCGGTTGACCAAATCAACCCGTGTTGACCACACCAAGACCCAATCGATCTTGAGACTCCACACCTCACCTACGACGTATCCTTGCTCAGCCCTTGTCACCTAAAACCGATAACACCGGAAAACAAACCCGAAAACCCGCGGCCAATACCCATTTTGCTTGCCGTTGATTTCGCTGGTTTTAGGCCGATCCACCGCTTGGATCTTGTTCCTCAGCTTTCCCTCATTGTTTTCCGACCAACCCCGTCACCTGAAATAGCCGGATTGCTGCCGATCGACCGCCGGAAAGCTCACGATTTTTGGGAACTAGATCCGCCTATCGCCACACGTGGGAGGTTACCCCGACAATTGGACTCACTGAGGTCGATCTAAGACCTAAGCTTCCCATCGCCTTTAGATGAGTTCCCGGCCACCGATTGATCAGGGCAATTTGGTATATTCATAAACTGTTGGGGTAATTCTATAATTTTAAAATCAATGGACATTTTGGTAATTTTAGGTGAGGACAGTTAGGTAATTTAAGACTTCGGGGGTAACTCAGTAATTTACGTCGTTAAGGGCATTTTGGCAATTTTACAGTAGTTTGTCGAGGGTAATTTTATAAATTCAAAATCGGGATATCTTTGTAATCAAAAGGATAGTTCGATAATACGTGATTTCGGCGATAATACGTGAATTTTAATGTCTTAGGTATTTTGGTAATTTTAAGGAATTCAAGAATATTTTGTTACGGAGCAAACGCTGCTTGAGCATATTAGTTATAATTCGTGATTATAGTTAGAATTATGTTATTTTCAAATTAGACAATCCAAAAACAGAATCAGCTCCTGACACATTTGCCGATTCTCGAGCCGTGACACCGCCATCAAGGAAGATATACGAAACTTATTTTCATTTTGATTTATTATAATTTTAAAATATGGTAAAGCATGTTTAAGTAGATTGATTTTAAAGGTTTCGATTTAATGATTTTATATAAATGAATTTTATCTGTGTTTTGGTATTTATTACGATAAATATGTTTGATTAATGAGATTTCGTACACGATTTTGAATATGAATTTATAATATTTTAAAGAAAAGAAAGCAGATTTAAAAGACGTTAATAAAAGGAAATGAGATTTCGAATGTGATTTTTGAGATTATATGTTTATGTATAGCCGTAAAAAGATATGAATATAAGCATAATGATTAGTTTTAAAATCATTAGACAAAGATTCTCCCCTTCGTATACAAAAATACATGTATTTAGATGAGATATTATGTGGTATGATAAATACGTAGATACTAGAACGAGATACGATGATACAGATGAGATATTTTTCGATCTATTCTCAGCACACAAAGAGGTTGATTGTAGCCAAATAGTACGTGCGACTTTGTCGTGATAGGACAGATGATGTCATGACGTATGATGAATGAGATGAGATGATATTTTCCGATCTATCCGTGTAAACTGGGCTCCGAGTGGGCTGGGTACAGATTCAGATAAGACGCCATTGCCTCGTCCCACTGCTCCTGTATATTATAGAGCATGATATGGCTTTTTTCGATCTATCCGCTAGCTCCTGGGGCGTGATTGTATCAGATAAGACGTCATTACCCATCCGTCTACGAGGTCTGAATTATGATGAGATTATTTCCCAGTACTTGTTTTGATAGCTTTTGGTATTTTCGATATTGATATTATAAGTATTATGAATTTCCATTGATTTATGCAGTTATTCTAGCATGGATTTGATTTAATAAGCTTATTTAAGTTTTTGAGATATTTTCAAGAGTTGGTATTTTGATACGATTAATTAATCGAAAGAAAATTATGTTGAAAACTATTATCCACTACCAAACAAGTTTTATACTCATCCCGCTTTATTATATTTCCACAAATGCAGTGAGACTCAAAAATAAATAATCACCAAAGCAAAGAATAGTAATTTTAATTTTGGCCACGTTATGAGATGGTGGAGTTATTGATTGTTTTATCAAATATTTGATCAGAATTTATTACATTTCGAGATCATGTTAAAGATACGTATTTTATTTGACATCGAATAATCGAAGGATTCGTATTTTGGATTTGAGATAATTGATTCGAAGTTGGTTGTATTCTAAATTACGGGGAGTCTTGATTTATAATTTTGTAGATTTGGTTGTGTAATAAATATAGGAAAGATTTTGCTGAATTTTGTGAGAATCGATTAATCGGTTACATTCGTAAAGATTATATAGAATTAGGCCGATTCACCCTGGGAGTTCGAGGCGGGTCGTGTCAATTTCTTTGTATGTTTTCTTTAAATTGTTGTTGATGTGCTTGAGTCCAATCTGAAGAACTCCCAAATTCTGGTGGTTTAGCATATCCATCTTCAACAATATCCTATAAATTTTTAGAGAGAAAAAATGTTTCCATTTGACTACTTCAATAATCAAAATGCACTCCTTCAAATATTAGAACTTGACTAGAGCATACGAAAATAATGTGGGTAGGTATTTGATGCCATTTTAAGGGTGTTATGAAAAGCCCTGATACCAAATTGGTTGGATCTGGCTGAAGTGTGGAGGAAATTTTATTTAAGAATATAGTTTGTTGCTAAAAAAGGGCTTTTTGCTTCATTGCTTAATTCTTTTTCTTAATATTTGATTACAACTAGAGTTCATATTTTTGTGCGTAGTAAACTCTAGAGATTACATTAATCATGCTTTAGATTTCCCAAAACTAAATTATAAGCATAAATGCTACTTCCTTTAATTCATGTTGAAAAAAAACCATAGAAAACTTCAAATTTCTTGCTCAATGTACTGCATTACTAATTACATCTCAACACTTTTAAATGTACATATTTTGTGGGTAGTGGCTTGTCACTTATATGCCTTGAATGAGTTGATAAATTAAAAACTACCAACTATGGTCAGAAGACCGGTGTTCAGAGACTATCAAAGATGCTCTTGAGGTTTTTCTTTTTGTATCTATTTCCC
>JASUUG010000051.1:0-60727 GCA_030449905.1 Luvunga scandens
TGACATTGGTTGAATTTTCGCAATCGCCATGAAAACTTAGAAACATTTAGCATTAGTAGTAAAATTTTGTAACAGGTAGTTAGTAATAGAAACATATTAAACTCGGCTTCCCTTTTGCTTGCAACTAAAACTTGTTTGACACATATCAAATTTTGTACCCTAATACTTGCACGGCAGGTGAGAGCTTTTAGAAAATTCTGGGAAATGTTGCCTCAAAAAGTTTTGATTCATTCCGTTAATATGAAGTTCAGGTAGCACTTATCAAAAGCTAATGTGAAGCTGGGGAAATTCATTTGATTTTTGTCCTTAAATCCCATGTTTTATATTTATTTTGTCACGTTCTTTGATCAGGACAGTAAAAATAGTAGTGAATGTTCAGAAAAAGTAATGCACGCTTCGCAGCTTAAATGTGCTTTTGAATTGCTTGATTCCAACTTCTTCAATGAAAGAAAGGTGATTTCTTAAATACATTGTACAATTATATTTCATTTGGCCTACTTTTGATTCTCTTTTTCCATAATAACAGTAGTTGATTAAACCTTTTTCGGTTTAGGTGTTGGAGATTGCAAAAGGTGCAACAGAGTTCAATTTACCTATAATCAGAGCCAATAGGAAACTAATCGCTTCCGAGAATGGAGGTTTGTGTAACCCATCGGTTTTGACTTTTAATCCAGATTGGGGTACCGAACAGGAACAACAAGCAAGCAAAATATTTAATTATCCTTCAACCTCTGGCATTCAAAAGCCGGAGAATGAAGAAGAGATTGCCTTCATGAGTGTAAGTCTGTGACTGACAGAGTTTCAGTCTGTGATTTATTTCATTGTTTCCCTACTTGTGCGTATCAACTTGTGGAGTCTTTCATCAGGTTCTTGAATTAGGGGCACTTATTAGGACAAAACAAATTACATCTGAGGAGCTTACTAGAATATTTCTGAAGAGATTAAAGAGGTAACAGAGTGGAAAATGCACTAATCAACATCTTTTGCTGTCTGATATTTAAATTTGTTTTTCTAATACTATTGGTGTGTGTGGAAACAAAAGCGTTGCAATTCTGCTCTTGAAGCTGATTCACTTATACTGATGAATTAGCTTATCAGCAAGCAAAGAAGCTGATGATTTGCTGGCTCAAAGGAAAATATTGGGTATATCTTGCTCTATATATTCTCAGGATAATCCAAAATTAATACGGAATCTTCTGCGTTCTTGTTAGTTTACATCAATTTGATACAAGCAGTGAGTTTTCAGAGTGGAGGTACGATGCCTGACAAATATTATTTTCAGGGCATCACATTAACCCAACAAAAGCAATTGATTGTTAAGATGTTAACCTTTAAAACTCATTGACTTTTAGAAATTGCCTTATCGAATAGTTTATCCAGCATAAGTTTTAGACAGTTCCCAGCTCTTGGGATTTGAGAACCTGTTAGATCTTACAGATGGATCAACATTAAGTTTTGATCAGTACTAAATGAAAAGGAGGGAGTGGTTTGTCTTCAATATGATGTGCAAAGGTTCATTTCATTGTTGGGGGAGCTTTACAGTCAGATTCTAATTTTCTGAAATGTATACTAAAAATCTGGATGCGGTCCTTTTTTGCATATTTACTCATTGTTGAATTAATATTTGATTTCATAATGAATTGTTTTATAGGACCTCTCCATGGGATACCTTATGGGTTGAAGGATAATTGCAGTACCTCAATATAAGACTACTTAGTTCGACAACTTTCAAAAATCAAGTTCTCAACACCGAAGCCTGGGTTTACAAGAGGTACTGGACATATCTGAAACTGTATTACTCAAATGTATAAAAGGATACATTATATTTAGCAAGTTGATTTTTGACTCCATTTTGTTACAGGTTGAAGTCTGCAAGGGGCAGTTCTTGTTGCAAAGCTTGTTTCCGGATCTCTGGCATATGATGATATCTGGTTTGGTGGCAGGACAAAGGAATCCATGGAATATTGAGGAATTCCTCGACAGGTTCATGGCTGGTCCTGCTGCTGCACCTCCGCAGGTATTCTCCTGCTTTCATATTGCTAAATATTTGCTTTTCCTTCAGTCTGTTTCTTTGCTTTTCATCTTGATTTTAGCAAAGCCTAGACCATATTTAGTTGCTGCCAAGTCTTGAACTGCTAGAAATGAGAAAGTATATTCTTTAAACAGGTATGGTGCCATTTGCAATTGGTTTAGAAACAGCTGGTTCCATGACCTACCCTGGAGCTCGATGGTGTGACAGCGCTGCGCCTAACTTTTGGAACCGTTGGTCGAACTGGTGTTATGAGTATATCAGAAAGCCTTGTATATCCCAAAATCTTTCTTGTGGTCATTTTCCTTTTTTCTTCCACCATTTTCTTTTGGTTGGTCCAGTGTGGTTTCAATCTAACCGTGTTTGGCAGGATAAGCTCGGACCATTCTGTAGAAGTGCTGCTGATTGCACAATTGTTTTGGATGCTATTCGGAGGAAAGGATCCAGATGATCTCTCATCAAAAGACTTTCCATTTGCCGATCCATTCTCAGTTGACATTACAAAACTTACAGTTGGCTATCTTGAGGATGCTGAGAAGGAGGTTAGATGGGCTATTTTCTTTATTTTTATATTAAGTGTTAAACTAACTGCCAGCTCTCACTATGGTCATGGTGGTATGGTGCTTACATGTTCACCATATTATCAGGTCCTGCCTTCAAGAAACGTTAGTACTTTCGAAGCTAGAAAAGTGTTTAACTAACTCCCATCCCGGTGCCAAACATGTTCGGGTCATTTGCATTGCAAATTTTGTTGTATTCTATTGAGTTTTTTCACCTGCTAGACTAATTTAGATTTAGTTTTCCCTAAAATTCAACTTTTTGATGAAAATGCTAGGTTGTTCAAGTTCTTGACAGAAAGGGCATTAAATGGTTCCTTTTAAAGCTAAATTACACAGTCGACTCTGTTCAAAGGAATCCTAAACTTCACAATGGATGTGCCGACATGTTGGCTCACTTTGATGAGTGCAACGCTCTGGGAAGGATGATATTTATGAAGCTCAGGATCAATGGCCTGTCGGGTTAGTTCCCGCGCATAATTACTGCAGTAGATTATATACAGGTTAGTTGTCTACTCAGTCTGCATCAAATATTTCAGAAAATGAAAATTGCAAAGAAAAAAACTGAGAAAAACTAGGTGATTTCCGCGATTAATGAAAACATAAACTACCACGAGACCATTTCTCATGATTCAAATCACTATATTTCATGTAAAAATCTAGTTCTAGACCTTTTGGATTTAAGTCCATGTATTAGTTCCTGGTTGACATTGCTACTAAGACCTGTGAATCATTATATTCTCAACTGCAGAACTGCTTCATAGAAGTTATAATGATTTATAGTCAATATGTGATTCATCATCAATTGTATTGAAGAGCATGAGTGGCAATTTAGATGCGATAAGGTTTGTCAATCACGAACGGCCAATTTGATCATTCCTACAGAAAAAGTGATTAATTGGAGAACTGAAAAGTAACATGTATGATCTTACTTTCTGAGACGTGTTAAAAATTAAGATTTTGTTAATCACTTTCCACAGGCACAGAGAGCACGAGGGAGATTAATTAGGAGGTGAAAGAAAGTTTCACTGTTGATCTTATTCATTGAAAATGTAACTGACTGGAGAAGGTTTGCTTGGGAAATCTGGGCTGGTTTGCCAGTAATTGTTGTTCCAGCCGGTTTCAAAATATATCTAATCCACCTCCAAGTGGATCTCAAGAAGAACCACCATTACTACTGGCATTTATGCTCCTCCTAAGCATGATCACATCGTAAGCTCCATACCAGCCTCAACCTTTGCATTTACCATCTTCTCTCATTCTCTCAATTGTGAGCTTTTTATTTGTCAATCATTTTTTTTGGGTGCTATCTAGTGTGTCGTATAAAAATCTCTGAAGTTGCTTCAGTGATCCTGAGGTGAGCATTCTGTATATGGAGTAAATTGATTGTGTTCTTTTTCCCTTTCCCACATGTAGGCTTTGGCATTAGCAATGGCATATCAGTCAGTCACAGATCACCACAAGCAGCGCCACCTATAGATAACCTGGGGCCAAAATGACATCATCCCAGATCCACCTACAGTTACCATCCTCCTGAATATTACATCTTTGAAGGTTTCCTATCTTGAGTTCCAATGTGTATGCATCCTTCAGCACCATTATTGGGAAGTGCATCAGATTATTTATTTATTATTTTTTTTTTGCATACAGAATGAGTAGTGTAAAAAAGTAGTATGTGCTAAAGATAGTATCTACATTAATGTACAAAACATGATTATGTGAAAGGCAGTGGTAACTTGTTTTAAATAACAGAAACTAATGATAATAGTGCCAGTGGGATTGAAATTTATGTTTTTAAAAGTCAATGTTTTTTTCATGTACAATTGCTGTGAGGACTTAATCAAGTGTCATGTTCTCTTCATAAAAGCTATGTGTTCGTAGCCTGCAGAAAGGGGGAAAAAGGTTACATTATGGGACCAAAACTATGAAACAGGAATGCCGAATTAGGAATTATGATGTCTTTGGGCATTAGCAGAAAAGCCTCTGAAAGTGAGTCTGGTGTCATGGATAATGAATTGGATAAAGCTTAGGGAGCACTAGAAAATAAATTCATGAGGGCTTTGGAGAAGGCATATGGAAAAGCACTTTTGGTAGAAAGCTAGAAAGTCAATTATTGATTCTGCAAATGCACAAATTGTGGACGGTTCAAGATTAGACCTACCAAGAATACTGCATCTCTTGTTGTCAATGTTATCCAAAAGGGGGCAGCAAAAGATTCCACAATCAATTCCGTGGTGCCATTTGGGAAAAGGTACCGTTGTTATTTGGTTATCTGGGTTGCACAGAAAAGCGAATATGTAATACTGATTTGTGGATGAAATTGTTGGTCCAAATTGAATTAGCAAAAGAGAACACTAATTATTCATTTAGGATTGAGGAGTTGGAACTGATAATTATTGAGGTGGAAACAATGTAATGCAATAATATGGTCTGAGTTCAACATTTAATGATTATTAATTTTCCTCTATTAGAGATGATAAGTTCATTCTTTCATTGAGATAAACTTTCCTTTCCGTCAAGATTTTCCTCTCTTTCATGCATCTTCTTGACTGTATCCCTTTATTTGGCATCATTTTAGTGGTCTTTGTGTTTACTTTCATTTGTTGATTTTGTCCTTTTTCGGATCAAGCATGCATTATTTTTATTAGGTTGGTGAAAAGTGTACGTATCAAGAATGTAAAACGAGACTGTCTGTGCACGTATATTTGACACGATTGCTACCACCCCTGCTAGTCTTCGCTCTCCATGACCAATTGACCATGAGTAGTGGTAAAGTATAATTTTTTTCTAAGTTGGGGGTAGGCAATTCCAATCTGTTTAGGCTGTTTTAATTTTTACGGTTTATGGTAAATGAGTAAAATTATTAAAAGATAAAACGGGTAAAGAGAGGTAAGCTGCAAAATGAATCAGTGACCAAATCCGATTTGTTCTTTTCAAAGATAGTAACATAACGGTAAAATAAAACTGAATTGTACTGGACTGTCGCGGTAGTTGAGACTGAGATCTAAGACTGACCATTTTATTGGATTGATCTTAACATTTGACAGCCACTAAACTCAGCACTAAAGTCTCCCTTTCCACTTCGTTTGTCCACATCCACTCGGAGACACGAGTGCGTCGGAATCAGACGCTTTCACCATCAACACTTGAAAAGAGAAATATCTCATTAAAAAGCTTGTTTTGAATGTGTTTTGGATAATATCATCTAAGTGTAATTAGTTTGATGGTGACGTCACGTCAATGGATGCGAATGACGGACCTTTCGATACAAATGAACAGACTGTGTCCATATTTGAAAGAAAAATAAAAGTGACGGACCCATTTGTTATTTTGCCATGAATCTTGATGATATCGGCCTATTCCAAAAGTTGTTGCCTAAAGTCAAATTTTGCAGTGAAGAAGATACCAGCGACTGCAATTTAAAATAAGGGTCACGTTATTGGACCACCTTAGGTCCCAAACCCATGGCCTAAACTCTGTAAAGCAGTTGGGAAACTAATAAAAATTAATAAAATCTAATCATTTAACTGTACAATTTTTTAAATAGTGCAGTTACATCTTAAAAAATAATATTTAGTCAAAGAATAGATAAAATATACTTAAATTCAATTAAAAAATAATAATAAATTTATTTAATTTTAAATAAATAACTTATATATAAAATAATAATAATAAAGCCAACTTTTTCCTTAAAAAAAAAGAGAGATGGGAAAGTGGACCAAACCTAAATATATTTTTAATTCCATAATTTCCTATAACAAAAAAAACTTTTTTATTACAAATTACTATGCTATTAAAATAATGAAATTCTTTTCAAACAAAAACTAATGGAATGACACAGTTATAGTTCATTTGCTAAATATTACAATTAGCATGGACATTTATTTAATTTAAGAATAAAATAAGATATATGTTAAAAAAGCAATAAAGTAAGATATTGAATAAATTAAAACTATTGTTGCAAAATATTAATTCATTTTATTTAAATAAAATAAAATTTAGACCGACGGTAATTGGTCGTTAAGAGCATGCTATCCGAGATTAGAGAATAATTACTAATTAGGCTTCATATTTGGACACGCAGACAAATTAACTGGCACGCACTTATTGATTTCACATATAGGAAAATTTGGTAACTATCAAAGTGACGTCATTAATCAGGCCGGTTTTCTTGTCCGTGTCATCACCATTATTCTAAAAAAAGAATTTTTTATTTTTATTTTTTATATTTTGCAATTTTTCATTTTTAGAATTTGGATACAGATAGAATAGAGAGAGAGAGAGAGAGAATGACAGACGCTATTGAAATTCTGACAAAACAAACTAAAATTTGTATCTCTGTGGTATTCCCGTAATTACCTCAAATAAGGAGGGTACATTCATCTCAGCTACTTTTGCTCTCTTGTTTATATGCCCATGTTTAGCGCATTGTCTCCTTTCTCTCTGATCCGCCGTCCCGTTCCCCTATAAATCCGTCTCTCTTCTCTCTTCTCTCTTTTATATTTTCTCAATATTCCGTTTTCTCATTTACATTTTATCATTACTCTGTTCTCTCTCTTTAGATCCAATACGCACCGTTTTATCTGATCCAGGTAACGTAACGAAGTATGACTTTCATTTTTCATTTTTTTTTGTTTGAGTCTTCCTTTTGTTTGACGCAGATCAGGTTTTGATTGTTTTGATTTTTTTTGTCGAGATTTTGTTGGTTTTGATTTAATGTTGTGATGATGAATGTGCGTGTAACAGACTTGCATGCAATTCGCGCTCGTTTTGAAATTCCTTCTGTTATTTTTGTTTTAAAACGACGATGTTTAATATTTATTTGCTTGATCGATTGATAGATCGAGATGCTTATTAGTGACTGATAAGATCAATCTCATGTGTTCTGTTTTTGCGTGTCGTTTTAATAATAATTGAATGCGTTTTTGGACTTTCGATGATTTCAATGCTACGGATCTGATATGAATTTGTCCTTCGTATGAGTTTTCTCTTATTAATTTTCATTCTTATTTAAATTTGTTATTTGTTGTATTCTCTTTCAGTTGTTTCTTTAACTGTGAGGCTGATTTGATACACAGAATATTGTTTATGAAAAAGAAAAAAACACTTATGGATTAGATATTAATTCGTGTAGATCTTTACTGTTCAGATGGCAACGCCAGCAGCAGCCGGGGGAGGATGGTACAGAGCAAGAGTGAAATCTGTTCCATCCGGTGACAGCTTAGTGATAACGGCCTTGTCCAACCCGAATCCTGGACCTCCACGGGAAAAAACTCTCACTTTATCATCTATTATTGCACCTCGGCTGGTAATCATTCTCTATCCACAATGTTGTATGTGCTTAGAGTGCTATTCTACATTCTCTAATTTATTACCTGAAATTTTCTTAAAGTTAAATGTCTGCGGAAAAATTTTATAGGTTTTGAGAATTTATTATATAATTATTTGTATTTGTGGCCTCTCAACATTTGGTTATAAACAGTTCCAGGTTTTCTACTATTACTGCTGACCTTGCTACTGTTTCTTGCTGTCAAATGTTATACATAAAAAGTTAAAAATGAGAGTACATGGTAATAACAACAACTCTGGTTGGATTACAAATTTGCAGTATCTTTTTGAAATATTTGGATTACAATATTTTTATACTGTGAATTTTTCAGCTTCCACACTAACAGAACCTTTTTGTGATAATTTGTTTTATTCTTAGGCCCGCAGAGGTGGTTTAGATGAGCCATTTGCATGGGACAGCAGAGAATTTCTGAGGAAGCTCTGCATAGGAAAGGTTCTTATTTTCTACTATCATTGTCAGTTGGTTTCATTAGTTTTTCTTCTCTCTAGATCAATTTGTGTGTGTGTGTGTATGAAATGCAGGAGGTCACATTCCGAGTAGATTATGCTGTACCCAACATAGGCCGAGAATTTGGCACTGTCATCCTCGGTGACAAAAATGTAGCAATGCTGGTTGTCTCAGAAGGCTGGGCAAAGGTTCGTCCTTCCATTACCAGATTTGAGAGTTTGCACTTTTGTTTTGGTCCTTAGTATTTATTAGCTGAACGTGATATATGCAGGTTAAGGAACAGGGTTCCCAGAAGGGGGAAGCAAGCCCCTTCCTTGCAGAACTGCTACGTCTCGAAGAGCAAGCAAAGCAACAAGGTCTTGGCCGCTGGAGCAAGGTTCTTTTTAACCCTTCCTTCGATGCATTCTATTGTAAAATCTAATTTTTTCTTATGTTCCTTGGGTATAAAAAGTTGAGATCTAGTGGAAAGTAAATTTATTTTGAAGAAACTAAAAGATGTATGAACTCAGAACCTCATTTATATTTGCTTTTGCTGAAATAGATGATATTTGAAAAAAAAATGTGCTAAATAAACTATATTTAATAAGAAATATTTGGCAATGCTGGAGTATTGCATTAAGAATGAAATGTTCGAAGCCTAAATTTCTTAAAAAATTTTACAAGACACCACATTATGTTATTAAACATATTTTGATGTGCAATATTTTCAGTTGCATGTTAATGCTGAAGTTTTTGAGAATTATTGATTCTATAAAATTTTTAAAATGGTTTGTCTTGCTCTTGGTAACTGAATAGTATTTTTGCCGTCAATTACTTTTTCATAAATGTTTTTAACGACATTAAATGAATGGATAAAATCTCATGTATAATTATCTTGTAGAGGACATAATGTTATATATTTAAAATTATTTTATTGGATGTACTTTCCTTTAAAGAAGAGTTTATATGATCACTTTTGTCACAGTCCTAATCCTTGTTTGATCTAAGTTTATAGGTCCCTTTTATTCTTCCACATACTGAAATGATTAGTACCACCACAAAAATATCTTAGTTAGGTGCACACATGATGAAAGAATTTTCCTAAGAACCCTGGGAATAAAAGAAGTTTCTATAGCTTAACTAGGATCATGGATTCTAGAGTACCAATCCGGCTTTCATTTGTATTAGTGATATTGCATTTTCATCAAGCTTGAGTCTAATGTGAGTGGGCTTGTGCATTGTGAGCGGTCTGCTTTTTAGTGAAAAATGACTGGCTTAGCAATAAAATTGTTGCCTAAATTTATGCATAAATGATGGGTGGTCTTCATTTCTTGATCATAGGTACCAGGTGCTGCCGAGGCTTCCATTAGGAACCTACCACCATCCGCCATTGGTGATTCTAGTAACTTCAATGCTATGGCTCTGTTAGATGCAAACAAGGGAAGACCTATGCAAGGTATTGTTGAGCAGGTTCGAGATGGCAGCACTCTCCGCGTATACCTGCTTCCAGAATTTCAGTTTGTCCAAGTTTTTGTTGCAGGAATCCAGGTAAATGTGATGCTCCTTGATTGTTTGCATGTAAATTTTTTATTTAACTTGTTTTTATGCCTTCTCGACCAGTACTGCTTGATGTCTATATTTCTCATTCTTCCTGTTTCCATTAAGGCTCCAGCTGTGGCTAGGAGGCCCGCAGCTGCTGCCGAAGCAGATACTACTTTGTCTGAGGAGACCAATGGAGATGTTTTGGCAGCTGAAGCAGTAGCTCCTCTGAATTCTGCTCAGAGACTTGCAGCCTCAACAGCCTCAACAGCCTCAGCTGGACAGCAATCCACTGACGAGCCATTTGCATTAGATGCCAAATATTTTACAGAAATGCGTGTTTTGAATAGAGAGGTAAGTGCATTTCTAACAAAGTTGTCTTCTTTATATCCCCATTGTTTAGATGGCCTAAATTCAAAATTGATTCTTTTGTAGGTCCGTATCGTCCTGGAAGGTGTTGACAAATTCAAAAATTTGATTGGGTCAGTGTTTTATCCTGATGGGGAAACTGCAAAAGACCTAGCAATGGAGCTTGTGGAAAATGTATGTGCATAAACTCTTATCTTATCTTACTTTGATGCTGTGTGTGTATATATATGCATAACTTTCTACTGTAGCTGAATTGAGGATTGTGATGTTCGATGCTTGCTTCCGTGTTGGTATTCTTAGAGTGTTTCCTTGTTCATGACATCTCATAGATGCTCCATTATTTGGAGCTATGATGAAAAGTGAGGAAATGTTGACACTCTTTTTAAAATGCACCAATTCACATAGAAAATATTGAAATTGAATGTAATATGTGTTGAAAAAATAGACAACTTTGAAAATGAAAATGTTTAGAAGAAGGCAAGGTCTGCTGTTTGTCTACTTTGTCAATTTCTGCCCAGCTATTTCATTGTTTACTGCCAGTGGTATGTATTGTATTTTGTTGAAATGGGATAGTTCAGGAAATGTTAAGTTCTCCTGTTTCTATACTTTGTGGGTATGAACATGCTATGTGGCTTGAATTAATATTATCTTTTTATTCTACGAAGCTGGTAGTGGTGCTTTTTTTAAGTTAATGTAAAATTTCTTCAATTAGTTCTCAAATATGCAAGTCTGTTCAGCCGCTGCCTTTACTTTATTGTAATTTTTATGTAATAATATTATATGCTTGGTACAATCCCCGATAGGTTTAGCTTATTTGATAGGACTCTGTCTTTCCTTAGGGCCTAGCTAAATATGTTGAATTCTCCTGTTTAATTTTTATTGGACAGTTCAGGAAATATCAAAATTCCCCTCTTTCTACACCTTTGTGGCTGTGAACATGCGATGTGCCTTGAATTAATAATATTTGTTTATTCTTTTAAATTGTGCAATGGTGCCTTTTCTAGGCTAAGTAAAATTTCTTCTAATATCCCTGAAACACATAATTTGTTTCAGCCACTGCTTTGCTTTATTGTAAATGTTACTTAGTAGCGTTATATGCTTGGTAATATACTACTATCTGTGATCGGTTTAGTTTATTTGGTATGACCCTCTGTCTTCCCTTTAGGGCTTAGCTAAATATATTGAATGGAGTGCAAATATGATGGAAGAAGATGCTAAACGACGGCTAAAGGCCGCGGACCTTCAGGCCAAGAAAACTCGGTTGAGGATGTGGACAAACTATGTACCGCCACAATCAAATTCAAAGGCTATTCACGACCAGAATTTTACAGGAAAGGTAATATATGTTTCAGACAATCCCTTTGTTAGTAGTATTTTGTGTTTTATATTATAGGTTATAAATTTACCTGTATTCATTTCTCAGGTTGTGGAGATTGTCAGTGGTGACTGCGTTATTGTGGCTGATGATTCTATCCCATATGGCAATCCATTGGCAGAGAGACGAGTAAATCTTTCTAGTATTAGGTGTCCCAAAATTGGTAATCCTCGTAAAGATGAAAAGCCAGCTGCCTATGCTAGGGAAGCAAGGGAGTTTCTGAGAACACGGCTCATTGGCCGGCAAGTATGTACAAATATTCACTGGAATGAATTTGAAGTTTCTTTATTTTACTTTCCTTTAAGGTTAACGGGCAATTTGTCTTTGTTTTTGTTTATAGCTTGCTCACCCTTTACAGATCTCCTCACATTTCATTCAAATATATTGTTTTTTCTTTTCCTTGAGAAAAGAAAAGATTATGATTCATTTGAACATAATTTGAATGATGATAGAAATGATAAATAATCTTTTATTTTGTATTTTTTTTTCAGGTGAATGTTCAAATGGAATATTCTAGGAAGGTCATTGTGGAAGTAGCACCAGTGGCAGCTGGGGCTAAAGGGCCGGCTGGGACTAAAGGGTCTACTGGGACCAAAGGGCAAGCTGCAGCTAAAGGGCCAGCTGGGGAAGAGTCTGTGGGAACTACAGAAACAAGAATAATTGATTTTGGATCAGTCTTCCTCCTTTCTCCCATTAAGGGTGAGGGTGATGATGCATCGGCAGTGGCCCAATCTAATGCTGGTGGCCAGCCTGCTGGAGTGAATGTTGCTGAGCTGATTGTCTCACGTGGCCTTGGCAATGTGATTAACCATCGAGATTTTGAGGAAAGATCAAATTATTATGATGCCCTTCTTGCGGCTGAAGCACGTGCTAAGGCGGGGAAGAAAGGGTGTTATTCTTCGAAGGAACCCCCAGTCATGCATATACAAGACCTGACTATGGTTAGAATCAACTAAAATATTTCTCATTCAATGAATCGCCAATCTGAGTGACTTTTTATCATTTATTCCATTGACTGTCTTTAACAGGCACCTGTCAAGAAAACTAGAGATTTTTTGCCGTTCCTTCAGCGGAGTAGGAGAATTCCTGCAGTTGTTGAATATGTCCTCAGTGGCCACCGCTTTAAGGTGCTGATTCCCAAGGAAACATGTAGCATTGCCTTTTCATTCTCTGGTGTCCGATGTCCTGGTCGTAATGAGCGTTATTCAGATGAAGCACTTTTACTAATGAGACAAAAGATTTTGCAGAGAGATGTAGAGGTACTTCACTTCTTTAAATCCGGTATTTGGCTCTTGGCGGCTCTCCATACTTAGATTAATCTATATTTATTTGTTTCTATACAGATTGAAGTGGAAACAGTTGATAGAACTGGAACCTTCTTGGGATCTTTATGGGAGTCAAGGACCAACGTGGCAGTGATTCTTCTTGAAGCTGGCCTCGCAAAGCTACAAACATCTTTTGGCAGTGACAGGATCCCAGATGGTCTTCTTCTTGAACAGGCTGAAAAATCTGCTAAATCACAGAAACTGAAGGTAAGAATCGAAGTGTATGTCTTTTTTTCTGCTTTCATTCTTATGTTGATTCTGCTAATTGAAATATTATTGCAGATATGGGAGAATTATGTTGAAGGAGAGGAAGTGTCCAATGGTGCAGCTGCAGAAGGCAAACAGAAAGAAGTGCTAAAGGTGATGTTGATACTATTGCATCATGTATTTTCCTCTTCATGTGTTCTAAATAGTGAATGATTTCCTGCTTACCTCTATTTTCAGGTGGTGGTTACAGAAATTTTGGGAGGTGGAAAATTTTATGTTCAGCAAGTTGGTGATCAGAAAGTTGCCTCAATTCAGCAACAACTTGCTTCTCTGAATCTCCAAGAAGCTCCTGTAATTGGTGCTTTTAACCCTAAGAAGGGCGAAATTGTCCTGGCTCAATTTAGTGCAGATAATTCCTGGAATCGAGCTATGGTCAGTGAACTCTCACCTCCCTTACAATTTGCTACAGAAAAAACTTAGGTGTCATAGCACTCTGCTGATTATACGAGCTTAGGACTTTCTGCTTATAATCATCTTAAGCAAATCACAGTGAATGCATGTGTGGATGTGGGAAGTACGACTGGGGAGTTAGCTTATAAGAGTGAACCAAAAACATGATCAGATAATGTGGCAAAGGCTGCCTTTTTCTTTCTTATTTTTTCCCTCCCATGTTAGGAAGCATATTTAAATGAAAATGAGTGCTCTAATATTTTTCTTTTCACTTAGAAGCAAAGCAATTTACTATTTAGGGGCTTATCCGTCTGCCAATTTCTGGTCATGGTTGCTTGATATGTTAAATTCTGGATACGGAGACATCAGGACCATCAAAAGTTTGGCAATAATTTTCTCTGTTACTCAAATTCTGGTTGTTGAGTTCTGTCTGTAGTTGGTATTATGAGAATTTAAAAACTAAAAGCCATCATTACCAATGCGATGCGGATGTGTTTTCCATTATTGCATGCATTAGGACAATTGCCTTCTGTCATCTTCCTTGCTTCAGTAAATTCAAGATTTTAACTTGGTTTGGATTCCTTTGTTGTTTTACTTACTCTCTGATCTGACATGTTTAGATTGTCAATGCACCTCGGGAGAAGGTTGAGTCTGTAAATGAAAAATTTGAAGTATTCTATATTGATTATGGAAATCAAGAGTTGGTTCCATATAATAAGTTGAGGCCTATTGATCCATCATTATCGTCAACACCACCTCTTGCTCAGCTATGCAGCCTTGCCTACATCAAGGTTCCTGCCTTGGAAGATGAGTACGGTCCTGAAGCAGCTGAGTTCTTGAATGAACATACTTTTAACAGTTCAAATGAATTTAGGGCCTTAGTGGAAGAAAGGGATTCTTCTGGAGGAAAACTTAAGGGGCAGGGAACTGGGACACTTCTTCATGTAACTCTGGTTGCTGTGGATGCTGAGATTAGCATAAATACTCTTATGGTCCAGGTTTGATTACTAGTCCTTGATTTACTTGGTATTTCTGATAAAATAGGCTTTGATTCAAGGAACAGTAGCACATGCATTTGAAAATTTATTCTAGAATGTGAAACTTGCCACTGTTTTCTAGGAAAATGAGCAAATGAATCAAATAAAGCTGGCTGGTGTAACTTACGGCTCATGTATTTTTCAGGAAGGACTTGCAAGGGTAGAGAGGAGGAAGAGATGGGGATCTAGAGACAGACAGGCTGCCCTTGAGAATCTTGAAAAGTTCCAGGAAGAAGCCAAGGCTGCTAGGATTGGGATGTGGCAGTACGGAGATATTCAGTCTGATGATGAGGACCCATTACCTTCTGCTGTTAGAAAGGCTGCTGGAGGCCGACGATGATCATGATGATCATGATCATATAACTGTACCAGAGGTGGTAATTTAAAGAAAAAAATGAGAAAAAATTCAACTAATGGCCTAACATGAGACGAGATACAGGCCTAAGATGAGCTTAATTTATAGGCGAGATCATTCTCGTCTAGAGTCAGAAACAGTCCGAACTTTGCAGTGGAAACTTGGCTCAAGTTTTGTCTTATTTTTTATTCTTGTTTTTTATTGTAGAATTTTGGTCGTAGGTGAGGGTACAATTTTTTTTTTCACACATGATACAATAAGGGGAAAGTGGCGGACCGTACCCAGTTTGTCCATCTCTATTTGGGAATTTTATAAACAAATTTTCTGTTAATATTTGCTTGTGAGCTGCCGCTATTTTCTTGCTCCAAAATTCGACTCGTGCTTTTATTCTGGAACCAGATCAAACATACTTGTGCAGGAAATTGTTGTTTTTGTTTTGTGGAAGCTTTCAGTAAGCAGTGAAGTTGCTTACCTGAGAATTGATGTTGGATAAAGATTTTCGATTTGTTTTTAGAAATCATATACAGATTGACGGTGGATCAATCATTGCCAATAACTGGCTTCAATCTCAAATTATTTCCGGTCACAGCTATGAACGTGCCTTATAAAACATCACCGTCATGAGGATCGTGTCATTTGAATGATGATCGAGTTATTTTCTGTTTTAGCGGCGTCTTTATCACAGTGTCCCATTAAAATGACAAATTACTCCTTTTTTAATATTCAATTTTAAAGATATTCAATTAAGGGCAAGTTAACTATAAAGTATATTACTTTGGCCAAGGCTATCTTAGAGTTGTTTTTAAGGTAAAGTGTAAATTATAACCATACATGTAAAGTGATAAATAATAAAAAATATATTATAACTTTGATTATGTAGTTATGAAAGAGTACTCTATCTTATAACGATTCCAATATAGTCGGACGCTATTACTTTAGGAGCATATTTGAGAATAAGTAAAAACTATAGTCTTAAGTAGAAAAACCATAAAGCCAAGTAGTATCCTTCACTACCTGCAAGATTGCGTCCATGCTCGTGACAAAGTAATGGTAGTTATATCGGGTATGAGGCAAAGCCGAGAAGCATTTCTAAATTGTTTGTCTGATCAATTTTTGACAATTAAGAATAGTAAAAAGGTCCGAGCCCGCCCGACCCATTCTTAAGAGCTTTCGCCCGAGCTTTTCACATGAGAGTCGGACAAGGGCTCAAGGAAAAAAAGTCCTGGTCAAACCCAAGCCCCTTTAATTTTAAAAAAAATAATTTATAAATTAGAATAATAAATTAAAATTTAAAAAATAAAGGAAAAAAAAAAAGCTTAATTCCTTAATTTAAAATCTCTTTTAAGTGTTAGTTGATTAAAAAAAATATTTAAATTGAAGAATTCAGTACAAAAAAAATAAATTCCTAACTTTATTTGCCTTATTTTCTTTATATATCATAAATTAAAATAATAAATTAAAATTTAAAAATAATGAAAAATAAAAAAAAAGTTTAATTCCTTAATTCATATATCATTAGTGAATAAAAAAATAAAATGGATAAATGTATCAATAAACTGAAGTATAGAGAACACGATATCTACTATCTCAAGCTGCCGACCAGATTGTGATCTAATTGCTCTGACGTTGCTTCTTCTTCTTTCTAAGAAACATGCATAGATGTTTATGGCAAAACCAAATGCTGCGAGAGGAGCCCATTTGCTATTTCCAAATACATGATCCAGTACAACTGACACAGCCTCCGACACAAGGAACAAAAAAGCAAATCTGCGTTTCCCATTTTTACTTACCAACTCACAAACCAGTGATTAAAAAAAAAACCCCAAAAGATTTTAAATTCTAATTCTAAATTTTCTTCTTGTATTAACTGTATGTATCTAGCCTATGACAAAAATTTTTCTTCTCATATTTAGCGGGCTCCTTGAGTGGCGAGGTAATCTCCTTCTTTCAACGTCCATTCGTATCACTATCGACCCTTGTTGTGTAGCAAAACTATTGAATTTAAGAAAATGACCAGAAGAAAATGGCTTCCAGTTGCATGATCCCAGTTGCAATCGAAACAAGAGTAAAGTTCTGTGTTTTATCATTTGTGCCGCCTGACTGTGAGTGAAGGCAATTAAAAAAGGACAAGAATCACTTAAAAAGAAAACAAGACTTACCAGTTGATTAGATGTGTTCTTTTGTCACAAATGAATTACTACAAATTATTAAAATACCCGTAGTTTAAAGGGAAATTTATATAATTAACCCAATTTTTTTTAAAAAAAAAAAATTGCCTACACTTATTTTTTTTTCTTACAATTCATTAAATACAAGTTTTTTAGATCAAATGCCTTATCAGTATCTCACAACTCTCTCTCTCTCTCTCTCTCTCTCTCTCTCTCTCTCTCTCATACCCCAAACCCACAACAGCAACAGCAAAGATTCGACATCGAAAATGCTACAGTAATGTCGCACAACGACTCAGCGACGACTTATCAACTTAACTTTGACGGGAACGCATCTATCCTTGGCAATGACAACATGTCTATTTTTTTGTTAGTATTAGTTTTTTTTTCTTCTTTTTGATGGTATTTAATTAGTTAATTCTTTAATTATTGCAGTTCTTTTTTGAAATTAAATTGATTTTACAATATCCTACAATTGATTTCAAAATCATGTTAAAACCCATATAATTTTGAATTACTGTAACTTAATAAATAATTTGTAGTTAAAATGATTGAACTTATTGTTGCGTATAATATATTCGATGGAATGTGTGTGAAAGCAATTGTGTTGTTGTCGCTATAACTTACTTTGTATTTTATGTTTTGAGCAAGGTTGATTGGATGAGCAAGGTTGATTCTTTTTTTTTTTTTTTTTTTGTGTTGATTTGATGACGGTTGGGTTGTGAATGGGGAGAGTAGTTTGAGAATGGCATTAGGTCTCATTGAATAGAAAACTTGTAAAAAGGTTCGAGCAAAATACCACCCGAGTACACAATTGTATCAATTGAAAAATTTGTAGCTTATGACATCCAGATCCCTAAACTATAAAATATAACAATTGAAACCCAAAGCCAATGCTGATACACCCTTACTTTCTGTGATAGAGAATTAAACTCTCCCCAATTAGCCATAACAATTTTTTCTTCAATGCAGAAAACGAATCATATCAGCATTAGACTGTCTCAAATTATACACTCTTCATACATTTTAGTGATTCAAAACAAAGGCAAAAGAGGGGAAAAAGAGGGGAAAAAAAGGCAAAAAGCCACGAATCCAGCTACGGAAAACAACTAAGCTGATAATCTACCAAAAGTGCAGCTAATAGCCACAGGCATCCTCCGTCGATTTGTTTAATTATCGCGTCTCCTCCGACGAGCAGGAGCAGCAGCAGTTTCTTCCTTCTCGGTCTCTTCTTCCTTTTCACCACTGTCCTCTTGTTTGCTGGAGGAACTCTCTGCAGCTTCTGTTTTTTTTGGCGGCTCCACTTTCGCCTGCACATGGTTAGCCATCACAGTGAGACAAAAGTACTAACACCACCCATGGCCGTTAATAAACAATGAAAACAGGAAAATCCATCACTTGAGAGATTCAAGACTAACCTTCTTTCCACCAAAAATAATCTTGAAAAGAACTGTGATGATCACTACCACAATGGAGACAAGGATACCAATTGTAAGGTTCGGTTGTTTCTCTCCCTTCTCAATCACATCCTGTCATACAAGCACCAGTTTCAGGTATCCATTCTATAAATTGCACAAAAGAAAAATGAAATATTATGCAAACTTACAATGATCTTAAGTTTGTATGCATCCAAGAAAGGAATGTCTGCAACCTTGTACAAGAGGTCAAATACCTTCTTCTGCGGGAAAGAATTTAAACAATTAGGTTAGCACATAGACTTAAAAAAAAAATCATATAATAAGTGTAATATGGATCAAATGCTGCCTAATCCATTACCTGGAAGCCTGCAAGGCCATCTGATCCAGCAGCTGCTTCCTCAGCCTTCTGTTTCTCTTTCTCAACATCAAACTTTGGCTTCCATGCGGAAGCCCGATAGGACTCTGCAACTTTCTCATCCTTCGATATCAAAATGTTGTCAAACAAAATACCATCCTGCATTGTCCAGATCTCAATGCCAACACCAGCAATAGGCTCAAAGTCAGGTTTGTCAAGCTCAAAATAGTTGGGGTTTGGAATCTGCTGAGGCTTCCAAATACCCTTGTAATTAGGGTTGTCAATATGTGGAGCATGCCATTTACCCTTGTACGCAGGATTCCTCTTCATTGGCCTCTTCCACTCGCCACATCCAGGGGCTGCTTCACACTTTGGGTTATCAATCTTTGGGGCCTCCCATTCACCATCCTCCTCATCATCCCAATCCTCAGGTTTTGTGGCCTCAGGGTCATCTATCTCCTCAGGCTCATCATCCAGCCATCCTTCAGGTTTCACAGCATCCTCATCTTCGATTTCCATGGGAGCATCCTCATCCCAGTCATCAGGTTTTACTGCATCAGGGTCAGGAATCTTTGCCCTCTCATCCCAATCCTCAGGCTTCTTGTCATCTGGATCAGGAATTGTCTTCTCAGGAATGAGTGGCGGCTCAAAATCATCAGCAGAGAGGAAATTTGCCTTCTTCTTCTCCTCCCCATCAATTAAAATTCTCAACTCATTATCAGGTTTCAAGATGGCAGTGTACACATGAGTCAGTTTATCAGAGGGCACAGAGGGTGGGTTCTTGAGGTGGTGTTCAATGTACTCTCCACTCTTGGGATTCTTATGCTTTAAGATGAAGTGCACCTTGTTTGTGGCACCACATTTATCAGGTCCAAACATAATAGCATACGGAGATTCATTGTCAAACTCCTTGGATACCCAACCTGCCTCCTGAGGCCGCAGGTATTTCAGGTACGCACCGCCACATTCAAGACCATTCTGGAGGCGAACCTCATACTGGAGGACAACAGTTCCATCCTTCAAACTCAAGGGCTTGTCAAGCTCCTTCACTATCGCATACTTCCTTGCCGGCTCACTGACAAGAAGGCCATAATCTTCATGACCCTCACTCTTGGAGTGCTTCCATACACCTAAAACAAAAACCACAAAGAAAATGTTAACATCCATCCAACTTAACGAATCAACCTAATTTCCAAACTCAACCTAATTAAGTTATAAAGTTTGACATAGAGAACTCTGGATGATAATTTTCTCACACATATGAAATCAGCTCTCTGGCAAATAAACCATTTTATTGCATTTTAATCAGTTCAAGACAATAATCAACGACCTTTTCACCATTATTTTGGATGTTCCTCATGTTTCTTGAGGTGTTTGTGTATAATATTAATGCAAACGAAATAACTCCTAGAATTTTCTTCTTGTTACATGGGGCAAATAAAGCATTCTTATGTTCCATTCCTAAATTAAGCAAAGTGCCACTGGACCAGTAGTAGAAAAGCTGGGTCTCTTATATACCATACACATTAAACCACACACAAAATAACAACCCATCAAAAGTTTACACCTGTCCAGGAACATTCCCGATAGCATGCATACAAAACAACTAATATTTCAATAATACACTCCCACACGCACACACAACAGATGCAGTCGTTCTGTGGTGCAGGATCCTGACTTTGTTAAAGTCCAGGACCAACGACCAACTTTAATCGCAGATTATAAGTCTGGATTGAAAAATCTTATATATCCTCCAGACTTCAAATAAAATCTACTTACTACACCAATCATTAATTATTAAAATCACAAAATAATTAACCCTCGAGCATTATCACTACAGATCCAAAAAAAAAAAAAAAAGGAATAGAAACTAACCTTTGTAGTCATCTTTCTGAGAAACGATCCATCGTCCATCAAATGACTCGTCAAACGACTCGTACAAGATCTGAAACGTGGCATCATCAGAACCGCACACGTACGACAAACCAAAATTATGAAGTCCTGATAATAATACAAAGACGCACAAATGTAAATAAATAAAAAGAAAATAAGGTACCGTGGCATCATCAGAAGCGGAGATCAATTGAAATGAAACAAAAGCTACGAACAGCAGGAGAGCAAACCGCAGAGAGACAGCCATTCTCTGCTCTGCGTGTGAGAGAGAGAGTCTGGGACCGTGATCTGAATCTAAATCTTAAAATCAATCAACCTAGTGCTACTAAAGTTGTTACTCGTGTTGTAACTTGTGAGATCTTATATAGATCTTTCTAGAGACTGCCATCGAGTTGTTTCGTCCAATGACAACTGATGCCACGTGATATGGTCCAATCGTTGTTTGCCACGTCCGCGGTTCCTCCAATTCCACTTCTGCGTGCTTGCTTGTCGAGTTATATTTCGTGCTAGACCCGCTCCAGATTTCTTGAGAGGCCAAGGCCCATTATAGTCTTTACATTCAACGGCCCCTTTGATGTGCCCAAAATAGGCCCATTCTGCGAAATTGACTTATTAACAATTTGTTTTGCCACCTCGCACCCTCAATGTGGATCCTATTCAATCCCTACCCAAAAACATTAGATACGGTAAATATAATTTCACTAATATTTTAATATGAGAATAAAAATATTCTAACAAGGGTCAATTACCTTATTAGGGTAAGAGATCAGTGAAAAGATAAAAGTACACCAATTTTAATATATTACAAGATAAGATATGCGTTTGTTTTTTTAACTTTTAATTTATTCCTTAACGGATCACTTATATTTCTAAGATTTCAATATGAAATAAGTGTTTTTAACTCATGCTTGGCATACTTCTAAGATACTTCAACTACGTACGTTGGATTTTCAACTTATTTCATATTGCAATATATTTGTAAATTATAACAAATAAAAATCAAAATACCTTTTGTTTTGATCCAAGAATAGCTCACTCATCAAATGATTTTTTTTTCTTTTTTCTAATGGACACTCAAAAAATAGTTTGTTTGAACATATTATACATTGCCCTAAGCGTTTAAAATAATTGTTTTACGTACCAATCTTAATATTTGTTTTTTGAAAAGAACTTGACCAAACTTTTTCAAAACTACTTACACTCTATAGCCCTGGCTAGCTATTCTTGAGCTTTGCATTTTGGTGATACTTCCGTTTACTAATGCACTTTAACACCTGCACACATACTTTTAAATTGGCCAATTATATAATTAAAGGAAAAAAAAAAAAGACAAGATAATAACTACAAAGTAATAGATGTGTTGGAGTTGCTCCAACGTAGAGCACTCCTTCGTAATCATTAATCAAAATGATAAAAAATAAAATACATGTTATAACTAACTTTGATCATTTAACTATGAAAAAATATTCTCCACCGTAGCCAGATCCTAACTACAATCGTAACAATACTAATTGAACTACTAGAATTAGCTCAAGTATCAGCACAAGGACCCCATTAAATTTCAGCCGTCCCTTCTCAGTTTTATAGTTTTATGCTGTAATAAACTTCCTCGCATTTGTGGTTTATAGCACCCTCGAGTCAAAATCTTGACTCTGCTACCATTAATTGTTGCAAAAAATATCTTAAGTTCTGTTCACAGCTGTTGGTACTTTAGCCTAATTTCAAAAGCAAAGTTACAATGTATGGTAAGCAAATTGCAAATTTAATGCAAAGAAGCTGCAAACGAACATGATCATTGTTTTTAGAGTAATGGTAATGATAGAGTAATATATATATATATATATATTCTTATGTTGCAACAGTTGCAACGTGCAATTGTTTTTGGGGATATTTACAAAACTAACCATAATATTTTTATAATTTTCATAACTAACCCTCCAACTTTTTTTCTATCATAACTAGCCAACAATTGAAAAAATTTCGATTTTACCCTTCTCATTCTCCCAACTTCCTCTCCCGAATTGCTCAACGGATTTCTCTCCTCCAAGTGAAATTGTTGTCGGCGGCGGCTTCCCACCACGTCGGAGTCCATCAACGGCGACCCAACACCACCCACATTACGGTTAAAATAAACAAATAGAAGGTTAGTTTCAAAACCCTAAATTATTAGAAAAAATTATTGTGGATTATGTTTGAAAGTTTTTGTGTTGGTGATGGAAGTGATTGTAATTGTGGAGTGGGTGATGTTGCTCTTGGGATGATGGTGTGGGTGAGGGTGGAATGTGTGGGAGAGAGGGCAACCGGGGCGCTCGCGTTGCACAGAAGAGCGCAAGACAGGCGCGCGGGCGCGCGCAAGATCGCGCGCAAGATCGCGCGCCTGTCGCACGTCTCGCGCGACAAGCCCGCGATCATGCGTGCGATAGGCGCGCGATATAGCGTGCGACAGGGGCGCGATCTTGCGCGCGCCCGTGCGCCTGTCGCACAAAATTATAGATTTTGGAATTTTTTTCTTTTATGTTATTAAATTGTTATAAATTTCCTTTAACATGATAATGTAATAAATGTAACAGATACATGGCGAGTGAGCAGTCAGCAGAATGTAGAAATGAACCGAGCATTTTGAAGTTTGCTTATATCGATCACTTTCCCGGTCGTATCTCTAGTATGTGTAAATTCGATAAAGTGGTGAAAGCGATCCACAGAAAGTTGACAAAACGGCAGTTGTAACTATTTAAGAATGACATATTTGGGCATTTCTTGGAGTGTCAGAGCTTTCCATTTAGTGGCGTAATTTTGCACAACTTGTTGTTGAGGCAAGTAGTGGATAAGGAACGGAAGAGCAAAAATCAATTATGGTTTCAAATTGGTGACCAACTGATACGATTATCAGTTGGAGAGTGGTGCTTAGTTACTGGACTTACCTATGGTGTAGGTCCTGTGCTGAAACAGTCAAAAACAATTCATCGGCTACTTAGTACGTACTTTAACAGTTTGTTTCGAAACATTAATCTTAAGGAATTCGACGCAAGATTTGAAGAGTTGGATTTCGAGGTAATGGACGACATTGATGCAGTTAAGATCGCACTCTTTTATTTTGCGGACAGAGTTCTGGATGGTCGAAAAGACCACTGTCAAATAAATTTTCACGCTTAATGAAGTAGACGACATCGATCACTTCCGAAAGCATCCATGGGGTTATTTGTCCTGGCAAACGATATACCACAGTCTGGACAATGCATTAGGCGGCAAGGATGAGAAATTTAAGGAGAGTCGCCTGACAAATCCAAGGCACAAAATTGAAAAGTACAATATGTATGGTTTCACGTCTGGGGTTCAAGTGAGTTCCCAAAATTTTGCTGATAACTTAGTTTCTTAAATGAATTAGTTTTGTAATATTGAAAATTTAACTATAAGTTTTATGGATTTTGTACTTCGGTTGTTGCAGGCTTGGATTTTCGAAGCGATTGGAGGCCTTCCGTCTGCGTGGGTCGTCAAGACGAAAACAAAGATTCCGCGAATCGTGCAATGGAAACCCATGGCTTCTTCAAAAATAAACTTTTTAGAAGTTTATTCATTTCTTAATGACAATTCTCGTCTTGTAAGTATTATTTATTAGTGGATGTATATTATTACTTTCCGTATTATTAAATACTATCATCATTTTTGAAGTGAAATTTTTGGCTGAATTTATAGGAAGGAACATTCGGCCAACCCTTGAACCAGAGATAAGATCGAAAGGAAAAAATATTGGCAGACCGTCAAGGATTCGCCGCGTATTCCAAGATGGGTCCGTAATGTGAGTATCCAATAGTGCATTAAACCACTATTATTTATTTGTTAATGGAAACTCTGAAATGGTTAAACTTATTATTTTCTCAATTTCATTGTTACTTTCTACAGCATCAACCTTCAATCAACGCGCCACCATTTTACAAGACAAACAAAGAAGTCACACATTTCCCGAGCGAACACTTGAGCAGCAAAATGTTGAGGACCGGATACTGGCTTGATGGGAATGAGGATCACATCTGGCGGTGATTATGAGGACCGGACACTGCGGCCGATTGTGAGGAGCAAACACCTAATCACCTGACACACGTTATTCAGAGGTTATAAATCATTTAATTTCCTCGTATATAAATCATTATATAGTCTCTCATTGGTTGTGAAATTAAATTTATTTTTTTTGTAATAGTCGAGGACAAAGCATCATCATGATTACGTCAGACGACGGATGGATAAGATAGATCGTAACATCCTTGAATTGAAGACGGAGTTTGAGGCAGAGCGGAGAGAACATAAAGAATTTAGAAGCGTTGATGGGATTTATGGGTTCATTTAGTAAACGCTCATCCGCCAAATCTCCGAGCGGACGGTCATATACGGTAAGCAAATATAAAATTTACCTATTGCATTCTTTTATATTCATGCAGATCTTCACTGAGGCGCCTCCGGGCATTAGTAAGTTTGGACGACCATATAAACAATCATATGTTTTGAATAGTCCATACTTGATTCCTCCATTCAAGCGAGGAAAGAATGTCATGCCTCTGCCTGCACCACAAATAATCGATCATGACATTGACCGACGAACAAGTGTGGACATAAATCCACTCAGAGGATTGAACGATCCAACAAAAGATATGATGAGTTCGACCGATGGTTTGGCTTGGCGATATCATAGTGGATCGGATAGTCCACCGTCTCATTCATTCTTGAAACACTTTTGGGCCATGCGAGCTGAGTGGTGGCTAGATGACGAGGTAATTTCGACATTTTCCACGCAATAGTGTTGATATCTTTACATATATATAGATATAGTGAATTGACATATAGTTGTTCTCGCACAGCATATTCATGAGTATCTTCGTCTGATAAGCGAGAAGCAACGGCAGTATCCCATTGCCTTATCCCAACGGGTCGCATACATATCTGAGACACCTTTTTTTGGGTAATGTTCATTTTATAAAACTTTTAATTATAAAATAAATATATTTTTTGCTAATGTAGTAAATCATTAATAAATTTAATCTTTCATGTTATTTGTGTACTAGGTGTTCTTGAATCAGTTGTGGAACCACGGGGATTGTGCGCTCGATTCATTAGCATTTAACGATAGCTTGAATAGCTATATTGGTGGGGCAAAGACATCCAATAAAGCCATTCACGGAGGTCGATATGGTATGCATAATGTTGTGGTTTATACATAGTGTTGTTTGGTAATTTAGGCGTGTTATACACATTCGATGACACATTTCCCACCATTTTTTACGCAGATTATTCATTCCGTTAAACTGGCAAAGAATCACCGGGTCTTAGCCCGGCGGACTTTTCGCACCAAAAAATCTGGATTTATGACTCGTTAATGTCGATTCGCGACAATAAGACCTACAAGCATCAATTCAAGCCATTGAAGTTATATTCCTGTGTGGCTTGAATTTGTCGGATTCTATAACATCCGACAAGAAAGAAAGATCTTGACCCATGGAAAGTCATAACAAAGGAGGGTGTCCCACAACAAGATCCCTGGTAGTGGCGATTGCGGAGTTTTTATGTTGATGTTTATTATGTATTTAATGTTTGGTCATAAATTTGATTTTAGTCATGCGTACTGAGAATACTTTAGGAAGAAGATTGCGAGTTGATATATTTAATGGCGATATTGGACTATAAGCCATTGTACCCGTAATAATTTTGATGTATGGATAAATTTTGTGATGGACGTACAGTTTCATTACATACTTTTTCATATTACATATCTATAGTATTTTAAAGTTCATTATAAATAAATGCCTAATAAACTTAAGTACAATTCACACTGCCCAAATTCATTATTAGTTGTCTCCCAATTTTGGCGACAGTCATACTGTCGCACCAAATTACGATGATTTGTGAATCAGATTAAAGTGCGACAGGCAACTGCCGCCCAATTTGGCGACAGTCGCTGTCGCTCCAAATTACAATCATTGTGGGACTGCATTTTGGTGACGACAGCAAATCACCCAAATTCCATGCGGGTGACCGTATATATACAACATTGCATTCCAACATTTTGTCTATTGACATATTTGACTTCTCACAGGTGGAAATAACGTAAAAATCTTCAAAAATATAATGAAATAAAATTATCTAATACAAGACGGTTCAATAACAATTCATAAAACTTCATTAACAATACAACTAGCTTCGATCGGATGGTACGGGATTTTTACATCGCTTACGGTTATGTCCCAATTCATTGCATCGCCCCATCCGTGATCCTCCTATTGACATCCTCACCCGCAAGGTATTCTCGCCTTGCGACGACCTGGTTGTCGTGCTTCTATAGGTGGATTAACGTTCATCTCCCGAATTTCAGTGGGAACTTCCCAATCGGCCACATTGCCAACCGGCTCCACTGGTTGTGCATAAGCCCTCAGCAATGCTTCCTTGGTGTAGAAATTAGAACAAAGGCGTATGTAATCCACTCGGACAGTAAGACAAGCAGCAATTGCATGAGCACAAACAAGCTGATCAAGTTGGAATACTCTGCAAGAGCAAGTCTTGTTGTCTATGTCAACTAACCCTTCCTTAATACCACCTCTTAATACTTGGAATCGATGCCTAGACACAGGACGAACAATCATTCTTTCAGCTAAAGTTCTTCTCTCGGTGACTATTTCGTCTGCCCACGTCGTTAGACGAGTACTCATTGATTCAGCCACCATTGTCCGATCATAAAACCATTGCTGCAGTGTTTTTCTGAAGTGATCCACAAGATGAGTTATTGGGAATTTTCGTGGTTCCCTCATAAACGAATTCACACTCTCCGCAATGTTCGTGGTAAGAATACTATATCTCCTACCATCGAACTTTTTTTTTGCCCAATTACACGTACCAACATGATTCTCTAAGAATCACCGCGCCTAACGTAGCATCCACAACCCCTCCAGTTGTTTTTTAAATTCTTCGTGCCCATATGCTTTTGCTGCGTTTATGAAGATAGACTCAAAGTCATCCCAAACAGCTTTACACATCTTAAACTTTGACTTGACGTTGCCTTTACATGGTAAAAACAAACCCCATGTGTAGCATTCCGAAATACTTTATAAAATCTCTTTATATGGTGCATCGCCTGAGATAATTACTAAGTCCTGGTCTATCACCAATCGCCCATGTAACTCGTCATAAACCATTCCCAAGCTTCATTGTTTTCCGAATCCACGATCCCAATGGCCAACGGATACAATTGATTGTTTCCTGGCCCAAACATGTTGCCACAAACATAGTTCCCGATATACTCCTTTCAGATGAGTGCCATCAACAGCAATAATTGGCCTGATAAACTGTAAGAAACCCTTGATGGAAGATCCAAGAGCTACAAAGTAGTATAAGAAATTACCATTTGTATCCAATTCAAGATGGGTCACTGTACCATCATTTGTCGGGTCAAAACACGAGAGTACTTTGGAAGCAAGTTGTATGATTTCTCACAGGATTCCTCGAACAATTTCTGACCAACTTCTCCGCACGATATGCTTTGCCAGTATGTTAAGTGAACACCGTATTCTTGCCGTGACATATCCGCCGGATGTCATTCTGAGTGTATATCCTTTTCTCTTGAATATATTTGTCCGCGATAAGGTGACCTACAACTCGGCTCCTTACTTGACGGCGACCATCGACAAAATCGTTATGACAAGTGTGCACATTGTCGATACGCCTTACCACCCAAGGAACATTTTGCTCATTCAACATCTCGTTGCTCAAGACGCCATTTACATGATTCGAACAACAAAGCTGGGCCTCAAACGTGTGGTTCAGACCGTGCAATCTTGAAATCAAACTTATCCCTTAAGGCAACCTTCCGCAGCTTCTAATATTAACTCATTCTTCTCAACGAAAAGCTTACCCACACTAATATCATCCGAGTTACAATTGCTAACAAAATTTGGAAAGCAACTATATCCGAGGCCAAATTTGGAGCGAGGCCATGAGAGGTCAATTGTCCTTCTTCAATTCGGTCATTGCGGGAATAGACGGTTGTCTCTATTATTGATAGGAATATCATCTTTACGCCGTCAACATCATTAATCGGAATATTGGAATGACCAACGCCCCCGTCATCAAATTCATTATTGAAGTGAGTGCCCTCGTACTACAAGACGGTTCTCAGTAAAGATATTATTGGCTTCGTGTTCCTAATGTGATTAATTGGATCATAATTGTCACTTTAACTCATTATTGTGATATGGAGAGTAACGTTGGTCTAATGACGTCGTTTGTGGTAACACCTCGTGTCCAACATCCGCTAACGTAATGCCATTATCGCCAATGTTGTCATTGAATGGAGAGTAATGTTGTTGCAACGACACCGCCCTCGGGAAACACCTCTTCTTCAATACCGGGGGACATACATGTTTGCTCGGAAGGAAGTTTCAATTTCAACCGGTGGCTCAACATCTGTCTCTCGAACTCGAGGAGATTTGGTCACAAATATAGGGACACATCCATAGTTGGCCACATCGAGGCCATATGTAATACAACCTTCACCATTTCATCATTACATATGCCCAAGGCGTGAACACGCACGATACAAAGTGTGTTACTAGACCTTAAAGTTGTTTTCATCGCGATACTATATTCATGAGGATTTATTTCCAACACATCGTACACCCTTGCTAAAAACCGATCAAACAGCAATTTTCTCAACCAAAAAAGTCGTATTCTTAGCATTCACATACTCCAACGCCATCGCCAAAGTATCCCAACAACCATCATAACACAATCAAGACAACATAATTCATTAAGCCTGAAATTAAAAAAACAAATATTATAATTAAAAACTATAAAACATTAAAAAGAGAAGAATATGAAGCACATTTTATATAATATTATTATATTAAATGAAATAATATTTTTAAAAATTTTAAGAAACAAATCGTTTTTTTGGTGCGACAGTCACTTGTCGCAAAAAGTGGTGCGACAGGAACCCTGTCGCACATACTTCGCGGCAACAGCTGCCTGTCGTCAAATAATTTGGGCGGCTGTGTAGCTCTGTCTTATAGTTGGTGCGACAGCGACTGTCGCAAAATTTTTGGCTACAGATGCATTTTGCCGCACATAAGACATGTTGCAAAGAATCAACAACGCGCCAATTACAGACCGCAGACACCAAATCAAACTTCAAACATATTTTTAAGTTAACACACGCCTCATAAACACTTGATTATTACAAAATAAAGATAAACAAACAATCTAAGAAATATTTTTGAACTTATGTACAATAGTTCAATTATTTTACCTAGGTTTTGGATTAAACTTGAATTTGGGTGTATTTGGCCTGAACATCAAGTTTGGTTGTTCTTTATTGGCCACAAATTCCGTCGTTTGCCGACGCCGAGTTCAAGAGAAAATAACTTACGGTTTCGTTTGGTGATGAGAAAGCAACTTACGCTTTCAAATTTTTGAGAGAGAACGTAAACGAAGTGTGCAATTTGTCTTAAATAACAAGGGTTTTTGACAATACCTATATATACTGGGTTGGCTTATATGATAAAAAATATTGGAGGGTTAGTTATGAAAATTGTGAAAATTTTATGGTTAGTTTTGTAAATTTCCTTGTTTTTGTCTTTTGTGGTAAAATTATATTACAGTCTCTTAAATTTTCTATAAAATAAAATAAATAGAAAATTTTATAAATATTTACATATAAGTCTTTTTTTAGATTTATTTTTATTATTTAAATTTATTATTAATTATATTTAATTATTATTTTATTATTTATTAATATATAAATATAATATGATATAATAAAATAATATTCTAATATAATTTATTTTTATATTATAATATTTACATATAAGTCTTTTTTTTTTATAAAATGATATTTGGAAAGAATTTTAATAGTTGTTGTTGTTGTTGTTATTATTATTATTATTATTATTATTGCTATTAAATTTTGTTATTTTTATTTATTTTAATTATTATTATTAATAAAATTTATTACTTTTATTATTTTAATTGTTATTATACCGTAATTAATTTATTATTATTATTAGTATTAATATTTCTATTATTAAAAAATATTAACTGTATTATTTTAATTACAATTAATTATTGTTATTATTATTATTAAAATTTAATAATAATATTTTTTATTTTAATTATTATCATTGTTAATATTATTATTGCCATTAATTTCATTGTTATTTTATTCTTATTATTAAATTTTATTAATTTTTTCTAATATTATTACCATTATTAATAACTAATAAAATAATAATTAAATATAAAAAAACTACAAATAATAAGGAGTTTGAATTATAATAAGTTATTTATTGAGATACTTTAAATCAAATCGGAATTAACAACATTCTCATTAATGTGTTTTATTTTATTTTATAATCAAATAGATTCTACAAATAACTAAATACTCTTTGTTAATTATGTCCCTAATATTATTTGTATATGTTATAATTAAAATAATAATAATAATAATAATAATAATAATAATAATAAAATTATTAAAAAATTTTAATAATAATTAAAATAATACAGTTGATATATTTTAATAACAAAAATATTAATATTAATAATAATAAATTAATTACGGTATAATAATAATTAAAATAATAAAAGTAATAAATTTTATTAATAATAATAATAAAAATAAAAAATTAATAATAATAATAATAATAATAATAATAACAACAACAACAACAACAATAACAATAACAATCATTAAAATTCTTTTCAAATGTCATTTTACAAAAAAGACTTATATGTAAATATTATAATATAACAATAAATTATATTAAAATATTATTTTATTATATCATATTATATTTATATATTAATAACTAATAAAATAATAATTAAATATAATTAATAAAAAAATTAAATAATGAAAATAGATATGAAAAGGACTTATATGTAAATATTTATAAACTTTTTTACTTAAAATAGATATGAAAAAGGACTTATATGTAAATATTTATAAAATTTTCTACTTATTTCATTTTATAAAAAGTATAAGGGATTCTAATGTAATTAAGTTATAAAAAAAAAACCGTTGCAACGTGCCACTGTTACAACATAGGCGAACCCATATGTATATATGTACAAATTGAATTGTACAATTGATGTGACGTAAATGTATTGATTGAATACAATTATCATATACTCCACCTATTATATATTTTCATGGGTTTAGCTACGGTGCCCCTATGACACCATATGCTTAGTTTTTGTCATTTTCTTATTAGTTAGTATAAACCACTAAATTTAACATAAGAGTGATGACATCTACACCCATAATTTTTGTAAACCCACCTTATTTTTAGAAAATAATTATAAAAAATTCACATTATTTTTTTAAAATCTCAAATAAAAAAGAACTTTGGAGCACTAATTGAGTAAATCAATTTTAATTTATTTTTTCATAATTTAATTTTTTTAATTATATTTGATTATAAAGATTGCTTCAGCATAAGTGTAAATTAATTATTTTACCCTTATAAGGTAAAACTATCAAGAATTTGCTTTAACTTCAATACTTTTCCAATTTTATACCAAATTCATTGTTTATAATGCTACTTTATTAGTATGATTATTAAACTTTAATTAAACTAACATAGTTCTTTATGGCACAATACTCATGTAAATTATTGAGCTGTAAAATTTATGCCATTTACACGTAAGATAGTGAAAATAATAATAAGATTTTATTTAAAAATGTTAAATCATAAAGCCACATAATTAAATATGTAAATTATTAGATACAATAACTCATGTGTATTGTGTATTTTGGTCATTTTATATCATAATAAAAAATAGTAAAATAAAATTTATATTAAAGTTTATGATCAAAGATGGTAAATGAAACCAGGAAGAAAATTAATAGGAGGATTTAATTGATTAACTGCATAAAAATTTTATTACTTTGTATTTTTTTAAGAATATTATGAATTCATTATAATTATTTATTTAAAATAGGTTGAATTTACAAAAATAGTGAGGTGGAAATATCCCCACCCTAACATGAAAGTAGTTTAATGGCTTACATGAATTTAATAGATTATTAACTCTACAATCCCTATTGTTTGCTTGCATGTTAAAAAATGATAAAGTTTTAACATATTGACACATAACTACATATCATTTTAAATTTTTACACTAAAATCCCCACTTTAAGTCCATTATCTACTTTGACTTGTATGGTATAATAATAGATCTATGTATTATTTAATAATCACTATTTAGCATAAAATAAATTTAGCTGCACACTAAATAAATTAATATGTGTTACTTTGCTCTCAATTTTTTGAAATGTGATTAGTTCATGCTCATCCATTAGATTTTTTTGTTTATTTAAGCATCGACCACTTTGATCATATAGAATTTAATTATACCCTTATTAAAATTAAGGTAGAAAAAGACTAATCACGATTATGATTGGTTCCAAAAATGTATTTCTCATTTTGGTTTTAATCATTATAAGTTAAACAAAATTACACACAATTACTGTTCGTTTTATTGTCATAATTATAAATAAATTGATAAAACTTTCTAACTTAACCACCAAACCTTTTAGTCGCTTCTAGGCATGAAGAATTTAAAGCTATAATTTCTAGGTGTAATTGCATTTACATATGCCATGAGCCAATAGTCAATAATGTTATTTTAATTTTAATTTTTTCTCTTTCCTCTCTCTCTCATTTCCTCCCACTTTCCTTTATTTTCTCACTTCCCAAACACCCATTGTAAAATAGATTTTTTTTTTTAGATTTTACTATTTTAGAGAATTATATTTTTGTACATGATGAAATAACTTTAATAGGCAAAAACTAAAAATTAAAGGATAAAGCTATTTGAAACCATAAACATACTCATTATATGAGGATGGTTTAAGAATATAAATTTTAGATGAAAATGGATTTGAACTTTAATTTTATAAGTTAGAGTAGCGAGTTAATTGCAATTTTTCATTACATTGGAGTGGAAATGTAAATGAAAGAGAAAGTAAGGAGCTAACTGCAATTTACCAGTACTCATTTAATAAAAGACAAAATTTGAGGATACGGTGTCACAGGGGCACCATAGTCCGACCTATTTTCATTCATGTATTATTCAATTTTTATGCTTTTATCCGTCTAATATTTCATGCTATGTATTTAATACGTGTGGTTTGTGTATGGTTCTCTCATTGCTGTTGTTTTGATAATTGTCCAATTCGCTCTCGTGCGGTCAAATATGTATATAAATGAGCCTTAATCTTTGGAGAATAAAGAATGTTATCAAATTGACTCATTCTCAATTACAAAGGTCAAGAGAATGTTTACATCTTTTGCATGGAATTCGACCTTGATGGGTACTAAAGCTAATTTTTAAGTAGATCGAATTCACATCTAGTGCAATATTCTAGAATTAATTAGGGAGCTAGGAGGGCACTGCAACCTACCTACCTACCTTATATGTACACTACTTTTGAAGAGATATTCAGATAAGCCCTTGAAAGGCTTGGAACTTATATAAACCACATAGCATGCAGTTCAAAGAGCTAGCATAGGCTCTAAGCCTCTAACATCCAATTTATTCATTTATCACAAGCACATAGAATCGCAATAGGTCTTGTATTGACAGTTATCATGTGCATGCAGTGATTAAAATATTGCTAGTCGTAAAGCTCATTTAGAGAAATTTTTGATTTTTTTTTTCTTCTAAGTTTCTCTCTTTTTGAGAAAGACAGTCGTAATAATCTTACAGCAAATTAATATTTTATCCAACTGCAAAACTACATATCAATGAAGCACAACAGCATATACTTTAATTCTTAAACTGCCTCCTCCTCCGGACCCTTACGACAATTATAATGATTAGCAATCCCAATAATACGTGTTGATTTTTGCCATTTGTGCACAACGTAATAATAGTCTTGATTCTTATTAATCCTTGCCATATATGCACCACATAATTAAATTAATAGTCTCGATTCTTAACGCATGTGTATATCATGATCGATGGTCTTGATCTTTGCACATGTGCATCACACTCAACGGTGCCATAATATTCGTATCATAATGGCCTTGATGAGAAGAATCTTTATCTGATGAGGGGATGCCCTAGTTTGTCTGCAAAACATTTATTCAAGCTCGTCCGGATCAACTGCCGGTTAGAAAGACTGACATGCATGATCAAAGTCGACGAACAAATTTCTAAATCTTGGGCTGGTGAGTTGTAAAATTGCTATGAAAAGATGAATATTGTCGATTAATTACCATCATAATGTATACAGCCAGAGAAGATCCAAGGGAGATCATCTCATTCCCCTCACCACTGTGACAGACAAGAAGGCTCTGCAAGTTGGTTGCGGGAGCATTTATAGAGCTGCTGAGTCAGCTATATGGTTAGATTTAGTTTTACACAATCTTGATTAGGAATATAGTTAAATCACTAGATAGTCATCGTAATTACCTAGTGTAAATATAGTAACAATTGTACAGAGCACATTACTAGTGATTGAATGACGAAATCAGTTTGTCATCGTTTCTCTCACATTTTCTCTCATTTTCTTTGTTCCCAAACAACTGTTTCTTACATATTACGTTTCATAACTTTGAAAGCTTATGCTGATGGATTGCTTCATTTTTGTAGCTAATTAAATTAGCTACAAATTCAGCCTTTTCTGTCAGAAGGAATGATTTGCAAAAGATGTGCTGATGTCATGGAAAAATTTTCAGTTCGGAATAATAAATAAGTAATACTGCATATCTTCTTACTTAATTTTGAAGCTGAACCTTATGTACATCAACATACCTGGTGCCATCATGGTTGATTTCCTGATCTTCTTTACCGCTGCCGGCACGCCAGATTTCACAGTTGAGAGCCTATATTTTCCGAACAATCTCACCCCAACGGCGCCTTCTGTATCAGAAGGAATGATTTGCAAAGCCAAGAGGAGCCGTTGAGGGAGAGAGTTCGGAGAACATTAACTCTCAAAATCTTCCCATGCAGAGAAACAGCTGAATTTACTTTTTGCATTTGATGAGATGGGGATGTTATTGCTCAGGGTTTTGGGGTATTTGTAGAGTTCATTCAGGGCTAGGGTTTTATTACATGCACAACAAAGGCCCATTTTTTTTAAGGACTTGTTTCCAACCAATGTAAAGGGACTTACAAAGAAACTACTCACAGAATCACAGTCATCTCATAACGGCATTTTATAAAATTCCACGACGTATAATATTTATTCAGTGACGTGCCTTTGGTAACATCCTAAGAGATTGGCATTACACACAGGTTTATTCAGTGAACAATGGCACTATTTGGTGGCTAAGTTGATTTTCTGCAGAAAAGAAAGGAATTAGAAGCTAGCCCACAGAGATTAAGGCTAACGGACGGACTGCGTTTGATCACAAACCGCATGCTCCACTTGATTTTAGTTTCAATTAGTATTAATTTTGGTAAAAAGTAAGGCCAGCTCAGGGTTTCCATCTAAGCAAATACCTCAGCAACTTCAAAATAGAGCTAGGGCCTAGAGGTGGCCGGGCGAGGCCCTAGGGCACGTTCTAATTGAGGTTTCTGCAATTTTGGAGTGTGGGACAAATAATAACATTATGTCGGGTTATGGTTTTACACAAGGACTCCAGCTTTGTCCTGACTAGATAGGGTCTGCAGCTTTAGGCTTCTCCGGCTTCAAAGAAAAGGGCAAATTCAGTTGCCAATGTTTGCTCCCTAGCTAGTGCCATAGTGCTTCAGCCAGAGCACAATCTTATGTCTCTAGACCTTAACGATTCAAGTTTTTGGGTGGTCAAATAATCAATTTCTTTTAAATATGGCAATAATTAGCCAAGATTTCATTGTATAATATTACTTCTATCTCAATAAGATTCCAGATAATTTCTAAGTCCTAGCTGCTATATATGTAAGACCCTCGCCCTCTATTAGACTTAGACAATATGGTTTCTCTTTTAATCTTCCCATATGGGAAGTTTGGAGCATACACTGGAGTTCATTGGCTAAGCTAATTAAGAAGAAGCATGTGTTTGGCAACCTTATTCTAACCTAATTACACACTAAAACACACAGACATATATATGGGGGGTATATTTGACGCTTAAAACAAAAGAAATGAGTATTTTTCCAAGAACTAATAGTTCCCCAAAATCAAAGTTCAGAACCTAACAATTTAAATTAAGTACCTATTAGAATGAATCATTCTGATGCTGTAAAAATTTCTCTCACATAAAAGGAAACAAAAAAAAAAAAAAAAGAACACCATGCACGTACAGAACTGATTAAATGGAGGCATAAGCTTTCGACCTCCCCCTCCGGTTTCCAACATTCCCATGCTTACAAGGCCAATTCGAGGAAGCATGGCATATTGGAAGCCTTCGAGGGAGGTTGGAAGCTTCTCCATTTTTAACTTATAAACAACTATGATAAACAACTATGCTTGCTTGTTTTTTTGCTATGGCTAGTTAGGTTTATATAGGGAAAATGAACCACTATTTGAGAACAAAAATCTTGTGGAATCATCCGTACAAGGCGGTTCACGTGTTTTTAGATTTCTCCAATTTCAATGAGAAGCATAATGTACACCTTATTTAGAAGGCAACTCAAAGGCCTACACTACCACCGTCTTACTGCTTAGAAAAGAATCCACCATGGATTTGATTGGCTTTTCTAAATCTGTTGGCAAGCAGCATACCTGGTTTTTTTTGGATCCATTTCTGATTTGAACTGTGCTGATCTTTTGAGAATCTTGTGACACGTGGGCATTTATAATAGTGTATAGTTGAGATGTAATCACAACCATATACAAAGAAGATCACACAAAAATCGTATCAGTATTGACTCCAAATCCATATGCATGTAATTAGATGTATGCCGACAACATCCATGATTATTATTTCGAAGAATAAATTAAAGATCTCAAATTGACTCCTCGCCCATTACAAAGGTCAAGAGAATATGAATCGGGAAATTCAACCTCGATGGATAAAGAAACTAATTTGGTTAATGGAATTCAACCTAGTGCTAAAAAGATGCCACTTACACAGTCCAGCTAGTTGCTACCTACACCTACCCTACATATCATCAACGTGGAAATGGAATCCTATCCATTGGCTCGAAAAGTCAACTTGATTAAGTTTCTGCAAATATTAGCCCATCAGCCAGCCCTAGAATGCATATATTATGCTGAGAAAGACACCATATAACGTTCAAACGCTTCAAGGAGTTTGGCTCAAACATCCCTGTTTTCATGGGATCGAGATACCAAATGAATTGATTACTGCCAACATACATGCATTCATCTATTAAAATGAAGCATGTTTATAGTACTTTTTAGTGCGAAGAGAAGAACGCTATCACAATAAGCTAGCCATCTATCACAGTTGGGAATATATGATCCGGTGCATTAGTGCAAAGAAAAGAATGCTATCTCTTTCCCAAAATGCATACATATCTGATCTGCTGTAAGAATATTATCTCTCAAATATTCCCCCTATGGCAAATGTGAAGAGGCATGTGTCTTGAGTAATAGAAAACAACAGGAAGGAAAACTTTCACAAGGGGAGTAATCCAAGTAATTAATCAATTTTTTGATGATCAATACAAAGGGATGAAGCTATTTGAATTTTAAAAGCTAGTTACTTTGAACACCATAATATACACTTATCTAATGAGTTTAAAAAATTAAGTTTTACTTTATACATTCTTTAAAGTATCCCAAAAACATTCTTACTTAAACCAATTAAATTAATGATCTTTATTTACTCAAAATATCAATAAAACTATTCAGCACACCTAAATAAAATTTTTAAGAACATTTAGCGTATATTTACAACATTGAAATCAATTTAACTTTATAACAAATGCTCTAACACAATTTTAGTAATTAATTACTTTTAATAAAGAATGTGTTCTTTTTTGCTCCCAAAAAGGAACTTTGTGCAATCGAGAAAGAAGAAGAAGAAGATGTTCAATATGGTTTGCAGTGCAATGAAGAGAGAAGAAGAGGAAGTTTGGGGTTTTTAGATATGGTTTTATATCTTTTGAAAATCAAAAGCAAAAAAGAGGGCCATCTTAATAGTTTTTTGTTTTAAGAAAAAATTGAAAGGTCACACTTACCTTATAGTCAACTTTTTTTTGAAAAATTGATTTGCTTCTTGGTATAACATTTTTTAAGTTGTTGGAAGTAAAAAGAATTCAGGATTTATGAATATATATATGTTGAATAATAGATCTGTTTTAAGGGTGCTTGAAGTATTATGTTATATTTAGCTCATAATAGATATTGTTTGTAATAGTAATTCACATTAACGGTATTTTTGTACTCAAAATATTTTTTAAAGTACAAATGGTCCCACCCAAACAATAGTCATCTCTTGCAATCCAAAAACTAGAATATTTGGATCCCCTAATAAGCCTGGGTATTAATTTATACTAAATTTTACATACATTAACATTTTAGTGTTTCAAAGATTTAGGGTAATTTCCATTAGTACTGTTTCAGTTACTATATTTATCTACTACAAGAAAGATTATAATCCGTATAGCTTTTTAGAAAACTTGAATACAATTCTCAAAATTAGTCTACTATATATATATATATATATATATATATATATATATATATATATATATATATATATATATATATATATATATATATATATATATATTGGTATCGAGCCAAGGAGAGTAGTTGTATATGGTTTAAAGTTATTTGTGTCGATTAATTTCTTTCAAGTATTAAAATTTGATTAAAATCGAATGGGTTTACCTTCGGGTGCTTAGGTAGCATATGGTTGTAAGTCCCGTCTTTGTTTAAGGCAACAAAACCATTTCTTAGCTTAGGATTGATTTACTGTTTTAAAAGAATTTTAAGACCTTTAAAGTATTTTTCATTCATGGATTCTTTACTCCATAGAACATCATCTTTCTCTAGCTCTTCCTCCGGGAGGACTAGTGTTTCAAAGAATGTTGTGAATTCTGAGGAATTCATAATAGCAGATTTTAATAAAGCTATTGATTGTTGGGAACTTCCAAAGATTTCTAAAGATAAAATTTATAAAATGAAAAAACTTGATTTCTTAAAAACAGATTATGTTATAAAGACTGAAGAACGTGACATAACGCTTTCAAAGCCTTTTGAAACGATTCACTTGTTTACAGATAAATCTTTAAAGCAATTAAAAGAAAAAGGTTTTAATTATGTTCATATTGGTTTAATCCAAATTGGAATAAAACCTTTAACTAAAGAAGGACTTGATACGTCCATATTAGCAGTCCTCAGGGATGAGAGGTTCATCTCCTTTGATGATTCCTTACTAAGTAGTATTGAATCTAGTTTCTGTAAAGGACCCATTTCATTTTATTGTTATCCAAACATGTGATCTCTCTTAAAGATAAAAACATTATTAAAAGCATGACCCTTCAAATCAAGACTCATAATTACCACATGATTGAAGGATCAATTCCTGTTGCCTTGATCTACAAAATATCCTACAAAGCCATGCACTCGGCGTTCAATACGCAACACAGATTCCAGTCAAAAAAAGATGAGACTCTTCTCTTGCAGACTGACTTGTCCAAAGCAAATATTGTCATTCCAAAACCTATTCAATGGAAAGACATTCACCTTCCGAAGAATGGATTTTGGATGGAGCCACCGAACCAAGTGATTCCAAAACAACTTGAGCCTGTCTGAGTTGCAAAATGTGACTCAAGATTCGGATGGCGTAGATTAAACTATCTTTCAGAAGATCTACCTCTTCCAGATATTCTGACAAAGACTCTGTCTCTAGTATTCCTTCAATGGAAAGAAGATTTTCTAAAATACCATCTGTTGTCAATCTTCCTTTCCAAACTACTAAAGACCAACCTAGGTTTTCTACTTCGGATATACCTAGTTCTTCTATTCGATCTGTAGACTATTCAATTAGTGTACCTCACCCTATATACACTAGCCATCCACAAGAACAAGGCCAAGAAGAGAAAGAACCTTCTTCTCCAACATCCCCCACATTTTCTGCAGTTACCGAAAATGTCATAGGAGTCATTGAAAAGGATTTTGAACTAGATAAAAATCTTTTACATAATGATTTCTATTCAGACAATAATAAAGAAAAAAGACTTTGGTTTTTTAAACACTTTCTAAACCAAAGAAACAGATTCAAGAATTATATTATGAATTTGTTAATTTTCATAAAGTCCATATTTTATTTTTTGATTGGTTTGAAATGTATGCTTCAAACAACAACATTTCCTATCCCTTCAAATCATCTAACCCTATCACGATTAGAAAGAAAACTCCAGAATGGAACCTTTCTGATAGTGATAGAATCATTGAAGCCGAACATCCCCCTCTAAGGAGTTTAACCATAAATCAGGGTGAACCTCCAACTCAGATAAAAGCATCTCCTTACAAAATTACCAAAGCAAATGTAGAGTCAAATTTAGATAGTATTATCCAACAGAATAATTTCTGTAATACTAATCTAAATACAATAGAAAAACAACTGACTAGAATTGAGAACCGAATCCAACAGTCAACCATTTATGTTTCTCCTATTCAAAGACCTATTTCCACAAAGACTGATTCCTTGAAAAAGCTTAAAGAACCTATTTTCAAACCCTTTCAGGTTTCGAAACATAGTCAAAAGCTTGTTCAAGATTCAAAATCAGATTTTGCTAAAGCCATTAAAGAACAATTAGATAGAATAGAAACATCATCTTCTTCTGCTTCTACTTCGAAAACCCAAATTGCTCCTGACACCCAATCCAAGTCCATTGGAGTTTTGGATCAGGATCAATCTTCAATTGCCTCTTCTAATATAGAAGCCTTTAAAGGAGAACAAATTCCAAAAGCCAATAAAATTCATTGGGAATTAGCACTTCCTGCTAGTTCTCGTTCTCCTCCAGATTTAGCAATTGATAATAGGCCTAGTGCACTAAACCAATCTCGGTTTAATGCATCTTCTGTCTATGAGTGGAACATAGATAGAATGTCTGAGTATAATATACTTGGCTTATTACAACAAATGACAATGGCAGCCAATGCCTACAAAACCCAATCAGGGACTTCTGACAAGGCTATTGCAGAAATCCTCATTGCGGGTTTTACAGGTCAAATTAAGGGATGGTGGGATCATTTCCTCACCAAACAGCAACAATCAGATATCTTGAATGCCATTCAAGTAAATGAGGATGGAACACCCAACCTCGATGAATTTACTAACCCCATTCAAGATGCAGTTGCAACTTTAATTTTGACCATTTCCCTTCATTTTATTGGAGATCCTTCTCACTTAAGAGATAAAAACGCTGAGTTACTACATAACCTAAGATGTAGGAAACTTAGTGATTTCCAAGCATACAAAACCACTTTCTTTACCCGAGTTTTTCTAAGAGATGATGCAAATCATTCCACTTGGAAAGAAAAGTTCCTTGCCGGTTTACCTACCCTTTTAGGTGAAAAGGTAAGAAACACGATTAAAGCCTTATATGACAATCGCATTCCTTATGATGAACTCACCTACGGTGAACTTGTCAATTTCATTAATAAGGAAGGTTTAAAGATTTGTCAAGATTTGAAATTACAAAAACGTCTAAAATGGGAGCTTAGAAAGTCTAAGTAAGAATTAGGCAGTTTTTGTAAACAATTCAATTATGACCCCTTTAAAACTTCAACCTCAAAAGACTGTAATGGTAAGTGTTCTTCAAAACCTTACAGGAAACATTATAAGTCAAAAGGTCATAAAAGGTTCCTTCCAGAACCTAAAGAACCTTACTATAAGAAGCCCTCCAGGCCCTATAGAAAACCCAATGTTCCCAAAAGAAAACATACCAAACCTACTTCAAAGCCTAAAGCTCCTTTTAACTACAAGGAAGCCACTTGCTACAAATGTGGAAAGAAAGGCCATACTGCAAAGTATTGTAGAATGAGCAAAAAACTTCACGAGCTGGGTCTCGAGGAAGAAATTCTTTCCAAAATAGCATCTCTTCTTGTAGACACTTCAGAGTCTGAATCCTCCATGACTGGAGACAGTGAGCCTCTTCAAGTTGATGAGTTAATCGACTCTGATACTTCTGATTATTCAGATAGTGATTCTGAGTCAGAATCATATCTAAAGAAGATTAATGTCTTGACTAAAGAACAAGAAACATTTCTTGAGTTAGTCAAACACATTTCTGACCCCACTCTTCAAAATGAGTATTTAGACAAGCTTCTAAAAACTCTTGAACTCAGTGAAAGACCTGAGACTTCTAAAATCCCTGTTATCAAAAAGCATGCATATGATCTTACCACAATTTTGGATAAAAAGAAAGTCAAAAACTTGAGTCCTTCTATTCAAGATCTTCAAAAAGAAATCAAAGATATTAAATCTGAGATTAAAGAATTAAAAGAAAAACAAAAAACTGATTCTGATACTATCCAACTACTTTTACAAAAACAGTTGGAAGAACATTCTGAAAAAGAATCAGAATCTGAAAATGGTGATAATCAAAATCTCGAAAACATTGAGTCTTTACCCAATGATTTCCTTTTTGTTTTAAAACAAATCACCACAAGGAAATATTTGATTAAAGTAACCTTAGTCTTTTCCAAAGAATTTGAATTTGACACTGTCGCTCTTTTTTTACATCAGTGCGATTTAAAATCGCATCAGAGAAGACATTGTCCCCAGGAAGTTTCATGAAAAAACAAAAGAGAGACTTTCTGCCGCCAACAATTCAAAGTTAAAAGTTAATTTTAAAGTTGATGCCTCTGTGCATAATGATAATTTTGAATTTAGGACTTCCTTTATTTTAACTAATGATATTCATCATGCAGTCATTTTGGGAACTCCTTTCATAAATCTCATTACCCCTTATACTGTCAATTATGATAGTATATCTTTTAAAGCAAAAGATAAAAAACTTATTTTTCCTTTTATTGAAAACCCTAAAACAAGAAATTTGAATATTGTTAAAGCTTGTTCTGTCTATAAAAATCAAATCAATGTTTTGCTTAAAACAAAACAGAATGATTTAGTTTGTCTTAAGAAAGACTTGAACTTACAAAGAATAGAAAATCAACTTAATAACGATTTTCTAAAAAGAAAAATTTCTAGTTTTAAAGCCTTAATTGAAAAAGAAATCTGTGCTGATTTACCCTCTGCTCCAGATTTGGGAAAGAAAACAGCACATGGTAGATTTACCATATGAAATATCTTTTGATGAAAAACAAATTGCTTCAAAAGCTCGGCCTATTCAAATGAATATGGAATTAGAACAACATTGTAGGAATGAAATTAAAGATTTAGAGTCTAAAGGGTTAATTGTGAAATCAAAGTCTCCTTGGTCTTGTGCTGCTTTCTATGTCAATAAAAATTTTGAGATAGAAAGAGGGACACCTAGATTGGTGATCAATTATAAACCATTGAATAAAGCTTTAAAATGGATTAGGTATCCAATACCTAATAAAAAAGATTTGCTCCAAAAACTTCATTCTGCATTTATATTTTCAAAATTTGACATGAAGTCTGGATTTTGGCAAATTCAAATACATCCTAAAGACCGTTATAAGACTGCTTTTACTGTTCCATTTGGACAATATGAGTGGACTGTTATGCCATTTGGCTTAAAGAATGCCCCTTCAGAATTTCAAAGAGTTATGAATGATATTTATAACCCTTATTCTGAATTTTGTATTGTCTATATTGATGACGTGTTGATTTTTTCCCAGAAAATTGATCAACATTTCAAACATTTAAAGACTTTTTATTTTGCCACTAGAAAAGCTGGTTTAGCTGTCTCTAGTTCAAAAATTTCTTTATTTCAAACAAAAATCAGGTTCCTAGGTCATTATATTTCTAAAGGAACCATCACACCCATTGAAAGGTCACTTGCATTCACTAACAAGTTTCCTGATAAAATCTTGGATAAAACCCAGTTACAAAGATTTCTTGGAAGTCTAAATTATGTTCTTGATTTTTGTCCTAACATAAATAGGATTGCAAAACCCTTGCATGACAGATTAAAGAAAAAACCAGTTGCATGGACAGAAGAACATACTAGAATCATAAAACAAATAAAGAGCATTGTTAAAGATATTCCATGTCTATTTTTGGCTAATCCTGCATTACCTAAGGTTGTTGAAACTGATGCATCAGACTTAGGATATGGAGGGATTTTAAAACAAGTTGAAAATGGTAAAGAACAAATTATCCAGTATGCTTCTGCACATTGGAATGAATGTCAGAAAAATTATTCTATTATAAAGAAAGAAATTCTATCTATTGTATTATGCATTTCAAAGTTTCAAAGTGACTTGTTAAATCAAAAAACAAAAGAGAATCTACTATAAAAAAGATTCTTCATTCTGCATTGTCCCCAGGAAGTTTCATGAAAAAACAAAAGAGAGACTTTCTACCGCCAACAAAAGAGAGACTTTCTATAAGGCCTGGAGGGCTTCTTATAGTAAGGTTCTTTAGGTTCTGGAAGGAACCTTTTATGACCTTTTGACTTATAATGTTTCCTGTAAGGTTTTGAAGAACACTTACCATTACAGTCTTTTGAGGTTGAAGTTTTAAAGGGGTCATAATTGAATTGTTTACAAAAACTGCCTAATTCTTGCTTAAACTTTCTAAGCTCCCATTTTAGACGTTTTTGTAATTTCAAATCTTGACAAATCTTTAAACCTTCCTTATTAATGAAACTGACAAGTTCACTGTAGGTGAGTTCATCATAAGGAATGCGATTGTCATATAAGGCTTTAATCGTGTTTCTTACCTTTTCACCTAAAAGGGTAGGTAAACCGGCAAGGAACTTTTCTTTCCAAGTGGAATGATTTGCATCATCTCTTAGAAAAACTCGGGTAAAGAAAGTGGTTTTGTATGCTTAGAAATCACTAAGTTTCCTACATCTTAGGTTATGTAGTAACTCAGCGTTTTTATCTCTTAAGTGAGAAGGCTCTCCAATAAAATGAAGGGAAATGGTCAAAATTAAAGTTGCAACTGCATATTGAATGGGGTTAGTAAATTCATCGAGGTTGGGTGTTCCATCCTCATTTACTTGAATGGCATTCAAGATATCTGATTGTTGCTGTTTGGTGAGGAAATGATCCCACCAACCTTTAAGTTGACCCGTAAAACCCGCAATAAGGATTTCTGCAATAACTTTGTCAGAAGTCCCTGATTGGGTTTTATAGGCATTGGCTGCCATAGTCATTTGTTGTAATAGGCCAAGTATATTATACTCAGAAATTCCATCTATGTTCTACTCATAGACAGAAGATGCATTAAACCGAGATTGGTTTAGTGCACTGGGCCTATTATCAATTGCTAAATCTGGAGGAGAACGAGAACTAGCAGGAAGTGCTAATTCCCAATGAATTTTATTGGCTTTTGGAATTGGTTCTTCTTTAAAGGCTTCTATATCAGAAGAGGCAATTGAAGATTGATCTTGATCCAAAACTCCAATGGACTTGGATTGGGTGTCAGGAGCAATTTGGTTTCTAGAAGTAGAAGCAGAAGAAGGCAATTGATAATAGGCCCATGTCCATTTTCAACTTGTTTTAAAATCCCTCCATATCCTAAGTCTGATGCATCAGTTTCAACAACCTTAGGTAATGCAGGATTAGCCAAAAATAGACATGGAATATCTTTAACAATGCTCTTTATTTGTTTTATGATTCTAGTATGTTCTGATACCAATAAGACCAGGAATCGTGGAGTGTGTGAACTTTGAAGGATTATAAATCCAGACTTTAAAAAGTTATTGGTTTTTAAGGAAGTGATTACGGTTGATGAAATAAAAATTTTAACTTTATTGTTGTAGATTTTAGTAAGTTGATTTTAGGTACGTGGCTTGTTTACCAACAGTGCAGACCAGACTAATGTCCATTCGGGTTCATCTCTGGAATTTATGTCGTTGGATTCCCGCCAATATACCACAAGATTACCGTCTTTAGATATTAGTCAATATTATTAGCAAACCTAACCACAGGGCTTTGCAAAATAAACATGCATTAAGGTTGGTTGCTAGTCATACACAGTACCAGATCTGGATCCCAGAAATGGTGCTCTGAGTGAAGGGGAAGAAGAGAAATACAACTGAGGGAGAGATCAGGTCTCTATGCCTCAGAGGAACGTAACAGTTTTATGGCAGATCTGATATAGATCAGTCTGCAAATCATACAGAAAGCTTTAAAAATTTAAATTGCAGAAATTTAAATTACAGAAATCATAAAATTAATATACAAACTTGCTTTAAATAAATTACATATAAACTTTAAATTGAAATAATTAAAAGCTTACATGTATCAGGTTCTTGAATGCAGAAATGCTTTAAGAAAAGAGGGAGAAGAAAGATGGGAAATTGATCTTCAGACGGGTATATTACCCTTAGATCCCAGATTCCCAATCTTAAATGAGAGAGAGAGAGAGAGAGAGAGAGAGAGAGAGAGAGAGAAAGAGAAGTTCTTGAGAGAGAATTAGATTGGAGAAAACTAGATGGATCCCTCAACTGGAGGTGAATGGGAACTATATACCCAAAATCCAAATATAAAAAAAAAACAGTATCGCTACAGATAGATGCTTACCTTCGCTTACTGATTTTGTTGCTCTGACCATACTGATGATGACGAGTGGAAAGGCAACAGTTGGTCATCTCGTGTGCTGGTCAATCAGCCGGGAGTCACGTGAGACAAACAGGAGGTCTTTAGAAAAGTAGATTCTTATCCCCTCAGCTTTTTTCTCGTGAAGAGAATAGTGAGTGAAGGGGGATAATTATCTGAAAAATGTCAAAAGAAAAATTACAAGGAGATAAATGACTTTTTTTTTTTTAATTACAGTATCTACAAGGCTTTAATGCTTGATTGGTGAGAAAATGCCGAAGCAGTCATCTTCATTTTCATCACCGAAGGAGATGAACGGCTCCTCTTCTTCCGGATCAGATGATTCTGCAACAGACGGTTCTGATCTTGAAGCTAAAAGCTGTTCCATAAGCTTGAAATATTCCTCTTCAGATTTGGCTCCAGCCAACATGGATTGAGCTTTTGACTTCTGAGTCAGGAATGTACTTTGGGCTTTAACGGATTCAATAGTGGGCTTTATATGTCCTTTTGCAGCAAGCCAACCTTGGACAAGATGTTCGGTTAACTTGGCGCTTTCATTAAACTTGTTCCACCATTTGACTTTAAATTCTCGTTGGAAAATAACCTGAGAGTCTTGGGTGTGATAGTTTAAATGCCACATCCAAACCCAAGGTAAAAAGAAATTTGTACAGAAGCAAAGAAAGGGGGAGAACCTTGCTTCTGAAGCAGAAGGAATATAATGGGCTCTAAAGAAGTCCAAACACTTAGTGGCATTTGGGGTTAGGATTTCTGGGCAAGGCCCAAAGAAAGTCCACTAGTGTTTAAACCAGTTTGGAAGGCTTTGAATGGTTATATTCGAATTGAAGAAAAATAACCATGAATGAGTCTTTTTTGGGTTTTGTATAAAAAATATATTATACCATGCCTGTTGGTAATCCCAGTATGAGAAAGACAGACAATGGTTTGGATTATTTTGGAAATTTAAAGGGAAGGCTTTAGACTTATGGAGTTGATCACCCCATTGGTTTGGGCTAATGACTTTAAGAATGGTGGCCGTAGAATAGGCCGGTTCTTTGTGGGCTTCACTGAGGAAAAAGTGTTTAAACTTTACTGACTCTGTGAATTCCAAGATATCGTGATAATAGGACTGGGGTTTTGTTAAATCCCATGGTTTAAAAAACCAGCCCTTGGGAAAAATCTTTGAAATTGCTTGAAATGGGTCAGCATTATAAAACCCATCTTCTACAGTAAAAATGTTTTGGTGATGGGGTTTAAAATACCAATCCGATCTTAGAGAATTCTTTGATTGGGAAACCACAACCTGGGAAGATGAACTTACACTTGAAACAAGTTCTTTAGAAATGGGAAGCTTTGAAGATGCTTTAGAAATTTATTTTTCTTCTTTCTCTGGAATGAGAGAAAGAGTTTGGGAAAAACTTTGTAATGCAAACATAAGTTCAGGGGATTTAGAAATGGATTTCATCCATTCATTTATTTTTCTTGTGATCTTAAGGCTTTAGCTAGCCTCTTGAGGCTTTAAAGATCAATCCAAGACTTTATAATCCGTATATATATATATATATATATATATATATATATATATATATATATATTATATATATATATATATATATATATATGGTTCCACTTCCTAGTGGTAGAACTAAAATTTTTAAATGATGTAATTCATAATTAGAGCTAGTTTGTTAATGCTATAATTTTTGAAATAATTATTGCCAATTGTACTATAAAAATAATCAACTATGAAGCTAATCAATTGAACGTTTGGTAAATTTTTCTATAAAAAATACTGTGGGTTTGGTAAGTAGTCGTATGCATTTGATAAATCTATACGAATAAATTACTGTGAAAATATAAATGATTGAAATGGATAAGATATAATATAATTTATTTGTGCATTTATAAACATGTATATAAACTATTTTTTTATTGTATATATAATAGTTGGTTACTAAAATAAATAGTTTTATCTCATTAATTTAATTTTTTTATCTTTTTATCATAATATAATTGGCAATACTGTTAATTTCTTTAAATCTAATGATTTTATTTCCTAATCCATGAAGAAAATCTTAAATTTTTATAATATATGTGAGGATGTATATGAAATTAAATTAAGCATCAAATTTTGAAAAGTTCATTGTCTACTTTTCAAGATCTACAGTAAAATGAGGTGATTCGTCAAAAGTGATTTAAAAAAAAAATACCAAATACTAAATTATCTTTTAACTTTTCAAAAATCATTTTTAAACTTTTTAGAAAGTAATCTCAATCAGGCCCTTATAAATGTTAATTTAAGACTCCATAAAAATGTGTGTACATAAAATCTCTAATGAGAGCATTTTTATTTTAATAAATTCAGAGTGGCCGTAATATTACCCAAAATAATTTTTAATATATATATATATATATATATTTTAATACATATCCTCACTGATGAGTATTCTATATGCAACACATTTTGATATGAGCGCGCACTTTATAAAATAGTATTCTATACACACATAAATATAAACTGCTATGACGTTTGTGGACTAAGTGGGCCAAATTTTTGCGTTTTTGAAACATGGAAAGAGGTTCAACAAACCGAAGGATCTCTTATCCGCAATAAGTAGCCACAATTCAATCTTAAGATGATAAACCTTACGAGATATGAAACCAACAAATTTTAAAAGTCTCTCTTCTAGTTCAAGGTCGGTGGCAATAGGAGGGCGGATGTGCAAGGTCTGTGAAAAGCTAATAAATTGTTTGCATTTGCTTCAAAGGCCATCAACCAGCGCATCTGGTGTAGTGGTATCATAGTACCCTCCCACGGTACTGACCGGGGTTCGATTCCCCGGATGCGCATATAATTGTTTTGTATTTTTTTATCAAAATACCGAAAAAGAGAATGCATAAAACTTGTTTAAGAAAACGGCATAGGAAACAAATCGTTCTCATTCCTCACCACCTACAAAAAAATGAAAAGAATGGCAGTGCAGTGTTTCTGAACATGGCCTCTCCTTTAATCGTTGAAGGACCGACTACTTTGACCAACGCATAAGTCACATTTATTTTATAACGCCATAGAGTAACGTTATGGATACTTTGACCTTGTTCAATACCATTTTGAGGGCCTTATTTCATTTTTGTTTCATATGTAATACACGTTTGTTAGGTGCAAAAAATATGTTTTAATATAAACAGGATGAAATAATGTAAGTTTTAATCTCCGTCAAACTCAAATTCTATAAGATAGAAGACAAGTTTTTCTAACTTAATTATATTTTGATGGTTTTTTTTTTTTAAAGAAACCACCACTCAAAAGTATGACCAAGTGAAAAGATATATTAGAGGAGATGGTATAATATTTTTTTAGGTATTTTCTTTTCTTCTTTTTATTATTTGTTATTGTCCACTTTTAATTTCTAATTTGAGCATTAAAAGGTACGTTAATAACACCCTCATCAATAATACCCTCAACAATCTTTAATAAGTTATTATCTTGTAAAATTTCGACCATCAAACTCTTCAATCTTATCGGTGGCGATCCTAGAGACATCAAACTCTCTCGTAACCCATTCTCCAAGTAAAACATCGCTCACTCAACTCTTACTGTGTGGTCAAATTTTTTGTACCAATAGTTGGTGCCGTTTGTAAGGAGAAAGGATTGATAAGAAGCCTGAAACAGCTCAACAACTATGATTTAAGGAAGCATGGTGAGCCTTAAAACGCTACCGTTGGGTTCAAACACGAATCAAAATTGGGAGTAGCTCAGCTTTGCAAAACAAAAATCGTGTTGCCAGCTTACCAACATAAGGGCAAAAGAATACAAACAATGAAATAAGTATTAATAGAAAAGCAGAGAAAAGAACCCAAACATGAGCAAAATCAAGCCGTCGTTCGCGGCAACTACACTACCACCAGAATCGGTGGTCATCAGTAGAACCTCTAAAAAAGGACGGATCAAAGCTGCAAACTTCTTACAGAAGCACTGCCGCGAACCCGCGGATTCATTCGAGATCTCCTCATATCATTCACATTGTTTGTCCCCATTTTCTCATGTTATTTGCTTTTCATACATTTTGTTTTCATGCGCCCCCCCTTAGGTGTCTTCATTAATTCATTACCTTTTGCTTATAAGGTTTGTGTTCCCCTTATTAACGAGAATAATACTTAACGCATGCAGTTTGATGACATAAATTAAAATTAATAGTCAAGCCAACTCTCAACGTGACCCCAAAGAATGCAAAGGTCAGCTTGCTTTCCACTTCAAGTGCCTTTGAAACAACACAATCTCCACTGTCCAGCAATATCGTCATAAAATAAATTTGCCTAAAATGGCATTAATTATTATCTATGCTCCAAATGAACCCTTCAAGTGATCATGTCCTCTCCGCAACCCGAAAACCGATCGAATCTGTTGAATCATCCATCCAAAATCTAATCAAAAGCTTTTACAGAAGACTTGAATATTGGAAACTCCTTTTGAATATCTCCGAAGAACAAAGCCAGCAGCTGATCAGTAAAGCAGCACCATGGAGAAACCAGCTAGCCAGTCTTCTAGAGTCAGCCACCGTTCGGGCAATCACAATGTCACTGCTTCTCTTGGATCTTCTCTTCACCATTCTTGAACTTGCTTCTTCTCTACTACATTCTTGTGCTCCCAAAAAGAATTCTTATTCTAATTCTTTAGATGATCATCAGCAAGTTTGGTACCACTGGGTTGGAGTTGCAATATTATGCGTAGTTTCTTTAAAGAATATGGCTCTAGCAGCAGCTCTAGGCGGGGGATTCTTTAGAAGGCCAGGCAATGCGATTGATGGCGTGGTTGTTATTGGGGCTATATTCTTGGAAGCGTTTTTGGGGAGAACGGGAGGCGGGTTGCTAGTAATTGTAAGTTTGTGGCGTGTTATGAGGGTTGTTGAGAGTGCCTTTGAGTTGAGCGATGAGGCCATCGAGGCACAAATTCAAAGTATTTTATGCCAGTTCCAAGCCCTCCGTGATGAGAATACTAAACTTAACGAGATCATTGCTGAAAAGGATGTTATTATTGACATGCTCCGAGAACAATTGTATCAATATTGTCAACAACATGCAAGCACTAGCGCAGTGCATTAAAATGCTTAAGAATAAGCACTAGAATAACATCTTTTTGTGTTTTTAAATTTATTTGGATTTACTTTTTGAAATATTCATATTTCTGTCAAGCCACTAATCAGGGACGTAACTAAAAATTTTGTTTAAACTTAAACATCATAAATTTTAGTACCATCGAAATTATCAGTTAAAAATACCCCAAAATAAAATTCAGTTTGTTCAGCGATCCACCCATTATTCATTCACACTCTTAACTTTACAGAACATACGCAATTATATTTACCAAACAAACATGCTAAATTATTAAATTATTTAACAAGTGATTGCGTCCAAACCTAAATTTAATAAACATACAATCAACTTATTTGAAGCAAATGCAATCGTTAAATGCAATCGCTACAAGCGTTGAAATTAAATAGTTTTACGGCGACTAAAAACAGAGGAGTGTTACGACCACGCGTGGAGCTCCAACTTTAACAGCTGCCTAATATTGAAATATGAAAATAACTTGATACATCCTTATCCACATCGGAGGTTTGAACTGATTAGTGTGTCGCCATGGACACAAGTCACTGAGACGGCATACACACGAAGCTGAGGCAACATCATCATTTTATACACAAAGGATCATACTTTAGTTGTTCATTAACCAAACATCATTCATCTCAATTTACAATCATACCCATCAGAGAGTATCCAGAAGTAATCCCTACAAACAACCAAAGGGCCGAAAAGAAAAAAGAAAAAAAAAAAAAGAGGAAATAATAACAGTAATTTTTTTTTTAAAAAGGACCACTTCCAGTTGTTTTCAGACTTGCTTGGGGTCAACACCAACAGACTTAAGAGTCTCGACATGGTGTTTATGAGCATAAGCATCTTTACGGATGGGATCGGCTACGGGATGATCGCCGTAGTCAAACTCCTGAAAGTGCGCTACCTTTCTGAAGAACGACTTGTTCAGGAACTTCTCAGCATCGTTCACCACCTTTTCGGGGTCGTGCACTTCCGGCACGGTCTCTCGCGTCTTCTTCCTCACGTACACGTTGGGCGAGCGCGCCAGCTGCTGCGTCGCCGTGACCAGCCCCAGAGACACCGACAGTGCTATCATGCTAATCGCCACGAACACTGGCACAAAATCGCCCTTCTGAACTGGTTTTGGAAACTGTAATTTTGGCCTTTGTTGCTCTTGAAAATGGGCGTAATCGGCTGCGGTGGGCGCGTAGGATTTACTTTTCGGAGTTGTTGAGGTTGCATATGTTGCAGTATTTCCTCTTAGACCACCCATTAGTGACCTTAAATTACCCTGGAAAAAAAAATATGTACACGAAAAAGATTATTTTTTCAAGTTACGAGCAAACAAGTCTCTTGGATCTTGATTGAAAGATAAAATAAGTAAAATTACTCACCACTGATCTGAAAGCCATGACTGTAGTTTTTGTTTTGAGTGAGAGTTGTTCTGGGTTGATGTGAAAAAGGCGATTCTTAGCTCGCTTGTATTTGATCCTGCTTTGGCTTTGCTTTGCTTCACTTGACGTGTGTGCATATATATTTTATAGAGATATATTGGGTGACACAGAGGAGAGGGTTCTGGAGCCACGTAGTGAAAGTTGCATAAGGCGAGTTACTGAGTGACACTTGTCGCGAGAATAAAGTGTACACCTTGCTATAGAAACCTCTTGAAGCAACACGTATAATCTCTCAACAGTTTTTCTCTTTTATTTTATTGGAAGATTTTAATTTTACAGACCAATGAAAATAAATGGTTTATCTCCGTTTGTCTTTGTAGATGGCAAATTGTTAGTCGACGTCTCGTCGGCCATTGGTTTAATATGGTTTAAATATTTAATTGTTCACATTATGGAAGTACTGACTAATTATCAAAATTCTTTTATTGTAGAGAAAAGATACACATTTTCACTGTAAAGTCGGTAGGATACATATATTTACCTGGGTATGAGATCTAGAGATTTCATTTTTGTATGCTCTCTGAATGCACTATAAATTCTCTAAATTTGACTTTCTAATAAATTCTAAGTAATAATATATATGTAGAGTGCAGCAACTTCAGGTTCCCAAAACACTGTGTTGTAATATATTCATAGAGGGTAACAATTTCACTTTTACCATCTAAACACATGTTACGGATAATATTTTACGGTAAAGATTTTATCGCTTGCTAAACTATCAAAAAAAAAAAAAGTAATTGTTGTTAGGTTAGTTTTCCTTCATGACCTCAATTTCTCAAGAACTTTTAAAAACAAAATCGTTTTTGGCACTAGTGTATGATTGCAATTTAACTATCCTTTCATTTTTTTTTACTCATTCACCACTTGTGGTCTAATTATCAATCATTGTTTAGATACAGTTAACTAATTCTATTACTCATAAGCCTTTAGGCAGACCGCTGATCGGCAAACAAATTCTTGGAAGGGGGTCTGTGCATAGCAATAGAAGCGCCAATTGAATTCCTTCAATAAGACTAAAGCATACATGCAGTATGCCTGTAAGTGAAAATTTTAAGGACAAGAATTTCAGATCTTATTGCTAGAATGATTCAAGTTTATGTGTATTAATTCCATCTAAGACAATAAATCTCATCAGAATCTGGATGCAAGCTATCCCCAGCTACAAACTCATGCATAACCCCTTTCAATTGAATCAAGCTACAGCCAGCATTCTTCTTGACCTTCGCGGCATCCAAAGATCTCCTTATCTTAACAACATCTTCCCATCTATCCGCATTGGCATAAACATCAGCCAGTACTTTATAAACCCCACCATCTTCAGGTTTCAACTTCATCACATGCTCTGCTGCTGCTACCGCAATCTCAACATTCCCATGAATCCTACACCCCCCAAGCAAACCACTCCAAACAAACACATCACCCGCCATTGGCATCTTCTTTATCATCTCCATTGCTTCTTCAATCAAACCAGCTCGGCCAAGCAAATCCGCCATGCACCCGAAATGCTTTAGCTCTTTATAAACCCCGTAAACAGATTCCATCTCATCAAACAGCTTTCTTGCTTCATCAACTAAACCTGCATGGCTACAGCCAACCAAAGCTCCCAAAATGGTGACGCCGTCAGGTTTAATTCTAGCCTCTATCATTCTAGAGAAGTAGACAAGCGATAACTTGCCTAAGCCATGCATGGCAAGACCAACAAGCATTGCATTCCATGTAAATAAATTATTTTCTTGACTTGATTCAAAAATCTCTATAGCAGTGTTAATATAACCACATTTTGCATAAAAATCAACTAGCCCAGTTGACAAAAATGAATCAACTCGAATTTGATTACGTTCAATATAATGATGAATCTTCTTCCCCTGTTCTAGTTCTCCCAATCGTGCACAAGCTGAAAGAGCAGAAACTAATGCAATATTATCAGGTTTAACATCAAAATCCATCATCTTGCAAAAGAGTTGGATAGCCTCTTCGCATTGATCACTCTGTGCATACCCTGCCACAAGGGTACCCCACGACACAGCATCACGAAATGGCATTGTGTCAAACAACTCACGCGCGGGTGCTAAATCACCGGCCTTCGCATAACCGTCTATCAATGTATTATAAGAAACCACATCTCTGTACAAACTTTCATCAAACATTTTCTGTGCATCTTTTAGACGATGAAAAATACAGTACACGTGTATAAGAGAATTTAAAACGAACACATCAGCAATAAACCCGAGTTTCAAAACTTGAGAGTGAATGGTTTGGGCCAGCGAATGGGAGCAGAGTTGAGAACAAGCTTTAAGTAGAAAAGGGAAGGAATAGAAGTCAGGAGGGATTGAAACGGTCCGCATTTGGGAAAACAAAACGACAGCGTTGAGGGGCGAGGAGAAGAGGGTGTGAGCACGAATGATGGTATTGTAAGAAAAGGTTGACGGGTATGGAATATTATTGAAAACTGACAGTGCATAGCTTAATGGGTTTGTAGGGGGCGATGATGATGATGATATGGGTTTAAAAGTGGTGATTGCCTGGAGGATTGTTGTGAGAATGTGACAAGGGCTGAGAAAGAGAAGGCCTTTGGTGAGGCAATGGGCATGGATTTGGTGGATTTGCTTGATGGTTTTACAATGCTTGATGAAATTACTTAGTGTCGTCTTATTTGGCGAATCTATCAAGGGCAGAGGAGGCATAAACATTTGGCAAAATGGTTACCAAATTGCTGATACAATGAGCGTGGACTTGGCGGATGGCTGAGTGCGTCATTCTATTAATCTATTTGACGAAGCAAAAGATGACTCACCTAAGCATTTTCAAAGCGTGAACGGCAGGATTCGAACCTGCGCGGGCAGAGCCCACATGATTTCTAGTCATGCCCGATAACCACTCCGGCACGTCCACTTTGCTGGCCGTATTTTTAATGCTTTTAAAGTATAATTATAAGAATGTGGGTTATAATCAACAGTCACCATTTGAATGCTGGTATACTAAAATCAGAAATTTTCTAGGACTAAACTTAGATCAATTATATGATGTCACAGTTTAGACTTTTATTCTCATATTGAGATACATCTATCCCCATTAATATTAGAAAAATATATCTACTTAACCCATATTTGTGGGAAAGATATAGAGTAGTGTTATACATAATAAATTTTTATTGTAAAAATTCTATTACAAATAATATAGCATTCATTCACTGATTAATGAGATAATATAATTAATTTAAATATAATTTATGAAAAATCATCAACCACTTAATAAGCGACATATAACATGCCACATTATTTAAGGTGAAATTTGAAATAAAATTTTGGGATGTTTACTATTACTTAAAAATACGACTAGTGTTACGTATTCTCATTGTTTCACATACATAATTCTATAATTAAGAGAAGAAATTGGAGTCTCAACACAAGAGTTGGGACTCAAGCATGTGCTCTCAAAGTTGAAGCCAAAGGTCGCCATTAAATTATGAGCCCAGTGGCAAGTCATATCAATTTTTCTTTTTAATATTTAAAACATATGAATATGATATACTCTGAATTTTACTAATAATATAAATATATATATATATATATATATATATATATATATATATTTGTTGCACATTCCAAAATTCACATGAGAACTAACTTAGAAATTTACTCCAAGAGAAATACCAATTCTATATCCAAACCTTTTGGATAAGAGAAGTTGAGCCCCATTAAGAGCCTCAAACTCATGCTCTCGAGGGATGTGGAGAGGACGTGAGTTCACCACTTGGCAACTAAATAAGCCTAGTAGTAATGAAATCCAACTTGAATCTTGCTGATTACAGAAGATAAATTGTTATAATATGGCTTAAGAACTACAAAAAGATTATGAAATAACAAGTTGCAAACACGACGAAAGAAGCATGTTGTTTGATAAAGTTAATGACCGCGGTAACACATACATAGGGGTTCCAACTAGAGCATGATCTTTATTTTTTATCTGTATCTTGTCAAAAGGCAGACTTTACATTCATTTCATGCACTAGAAAAAGAAAAAGAAAATTGAAAAGAAAAAAAAAATTAGAAGAAAGAGAGGAAGAGATGGAGAATTAAAAATGCAATATGAAATATAACTAGAAATACAGGCACAAGAGGATTTCGAAATTCGAAATCACCCAAAACTTGTTTTCTATTTATTTTGTTAAAGTTTATGGGGAATTTTGAGATGTTGCACGTCAACGTTTATCTCTTACAACTTAATTTGAATGCGTCATCACCGATCACTCTATTATCATTTGCATCGAATTCAATTATGTGTGTGAAAACGAAAAGATTCGATGGTCAAAAGACATGCATCCATCCGTCCGTGTTACCAATTTCTTAAGAAATTAGATGTTATCTCTGGATTATTAATTTTATTTTGAAGTCTTTCAGGATTATTTTATTTTATTTTACTATTTTATAAAATAAAAAAAATTACTAGTGTAGGTCAGTTGAAATTTAATGGAAAAGTTTACGATATAGTCAAAGTTCGAGAGCTATTTTCAATTTGAGGATAAAACTATGTTGATACTGTTGCAACATTCCATAACTTTTGTCTCTTTGTGGCTTAATTATACGGTAGTCCCTGATATTTTCATAAAATTAAAAAAAAACTAAAGGTTTTGAAATTTTATATATAAGTCATACTTATGATGAAATGACTTTTGGAAATAATCTTTTAACTACAGTTAACGCTTAGACTCTTGGTGATGATGGTCGAGAGGAATGCAGAAGAGACAAAAATGAGCCATTAGACATCTAATTAATTACTACAACAGATGTAGCGCTTTAGTGACACTAGTTATTATTGTAAAAATTTGGTCGCAACGATTCTGAGAATAGTGAAACGTAAAATTACTATGTAGAGAAATTTACGATAGTTTATTAACCTTTAAAAAAAAAAGCCACCTTCATTTAAAAGAAGTACTTAAAAACTAATAAATTTACCATCCAATAATTTTAATCAAGAATAAAATATTATTATAAAGGTTTCACAAGACCAAAATTTTAAAAATAAAAACTTGGATAGTTTTCAAGAAAACATAAACTCAAAATTTTTGAATTTTTTAAAAAAGCTTTAAACTAGCTTGTTTTTATATTTTTTTCTTAATCTTTCTATATAATTTTGTTATGCCATATTTATAAAATTCAAAATTGCTCTTTTAAATTTTAATGTCAATTTTATAGACAAACTAACTAGTTATTTGTATGAATAAATTAACATGTCAGCTAATACTAAAAATGAAAATGTGATAGAAAAAGTGGTAAAATAATAAAGTGTTACAACTTGATATGTTTTTTTTAATTCTACACCTTTTATTTCACAATTTTATGAAACATTGAAACATTAAGAACTTATATTTTTTAATAAATATCCAATTTATTTATTCTATATTAACTATATATTATATAAAAAAATTATTTATGTGAGATTACATTATTGCTCTTATATCATCACTCATTTTTATGATCAAAGTAGATCAATGAATCAAAATTAAAAGTTTAAAACAATATGACTTACAAGGCAAATATTTTAAAACTTTTTGACTTTTATGAATTTACAATAAATAACAGGGATTGTAGTGTTAACAACCAATTAATCAAATCTATAACTATTGAACATATTTTCAATTAAATCTGATGGCTGAATTAGAAAGGACAAAGTTGTAGTACTTTGCAACTGTTGCAAAGTAGCTAGATCTTGAATTTTTAATCAACTCATCATCTTTATTTATCTTTCCTTATTATTATTATTATTATTTGACAAAAGTACCTTTAAATTAGATTTTTGTAAACTTTCTAATATAGAATGCTAGTTGTCACCGATTTTGTTGAAAGATGTAAGAACCTACGCTTGATAACTCTAAATCCCCCTTCTACTGACCCACTCAAAGAAAGATCAACAAAAGTTATCATAAAGCCAATAAAGATTATTGCAAAAACTGACTAAATCAACAATAAATAATAGAAAACAAAGTAACAAACACACAATGTATAACATTTTTACATAGGTAGCGACCCTGATTTTTATTTACTCAATAAAAAGGAATACAATATAACTCTAGACGTTGTGTGCTCAAGCATTTCCTCTCTCTACCAAAATCCAGATCCCCAAAACACACACTCCCTTATAATATATACATGTTGCAAATGTCACCTCCATTAGCTAAGGCAAGGTGGTGTGCTGTCCTTGCACCACCTCTATTTCTTTTCAAAAGACTAGGCACCACTAAGCATGATTTAAGAAGCACATTCACTCTCCAAGGATAGGGAGCCGCTGCCCACTAGCCTAGAAGTAGGAAATGATGAGTAATGCTGCACTACCCCTTCCCTTGTCTCCACATTTAAGCATGAACTCTAAGGCCATGTCTTCCATTTGTTTCAATTAACAACTACGGACTCATGCTTGTTTATAGGAACCATTTTGGAGAATATCCAACCAACACGCTTCACATTCGAATGCCAGTACCCCAACACAACCCGTGTGTAATTTGAACTCACTATATTCTACATAAGCCTCTAAGTGTTGCACGTTGTGCGTTTGCGTGTTGCCCTTGCACACTTCTATGCTTGCTACCCACTCACATGTACTTCGCCCATACATGCCTTAGCACTACGTCTTTGCACTATCCTATATTTTGCCTGACTTAACCAATGCAAGCGCTCCATGTCCGTGTGCTTGCAAGAAATGCCATGCATGCCCCTGTGCGTCCTATCTTCCTCTCTATTGCATT
>JASUUG010000052.1:0-53358 GCA_030449905.1 Luvunga scandens
GATGAGGAAGTTTGTTCTAATTTTACTTTATTGATGAAATTTTAGATCATTAAATGATTTATAATTACTCTTATGGATAGATTATTTGCATGATGAGTGATTACTAACACGACATGAGTCTGCCAAAAGCGACCAACCAATCAAGCTGGTTCTTACCAGTAGATATGTAGTTAGTGTTTCCTCATTCTATTTTTTTCACATCCTTTTACTTATGAGTAACTTGAGAAATTTAACTAGTATTTGATATGAATTTCATGTTATACATATGCAACAATTTGCTACAATGGCTAATGTACACTTAGATGGTTTAAAAAGCTTCCCAATACCACAAACGTTATATGTATGACTTACAGTTGCAGGGTAGTGTGTGCATATGTGTTTGAATTATTATGTTATTAATTAAATGCTTGTGTGGTATAAGCGATGAATGTTATTGAATAGATCTTTGTTCCCATGATGATGGTGGCCACCATTGGTTTCTCTTATTGGTCAAAATGGGAGAAAATAGGTTGAATTTGAGATCCACTACCAAATGTACGCGAAGGACGAGATTATGAAATCCAAGCTAATACTATTGTAAGTATAATCATCTTTTTCTTAAAGGCATTTTGACTTTTGTATTATGTTATTAAGTATGAAGTTGTTTTCTCTTGAGTGGATTACTGTTAGTTGAATCTTTATCTTCGTGGCGTCGTCAGATCTTACATATCAAGTATCTTGGGTTGCTTTATGGGTACGGTGACGCGTGGTGTGGAGTTCTCAGCGACCTAATGATTTTGATTGTGGAGTTTATGTTGTCAAATTTATGGATACTCACTGCCCGATGGAGTACCAATAATCGTGTGGTATGGTTCCCAGCTTTCTACGTGTGATGATAACTTTGTTGATGTTACTAATGTTGTTGGGTTGACATCTTGACATTGTATGCTTATTTCGATGGCGTGATTTAAGTAGAATGTTCGGACTTGACTTGAATTCTGGTGATGGACTCTTTCCGTTAAATGAGCAAGCTAGAGCAATTGTTGGCGTTGGCTAATGCAAAAGTACCTTAATCTTCGCTAATTATGTACATGATGCGAAGTTGGTATCAATTATCAAAGCCGTAAGCGTTTCCCTTTAGAAAGGGCATAAAAGCAGGTTCGAGAAAAGGTCATTCAAGGCGAAAAGGGTGATGAATGTTGCAAATACAAGTGACTTTAAAATGCTAACTTGTCTAACACGATTGTTTATATTAACTCACGTTTTGCATCCATTTAGAGTTCTGATTCGATGAACATTATTTTGATGACCATGTCTTTTTGCTTTGAATTTTTTGGTGAATGGGTTTTTATTGTTGTTTGTCTTGTAAGATATTTGAGAAGACATTAACGACGATGTTAGAAAGTCGGCGTGCGTGCTTTTCCACTTGAAACCATGACCTTTGGATAGTTTCGCCGGTTCTCATTATTTTTTTGTCATTGGTTCATGTAAAAAACCTTGACAAACAGGGGGAAAAACTTGTATCTTTAGTCATTATGTTAATTAATTTATGTTCAGTAAGATAATCGGGTGTCATTTTGTTTATCATCAAGTACACATAATGTCAAACAATTGTCATTGTTCATTTTAAATACGTGAAAATGCAAAATCATTAATTCCGAAATAGCTCATTCTCTCACCGAGGGTCCGAGTCGAAAAGGTTGGCGGCGTGGCTCATCTTACATCCTCTAACGATGTACCATCTGTATGCACAATATAACCTTTCGAAGTTAGTTAAACAAGAGGGAAAGTTAATGAAGTAAATTAAAATAAGAAGCGAGATCAACACGAGTTTATTATGAGGCCACCAATTATAGTACGTCTAGCATCGGTTTGTGAGGTTATACGAGGGCATAACTATCACGTAATGGCCATCAGTTCATACGAAATGTCATGTATACAGGAACAAGTTGTCTTAAAGGTAAATCTGTGAAGCCTGGTACTAGCGTAGATGCCATTGGCTCGATTAGTGTGAACACATTGGGGTCCTCAAAACGCTATCGTTACACAATCTCTGGCATAACCATATAGTCATCGTGATTATGTTGTACAAACTTGATGGATATACTTAGCAAGTCCATTTTAGAAGCGGCCAAATAAAACATTTACTACATTTTCGATTATTCGCTCATCATGTTTAATGGTTTTGGCACATCCTTTAATGTCACCATAACAAAGGTCTTTCAACTTCAAAACCTCGCTTTAAAGTCCGCATTGATCGCTTCACTGACGATGTTCGCAAGTATTTGTTCAAAGCGAAGAGTAAGCCGTTAAATCTCCTCCAATGCTATTATATAACTTTCCTCATTCATCGTGGGCGACCGGAGCAAAGATTGTTACGATCTTGTGATGGAGACAAACTTTGCGATTTAAGCTGGCTTAATTTTTCCAGCCTTCTTTATTGATATAAGGTGCGGCCGATCATTTTCATCACCTTATCCACCTTCACCGATTTTGGTCTATCGACCAAGAATCAAAAGTTGCATACGAGACTAGTTGCTCTAACTTCATGACTTGAAATATATGCCTACACGGAATACATATAGATTCCATCATCTTGCATGAACAACTAATATCAACTATTTTGTTATAAAACATCACTATCCATCTTCGTAGAGTGCTGAAATTTGTCGGGATATACATATGGGAATCACTTGTCTTCACACACAAGATATCCCGGTGATGGCTTCACCAAGGATCTCTTCAACCCCATTGAAATACGTGCTGTATATATTTCGGATGCATGTTTTTCAATGCTATGCAGATGCGTGGTAAGAACAGTGGTGTGGTTCAGGGTCCAAACTCATCTTGAACTTTTTGTGCATTAGACAATACATTACAGATGAATTTGTCTAATAAAATCATATAATTTAAGCTTCTATCAACAAATCAACGCAATATTAATTCAAACTCTCGCACCTACATGAGTAGTTCGCATCCTAACAAAAATGTACCTTCAAATAAGCCTCCGCCCATTTAGCTCGTTTCGCATACATTTTATGAATCCAAGGATTTTCGTCCAGTCCCATATCATACACTGGCAGAACCATAGCCGTTTAAACTCATCCGACATTGATTAAGCATTAACTATCGAAATTTTGATCGAACTCTTCCTTTTTTACATTCGTGTGTGCATTCTCTCAAGATGCCAAGAGCACAATGCACACATCCACCTATGACTCGATTTAATAGCTTTAGACATGGCTTTATCACCGTTAGTTGTCACACTTGTAGGTTTTTTTGTTTCATCACCGATAAAAAAGTATGTAGAAGCCATACATATTATTCAACAGTTTCATCAATGAGTATTGCGAATCCAAAAACAATGGTTCTTTTATGATGGTTTATACCATGACTGCGACCAATGGTTTGTTGTAAGCATTTTTCTTGTATATTGCATCAAAAGCTAAAATATCACTAAATTGTTCGTAGTCATAACGAGCAACAGTGTCAGTCCAGAACAAGTTACGCAGTCTGTTTTTCTCATCCAGTGTATACTCAAAGTACACTCCAGCATCATAATCAACTCTCGCAGATAAGACGCGATGGTAGCTTCGACGTTGTTAATAATTTGGGCACGTTGGCTTGCATTTATTCTCGCTCGCACATGTCCTTACCATATACCCAACATGATGGAATCCTCCACTTGGTCGTATTTATAATCGATGAACTGGCACGTTTTAACCACTACTTGTCGCAGCGCCTTTGCGTGTGCCAGATCAGCATCAGTCATAACTCTGTGCGAACGAAAAAATTGTGTCTCATGTGATTGAACCAACTGATGAGTGTGGTCAACAACTAATTTAAGAACCACGCACTTCCTTTTAACTTGTTGTACTTCACTCAAGTTGAGCATGACAACCATTACGAGTTATGCCCCTGCCTCACTCGCCTCTGTTTTTCTATTCATTTTTAACCTATATCCTTCACCGGGAGCAAACTCATCTCCGACTTGTTACCTCACCACTTTTCTTTGTCACGACGGAGCTCATCTTTTCGACAGAGAATCCAACAGACTTAGCATAATTTTTATACCATACATGCAAGGCCATTTACGTTATCAAAATATGATCCGACACCCACTAAAGTTGGTTGACTATTTTTGGAACAATTTACGTTGTATGCGTAGATGATATTGTACAAAATATATCTCCAAGATACTCATCAATCGTTGGCAACCATTTTGCTCTAGATCGACGCATTTGTAGTTATACCATTTTCCACCAACCAACCATCATGAAATTCGCTATCTTTTACTTCATTGGTTTCCTGTTGTGATGGTTCATCGTCATTAAGGTCCAATCCCTATGCAGAAATACTTCGAACTTTCGATCTAACTGCCATGGTAGTTGTCAATCTCACATCAATATTCTACCAAACAAAGAACATGGAAATTATCTTGTACCCCTTACAATCTCAAAAAAATTGTGGTGTGTGGGTTTCATTTGTGGGCGCATTTAATGTCATGATTAAATTCTTTCATTTGGTTGGTACGTTGTTGGTATTCACATGAAATAAGTTATATCAATACCTTTTATAATTAAAAGTCACCCAGTTTTTTAAAACGGTTAGTCGCTTGATAACATAAGGTATGTCGGATTCGTAGCGAAACTTTCTAGGACAAACCCGACTAGCCGTTTACTTTGAAACGTTAGCCGTATTTGTTAAAAACTCTTGATCGAAAACTTGCCGTTTATTTTGGAAACGGTTGGCCGCCTGCGGTCAAGGAACCACATGGAGACAAACGGCTAGCCGAATTAAAAATTGACTTATTGGCCATAAACCGGCTAAACGCCAGCTTGACTTCTTTGGGGACTTATTTGGACTAAAACAATAGCCGTTTATTAGGAATCGCTAGCCGAATTCGTAAAGGGAACTTGTTGGCAAGAAATCTACCGCCATGTATTCTCGTAAGCGGTTAGCAATTCGTAATGGGATTTCATCGCCATAAAATCGCTAGCCATTTATTGTCTATACGATTAGCCAACTTCATTAGGGGATTTATTGGACCTAAAACGGCTAGTTGTTTATTCTAGAATCGGCTAACTGAATTCGTAAGGGAACTTGTTGGCAAGAAACCAGTCTGCCATGTATTCTGTAAACAGTTTACCGAATTTGTAATGGGACTTACTGGCCATAAACCGGCTAGCCATTTATTGTCTAAACGGTTAGCCGACGTCGTTAGGGGACTTACTGGACCTAAAACGGCTAGCCGTTTATTTTGGAATCGACTAGTCGAATTCGTAAGGGAACTAACTTCAACGAAATCGGCTAGCTATTCCAGTCTAGAAATGGTTAGCCGGATTGGTAAGGGCACTCTCGGCACAAAAATCGGTTAGCCTCTTGTTGTGGAAATGGTTAGCCGATTTGGAAAAGGCCTGCGAGGCCAAAACCGCTACACTCATCGCATTCAAACGGTAAGCCGGATTTTGTGAGGTAACCCTCCGGAGAAAATCGGCCAACCGTCCCGTGAAAACTGAGTGGCCAGGATCGAAAGGTTTGTCTGAACATAACGGTTAGCGCAGAACTAAGAAATGGCTAACCGGTTTCGGGCTATATAAATACATGTTTATCTTCTACCTTAGAATTCAGAACCGCTCTCTCTAAAAACCATTTCGCCCCAATCGTTCTCTCACTCTCAAAATCCACAATTTTCATGTGATGATACACGCATTTGAACCGAAATTGTTAATCCCCACAGTTTGTTTATCTTAAAAAACCTTTCAATAATTAAATTTAGTTATCTAAACCTTATAATCCCAAATCGTGGGTTTGGATTTAGGGTTGGGGCAGCTGGTAGATGATATCAAAGCCATTAGGAAATCTCACCCTAATTTCACTTTCTACTCTCGCCTAAATACATACAATTTTCATCCTTCTTCATCATGTCAACTTCGAGCCCAACCAAAGGTAGTGTCTTTATGCTTGATGAGGTTGTGTATCCCGACTTGGTGGGAGTATTTTACTCGAATATTGATACTTCAATGGAGAAAGAGAATCGAGTAATCACCAATGTTGAGGAGTTTTGATTGAATTTGATGATGCGAAGTTGAACTATATCCTAAGAACATCCGATTTTGGGTACCAAATCTTTTCTACTTGGGAAAGCCCCGAGATTGATGACTTTAATCATGTTGACGGTGTTAGAAACATATGTAGGCGCACCGATGTTTTGATGAGGTTTGTAATATCCATTTCGTGAGCTCGGTGTCTTTGCCTCTAATCCCGCATTTTACATCGGTTTATTCGACTATTGTCCTTCCCAGGTCAAGGCACTTAGACGAGGTTTCCCATATAGATGTTGCTTTCATTGATTGTATCCTTAGGCATCGTCAGGTTAACATTGGGTACACAATTGTACGCAACATGCTTTCCATACCCAACTTGATTAACCGTTTCCTTCCATATGGTAACTTCATCACTCGAGATCCTTAAATACTTTAGGTACCCATTAATGAATCATCTTGCAAACCCTCTAAGAGTATAGGGGGACGAAGCCGTGTGTGCCTTAGGATTTGAGTGGCGAATGGAGCATGGATGAAGATTACGGGAATAAGTACACTATAATTGCTCGAGTAATGATCGTTCTCTAAATGAGGTGGTTCTCACGATCACCATTGCCTGATTTTTGCTTCCTTCCTTTGGCGGTCGCATACACGTTAGGACCCTCATATTTGCTATCCTGTTCATGATGCTTCGCATCTATGTACCACCTCCACAACCTCATGAGTCCGGAGATGTCACTCTTGGCGAACTTATGAATGAGCTGAGGACATTTTCTTTGCAGCAGTTGCACCGCCTTTTTCTGCAGTGGATTCTGGATGAGCACCAAGATATCTCACAACAAAGATCGCCAGATCCTCGAAGGCCGCGCCTCCCGCTCAAGCACTTTGGGATTCCGTATCCGTTTCCACCACCATCTTTTGCCTCGTAGTTTTTTGCTATCTTCGTGTCTTTATATGTTGTTATTGTTGTTTTATGTTTTTTTATGATTTCGGTACCATGATATGTAGCTTGTTTTGGCACCGCTTGTTACTTTCAAATTGAAATTTTCTTCAATCTCATTTTCTCCCCAAACTTTTTGAACTTTGGAGTAATAATAGTATAGTGAAATTGGTCTTTCATTTACTTCTTTTTCATGTAATTTTTTTCCTTCTCCTCTCAATTAATCCCCTTACAAAACATGCACATGTCGCCAATTTTATCATAATCAATTTTTTTTTAATCTAAGTCAGTGTATTTGTTATCAATTTGTTTGTACCCATGAAAATTATGTAATTTATGGACCAATAAACATGAAACACACACCATTAACATGAAACCAGACCATTAAATGTGAAACTATAGGAATGTGAAACTTAGTTCAATAAATGTGAAATCCAGAATCATTAACGTGCAACCATGCGATCATTAACTTGTAACCACGAAAATCATGCAATTGATAGACTAATAAACCTGAAAAACTAACCATTAACATGATACCGAGGCCATTAAACGTGAAACTTAGTTCAATAAATGTGAAACCCGAAATCATTAACTTATAACCACGAAAGCATGCAACTAATGGACCATGAAACGCACACCATTAACGTGATACCATGATCATTAAACATGAAAGTATAAAAATGTGAAACGTATTTCAATAAACGAGAAACTTAGAATCATTAACTTGCAACCATGCGATCATTAACTTGTAACCACAAAAATCATCCAAGGAATAAACTAATATACCTGAAACACTCACCATTAATGTGATACCGAGACCATTAAACGTGAAACTATAGGAACATGAAACTTAGTTCAATAAACGAGAAACTCAGAATCATTAACATGCAACCATGCGATCATTAATGTGCAACTGCAAAGATCATGCAATTGATGGACCAATAAACCTGAAACACTCAACATTAACATGATATGGGGACTATTAAACTTGAAACTATAGAAACATGAATCCTAGGTCAATAAACGTGAAACTTGTGATCATTAACTTGCAATTATGCGATCATTAACTTGCGATCATTAACTTGCAATCACGAAAATCATACAATTGATGGACCAATAAACATGAAACACATACCATTAACGTGACACCGAGGCCATTAAACGTGAAATTATAGGAACGTGAAACTTAGTTCAATAAACGTGAAATCCAGAATCATTAACGTGCAACCATGCGATCATTAACTTGCAACTACGAAAATCATGCAATTGATGGACCAATAAACTTAAAACGCTTACCATTAACATGATACCAAGGCCATTAAACGTGAAACTATAGGAACGTGAAACTTAGTTCAATAAACGTGAAACCCGGAATCATTAACTTGTAACCACGAAAGTATGCAACTGATGGACCAATAAACATGAAAGACACACTATTAACGTGATACCAGGACCATTAAACATGAAATTGTAGAAACGTGAAACTTACTTCAATAAACGAGAAACTCAAAATCATTAACTTGCAACCATGCGATCATTAACTTGTAACCACGAAAATCATGCAAGGAATAAACCAATAAACCTGAAACACTCACCATTAACGTGATACCAAGACCATTAAACATGAAACTATAGGAACGTGAAACTTAGTTCAATAAACGTGAAACTCGGAATCATTAACATGCAACCATGCGATCATTAATGTGCAACTGCAAAGATCATGCAATTGATGGAACAATAAATCTGAAACACTCACCATTAACATGATATAAGGACTATTAAACTTGAAACTATAGAAACATGAATCCTAGGTCAATGAACGTGAAACTTGTGATCACTAAATTGCAATTATGTGATCATTAACTTGCAACCACGAAAATCGTGCAATTTATGGACCAATAAACATGAAAGACACACCATTAACGTTATACTAGGACCATTAAATATGAAACTATAGGAACGTGAAACTTAGTTCAATAAACGTGAAACCTTGAATCATTAACATGCAACCATGAGATCATTAACCTGCAACCACGAAATCATACAAGGAATAAACCAATAAACATGAAGCAATCAACATTAACGTGATATATTGACCATTATACTTGAAACCAAAAGAACTTGAAACTTTGGACAATGAACATGAAACCTATGATCATTAACTTGCAACCATAAAAATCATGCGATTGATGGACCAATAAACATGAGATGCCTACTATTAATTTGATATTAGAACCATTAAACCTAAAACTTATTTTTTATTATTATAAAAATATTTTTTTTGTTATTATAAAAATATTTTTTTTGTAATGTGTCCTTTATTATTAAAATAATAATTATTTTTTTATTATTTTACCTATTATATTTATTTATTATATTGTTTTATAATTTTTTATTGATTCAAGGAGCAACCGGTTGCTCCAAGAATTTTTTTTTTTTTGGTGTTTGATGGTAATATTTTTAAAATTATTTTATTTCTTACATGTATTACATACACACATGTATGGTAGCTGTCCCCATATAATAAGGGTTTGAAAATTAGAACAAGGGTTTGAAAATTAGAACGTACTAGAGAATCGAATTCACCAAACACTTTCCCATACATTATTAATTAATTTTCTATTATTCCATTTTGTAGATTCATTTAAATTTAGAAATCCTAAATACGGATGGTAATGGTACCGCTCATATTTGAAAAAAATTTAAATTATTAAGCTCATCTACAACCCGCAGCAAGTTTTTATTTTTTAAAAAAAATTTGCCTAGTGAATTTTAACAATTACTAAACTCACCCTCAATTCTTGCGGGTTTTTAGATTTAAACTCACAAATATTAAAAAAAAATGCTTTCAATAATACAAAAAAAAAATTAAATTATAGAATTTAAACTATAAAGTTATAGTAGTCGCTTAAAAATACACATAAAATACTCAATTTTAGATTTTATCAATGCAAATGAGAAATTAAAGTTTCTACATTAAAATAAATACACAATATACATCAATCTAAAAGAAAATGTTTCCGTTGTAGGTAAATTATTATCAATAAGATAAATGCCTTGCTCCATCTTTTAATCAATATATAAGTATTGTCAACAATATTAACAAGTAAATTTTAGACAACTACCATTAACAAATAATTAAATAAATAAAAACACAAGTTTAGTAAGCAATCATTAGGTTTAAGTCATTAAAGCAAAGTAAATAAATTAATCAAATTAAAATAAAATATTAGTAATATTAAAATAAGTAATGTTTAACTTAAAAATTATAAAATTTCAACTTATTAAAATCCTATTGTATTTATCTTATATATGTCTTTTCCTAGTGCGGGGGTTCTTACTTTTTTTTTTTTATGTTGACACGTTATTAACTCATGTGGCTTAATAAAGTAAGTGAAGATCACTATTAAACCACATGGCTTTATAGTACTTTAAAAAATAACTCTCTCTCTCTCTCTCTCTCTCTCTCTCTCTCTCTCTCTCTCTCTCTCTCTCTCTCTCTCTATATATATATATATATATGTATGTATGTATGTATGTATGTATGTATGTATGTATGTATGTATTCATTCTCTAGTACAAGTAACCTATTTTTTTTTATGCAAACACGCAGTTAAATCATGGACTTAATAAAGTTAGTGAAGAATACTATTAAATTGCACAATTTTATAATACATTGAAATATAACTTTATTAAATTGTACAACTTAATAGGATGTCTGTATTAAAAAAGATGAGTGATATATATATATATATATATAATTGATCAAGCCCTCCAAGTCCAATTGGGCTAGCCCAATAGGAATGTTACACTTAAGGGTTTTAAAATAGCAGAGATCAGTGCTCAATATCCGAAAAACATAAGACAACTTAAGTGGTCCCAATCATTCAGCTTTCTGTAGTCTATCACCAGTCTCTTTTTTCCTCGAACTTGTTTGTAAAGGCATTTGCCCACCATCTCCTGAGAGATCCTATGAATCCTACCTACCAAAGAGACTAGGAGATGGTTGAGAAACAATATATATATATATATATATATATAAAGATGAAGACATGTGGCTGCAGTAATTTAGGTTAGGATTAGGAATTAGAAAAATTAGATTACAAGTAATAATTTTAGCTTAAATATATTTATAATTAAATTTTTTTAATGTAAACTTTATGATTAAAATTCAAAATATAGATAATTAAAAAAAAAAAAAGAACATTGAGATTTTCTTCTCAATACCAAACTTGCTTGAAACTTCTAGTGAAGACAAATATAAAATACTAAAATCACCCAGAACCCATAAAATTATCAACAGTATGTGGGGTTTTTAGAGAAACTATTGTTATCCTCAAAAGTTTCTACACTAATAATGCTAAAACAAATTTTGAAATTAAGTTGTAAATTTACATGAAGAACATGTGAAATGGGCTGGGATTTGGGAATAACATAAAATGGAGATGAGATGAGTTTAGATGAAGATGAAGAAGATTTCGAAAGAAAAGTGAACATGAATCCTTTATTTGGGCATGATTTTGGTCATGTTTTTGGAGATTATAATTTTTTTATTTTTATAATTAAATGCATTGTAACATATAACGTTGGAAACATTATATTATTTTTTGATAGTTTGATTCATTTCGAAGATTATGTAAGAGGGGGGAGAAGTTGCGTCCTTCAATAAACAGAGTATGAGTTAATTGATTCAAAAATGTTTGTATAATATACAATTCGAATGGTGACTGATGTGGTTGGATTATTATGAATGAATCATTTGTTGGAGAAAAGTTTGAAAGCTAGATTTTTGAAATTTTCATTGATATGTCGCAAATTACTTCAGCAGGCTATTGTAAGGAATTTTACATTGACTTTTTCGTTGACGCTTTTTCAACGAATTTGTACAATATTTTAACATGGCTCCTTAATGCAACATGCTGCTCTTATATGCGCCAACTGGTTATGCCATTGCTGTTACTTCCAGCAAATGTAACATAAACAGACCCTTAAGCTATTTCTATATTTTTATTAATTTATTTTTTTGTACATTCGTTTTATGATTGTTCAAGATGCTTTAATTTGGATTGAAGTTAAAAAATTGAGTTAGGCCCTTTTTTTTATAATTGTTTAGCAACTATTGCCCTTTGTTTTATAATTGTGTTAGCAACTACTGCAATGTAATTAATTAATTCATTTGAAAATTATCAAAAATTATTGATTACTTCATAAATGATACATCACATATCACATTATTTAAAATAAAATATTTGAGAACGTGTTACTCTTTTATGCTATAGCTATAAAGTATTTAATAAATGTTCCAATTGTATTTAATGACAAATTTAATTAAATAACAAAATTTAAATCTTTTTATCGAATTATTAATCAATTGACAAATTTAACTTAATAAACAACCCAATACTGATGATTAAAAATCACGACCACTTAAATAAGATCTATTAATTTATATTCAAATGAAATGATCATACATTTATATCAATTTTGAATTTACCTATTCTTATTGAGGAATATTTCTTTTAGCCTCTATTAAAAAAAGTAATTGTGTTAATTTGTAAACAATTTGATATAATATCTTATAATAATTTATTATTATTTGTTCATTAATTTGGCATTGTAGTTTTTGTTTAATATGCCAAAAGTAGTGGCATCTTACTTTATGGAGTCATGGTGTAAGTTATGAAACATGATGTGAAAACATTCTTAATGTTTGCTATGTTTTGAATTGTCCTAAACTAAGAGCTTAGTGTTTGCTATTTTATAGATTATCATACGTTAAGTTATCTTTAAAGCCTAATGTTACTCAATAATGAAGGTTATTAGCAGGAGCGGATCCACATACAAGCTAGTGTAGCCAATTAATCTGGCTTAATAAAAAGTATTCCTTTATTTTCATATTAATTTTTAAAAAATTTTGTTTGAGTAGGGATAAATTTATAAAGAAATTTTGATATTGGGTCAATTTTATAAAATATTAATTTTATTATAGTTTTACCCCCGATGAACTAAATCTCTAGATCCATCACTGGTGATGACAGGTTTATTCAAATTAACTTATTTCTTTTGATTTCCATCTATATTGTTCAAGTTATCGATACATGTAACACAGTTTGTCTCCCTCTCCCCCTCCCACCCCAAACATCTCTTGATTTTCCAAAATCCTTCTATAGAAATTGCAAAAATAGAAGAATTTTTTTATTAATAAATTTTATTATGGAATATTATCATTTTACCATTTTTATTCTTACTTTTTTTTATTTCCTTCTATATTATTTAAGTTATCGTTATCTATAACACATTTTATCTCCCTCCCCCCTCCCACCCCAAACATTTCTTTATTTTCCAAAATCATTATGTGGAAATTGCAAAACTTTTATTATGGAATATTATCATTTTATCACTTAATGTTTTATGACATATTACGCTAAAACCACAGTTTTCTGACAATTATTTCTTCTTACTTAATTGTTCAGTTTTTATCATTTTACTACAAAGCCTGTTAACTACATTAATAAATTACTGAGATTACAAGGATATTTTAAGGATTTTAGTATATTCAATATTTTAGGAATTTCACAAGTATAATATTTACAATTTTATCAATTAATTATTTTAGATACATAAAATAATCAATTGCTAAGAGAATTGTTTTTTTGTGTATAATCAATATTGTATTTTTTTTAATTTAGAGGGTTAAATTATACTTACACAATTTAAGGGTAAAATAGACTTTTATTACATTTTCTATTAATGTTCTATTAACTTTAATGGTTTAATGGTAAAATGATTAAAAATTGAAATATTAAGTGAGAAAAAATAATTATCATAAAACTCTAGTGGTAAAGTGATATATTAAAAAACATTAGGCAATAAAATAATAATATCTCTTTTACTATTTAAACAACAAAAATACCAAACCAAGTAACTTTGATCAGCAATTTTTGCAAATAGTCAAATTTTAAGATTTTTTTCCCTTTTATATTGGTTATTTGTTGACTTGAATTCGAAGCGTTCTAATTAGCTGGAGATTCAAACGACAAGCCATATGTCAATATAAAAAATAAAAATAAATTAAATTTGTAAAAATTAATAACACTTATAATTTAAAATAAATAATAGAATGATAACACATGAAAAGTTGAGTAATTGAGATGAATATGATAATCACATGATGGTAATAGCTTTTGTAAAGAATAATTTTCTTTGTATCATCACCTAGAGTAAGAAAATTTTTAATTGAGATTATTATTGATTTAATGTCTATTGGTCATGAGGTTATTATTAGACTTTAAAGGAATTTTAAAAGTCAATTCTAATGTTAATAATTTTAATAGCATATTCTTTTTTGGAAAGTGAAGTATTTATTTTTTTCCTTGCAAAAATTAACAAAAATAAAGAATTAAGTGGGAAACTATAATAATTCTACCGTATCTGAAGTAATGGAGATTATTAAATCTGACATTTTTATAAAAAAATAAATAAATCTTATTTTAAGGTGAATATTATTAATTTTAAAGTTTTTATTAAGAAAACAAATCTTAATTTTTGAATAATTATGAATAGAAGTAATAATAGGGAGATATCTAAAAATTAGACTTTTTTTTTAATATATGAAACTTAAATAAAATCTTTGAAATCCTAGAAAAATAACTATTCATCGATGTATTAATTAAATACAATAAAATATTGTGGCCTTTCTAAAATTGAGAACACAAGTTTACCATTTAGTCTGCCTAGTGCTATAGTTGTCCCTATGTTCATTATTGTTGTGTCCTCAGGCTGCAGAGGTTTGGCAATGCTCATGCACCATGGTTTTGTTGACAATTGTGTGGGTAAAGGAAGACAACACTCCCGTCATTTGGCAAATTATTATAGTGTTTGCTTGTTGGAGTGAGTCCGAAGTCCTCCTATTCTAGTGTTTATTTGTTTATTTAAAGAAAATAGTGTGAGTTCTATTATGTGAACTCCACGCATTTTTTGAGTGTATAATGAGATTTTTACTCCCATGAAAAGAGGTGAGAGTAAGAATCCACTCTTATCTCTTTTTTTTTTACCCCTTTTATTATTTATATAATATAATTTATATTTATTAAAATCAAATAATATTACATTTACTTAAAAGTAATAATATTATATTTATTTAAATAATAATATTATATTTATTTACTATTAATAATTTATAATAATAAATAGTTTATTCCAAGAAAAATATTAATTTTATACTATATTATTAATAATAATATTTCATTTGTGTTGCTCTTATCAATAATTTTTAATTTACATAATTAAATTAAAATTAATAAAAATTATAATTTACGTAATTAAGAATATTATTAATTTATATAATTAAATTAATAATAAAATAAATAATTTATTTTATAAATATTTTTTTATTAACTTTGTAATTAAAAACTATAATTTTTTCAATAAGGGTAAAAATATAATTTAAAACAATTCACTCCCATTCCAAAATAATGAAAACACAAAATTAGGATTCTAACTTTTATTTTACACTCTCATTCTAGTGTAAGTAAACAACCTAGTTTCACTGCCACTCCATACTCCCAATCCTAGGATTCCACTCTTCAAATTTCCCAATTCAATTTGTGAAGTAAACGCTACCTATAATCATAGAAACTTAATTTTAAATTATTGTTACTATTTTATTAAACCATGAGAGTATCACCATGTTTTGCCTATTATGATATCAAAGAGATGATTCTACTGTACCACCAAAAACTGTTGATCTTATAATATTGATTTTGATAATAACAAAGCTTATATATTCTTGATTAAAATGTTGGTGTTATCAAAATGAATTTCTTAAAGCCATAGACATGTTTAAAGAAAATTTTAATGGTTGTTAACTTAAGTTGAAAAACCTTTTTCTAAATAAAAGTTGGCAAAAATATGAATTCTAGAAATTAACAGTCAAAACATCACAATAACTAATTGCAAACAACTTAAATTCACACCTACTACAACAAATGAAACAAATGCATCAAATGGAGATTTGAGAGCATTTAACTAAGATTTAACTAATTTTATTTTTTAATTTATTAACTACTAATCACTTGAGCTGATTCTGCTTATAAGGAGATCAGATATTGAAAGAATCTTGATCTAGTATGATAAGGAGCTGTGCATTAGGTGTTGTTCGGAAGTCACCTGAAGATGTGTTTTGTTGACAACCGCGGATTTCGTTCGCTAATCCGAATGACATTGATCATATATATGATGAGGTGGTAGAAGAAGATGAAGAAGAAGAAGAATCAGCAAATGCAATGGTCATAACAGGTTAGCTAAAGGTTGCTTTTGGTTGTTGCAGAATTGTGGTATCCGAGGGGTCTCATACTAAAATTTAGAGAACCATTATATTATAAATAAGCCACAGATAAACATACTCGTGCCCAAGATTTTTGTACCTCGGCCCACGTTGGCCAGGCCCAGACTTCACCAACCCTAAATATAGGGGACATGTGTGAGGAAATTTCAAAACAGCTTAACAGAAAGTTTGATAATAGAATAATTTTTAAAATAATTGTTGTTAAGTGTAGTTATTATATTGTATAAAAAATTAATTGTAAAAAGAATTAATTGATATTCTTTTGTATAAAGAATTAATTGACATTCTTTGGTTAATCTCACCACTATAACATTTAAGAACTAGTGAACTAGATATTATTCAAATAAGCAACAAAATTATATGGTAAAATTCATCTTCAATTTTTATTGAATATGAGTAAATTAGATGATAAAGTATTGAAACACATACTAGAATTAAATAGTGATAGTTAAGTTTTGATGGAAGGAGAGGAAGAAATCGGGTAAAGAAACGTATATGAGCCACCAAAAAAAAAATCAATACTAATGATTTCCTTAAATGTAAGGATTTTATTTCTCAACTAAATAAGAATAATATTGATTTTATATAATATATGCAATGATATACATGAAATTAAATTAAAGATATAAACTTTATTCTCAAAATTAAAATTTGAAAGCTATGAAAGGGTGATTTTATAATAAGTTATTTTAAAAAAAAAATTAACTTTTAACTTCTCAAAATCACTTCAAATCTCTAATCGACAAATTTTAAATGTGGCCATAAAAGTTATTATCTCCTAAAATATATAAAATCTGTTTGGTTATGCTATCGGTGATTTGTTGGCCGAAACCTTTACTTGTTTATTAGCCCAAACCTTTACTTGTTCATTGGCCCTTGGCCTTTACTGATTTTCTCATATTTCTCCGTAAAGTGATCTTAAGATGCGTATGGTGTACCACATGTTTTAATACATATTGTATGACAATATTATTTAGATTTATTAATAGTTTAATATTTATATTAAATTTTTATTTAAATTTAAACATAGAAATACTTGTTAGATTTTTTAATTCAGCATTATTGGATCTTTAATCCAACGTTGAGCTTATATATGAATAATTATGTGTTGCAGATTGTTATATAAAGTTAAGCCCAATTAAAAGTGATCTATTAAGGTTTATGCTATTATGCGCTTTAATGTATTTAATATGATATAGGCCTTTAATGTGTAGAGACTCAATAGTATTCTAATTCTATGATGAGCGGAATTAGGAATATCCAGTGACAACAGAAAACAGTTGTCTATATAAGTGGTCATAGTCCTCAGGTCACATGTAATTCTTTCTATTCTTTTTGACATCTCATCTTCAGAGAGAGAGAGAGCGTATAGAGAACTAAAGAACTCTCTACGAGAACGTGTAGATCTGGAAGGCCAACCACACAACCTTAAAGAGGAATTACCACACAACCCTAAAGAAGAATTAAGCGTTATAGATTCATGTATACTTCCACATAATTTATTATTGATTATTGGTGATACAACATGAATATTTCTGAATTATAGGTGATAGTTTTCACCAAAAATTTTATTGTTCCTACAATACTATAAAATTTAAATTGCATTGCAGAACATTTAAAATCGTTTTCTATAATTTGAAATATCTAATAGTACATATGTAATGATTTTATTTAAGTGGGATAAGGTTATAAAATTGTGGAGAAAAAGCACCGCTACTCAACTTAAGAAAGATTCTTCACCTTTGGAGGGAACTACTCAGTGCCACTCAAAAAAGGTTTTTAATATTCAAGCAACATGTGTATATTTAATAAACCTTTCTGAAAATAAATAAAAATATAACCCGCAAATACATTGAAGCACATGATTTGTTCTGACTTGTGTGTATTATGCAATGAATTGACACAAGTTTACGTCGAACACTTTTAATATGTATTTGTTAGGATCTAGTGTCTGAACGAGTCAAATAATATTGAGGCGCCAATAAAGCAACAACTTGTATTAAATTGACACCGGACTAAAGACAAAAGATAAAGTTTTTATTATTGAGTAAAACAAATTCACATGGACAAAAAAAAAAAAGCTTTTAAAAGTTAAAAAAATACACAGAGAAGACAAAAGTAAAAGTTCACTATGCTAGGAAATTATAAAGGGATAAAAAAAATTTACTACTCAATGAGTTTTACAAGAGATAAAAGACTTTCTAACTCGTCACTTTTAGGAATCTACTCAAGAAATCTAGAGTACAAATCAAGGAAATCTAAAATGAGCACTCCTTTTAGACAACTCAAAATATTCCTCCAAGCTTAGAATAAAATCTTTATCATTTTATAACTTGAATCAAATTTGAATTAAAGATCTTAGATGCAATGAGATGGAAGAGAAAAAAGAAAAATACAATTTCACTTCAAAGTCAATTTCAATAGTAAATCTGAACAGTTAATACTGATTTAATTATATCTTGATGAAAAAACTCCAAATCAAACATTGTAAAATTCATTAAGCTCTCGACTCATAGAACTTTCTAGGGATATGAAGCTTGTTAATTATATTTTGTTACATCGATGCTAGTAAATTCAGAATAAAGTTTCTAATAACTATGATCTTTGTTGAATAAATCTTGAATATCTTTAACAAAATAAGTTATAATTTAATTTTGTATGTTCCTTAGAAGCTAGATAAATTTATCTTTTCAACCATATATAATCGATTTAATCTATTTTATCTATAATAATTAATTTAAAAAATGTAATAAAACATTAATTTATTAATAAGATTAATAATAATGTCAAAAGTTTCATAATAATCATCTATGGTATAGGATCCAAGTGTAAATGGTATAAGCATATATATATATATATGAGGGCTTAAAATTTTTTAATCTCTAATTTTTTCAATTTCCAACAAATAAAAGGGACCGCACAGTAAATAGCCAAAATTAGGTACGGTGCACCCGAGGCATCATAGCCTTTGTCCTAACGGTTTACAAGTTGTACTCACTACGTAAAAATTAAATTTTTTTAAAAATCATATCTAATATAATTTGGCGTTTAGTTTGATAGATATGATCATTATTTTTGTGGGGATTTTAATTAACAAACCATTTTTGCTAGGCGGATGACTGTACAGTTTCACTTTATACATAAATGAATTCACTTGGGGTGGCAAAAATATCCACTCGGTCTGGACTCGCACCGCACCCAAGTAATATGAGTCGAGTATTATTCGGTTTGAGTATGAAGTTGGGCCGGTCCTAGACATCACTTGATAAAATTAGGACTCAGTCCGAAATCTAAATTTTATTAAAAAGAGTTATAAAATATATATTATTTTAAATATTTATATTTATTTGTCTCAGTAATTACATATATGTAAAGTTTTAAACACTTAAAGTTTATATTTTCATGTCAAATTTCATTGAAATAAATTTAAAACTTATAAAATTAACAAAAAAATAATATATATATAATATTAAAAATACAAAATCCAAGTATCCGAATTAAAACCCAACCTAGTGGCGGGATTTAAAAAATCTGGCTCGGATATCTAAAAATTGGATGAATCGGGTTCGGTATTGTGATATCGAACCCGGACCCAGCACTCCAAGTTTTACCAACCCTAGTATTCACATGGAAAATTTAGGTGGCTTAATTCGCTATTAATGACTAAAGTTTAAGATATAATTTTTAAATAAGAATTAAATGTTGCTTTAGTTGTCACATGTTTAAAAACTATAATATTAAGAATTTTAATAATTAAGTTTCATTTGATGTGATATTTATCTGCTAAAATGTATAATATTAATTGTATTAGTTATGTAATTCATTATTTAATAGATAAATGATGATAATATCATAGAAATTAAAATGATAAAAGAGAAATATTTTTTAAAAAAGTGATTATATATGGAGAGAGCTAATTTCAACCCCAACTAACCGCAGACAAGGGTGCATGCCTTTTATTTTTTTTTTTTTATAAAAAAAATATACGGAAAATATTTGTGGAAATGCTAAACATCTAGCAATGCTTAATATTTAAATGTTATTATGATATTATCTCCAAAAATCCAAAAGAAAGGTCGTCGGTCCCCATCCTTCCCAATAAAGTTGAATATTCTTGTAACTTTTATTTTATTTATTTATTTTTCTAATTAAACAATACTACAACTTGTCCTAATTATATTACTCAACAACTCACAATCCATCGGCATCTAGACATCATTGCTGACTGATTAGTTGAACGTTTGAACATATAAACAAGATTTAACATAAATTAATTGTTAGATTTTCCACTGAAGCTTGAAGAAGCATACTTTCACATTTTAATAAACGAAAGTTTGATAAAATGGTCGATGTTGATACACAAAACGTTGCCGATTCACGTCCCATGGTGGAGATGGCTCATAGCTATGCAAACAATTCTGCCTACCAGATATATATAGATATTTCATACATTTTTGTTTCTTTTTCATCTACATACTTCTTTTAATTTCTTTGATTCATACAAAATATATGTTTTATTAACCCCTAAGATTTAGCTGAGTAATTTTCAAGCAGTTTTATTTGATTGGCTACTAAAATTCGAATCTCTAGAAATAAGAGGTTAAAAAATAAATTTAAACTTTATACACACCCCTTAACTTTAAAAAAAAATTAAAAGAAAATATGTTTCATTACATGGCATTCTATCTAGAATGAAATGTTTGTCATATAGATTTTATACTATGAATGCAAAAAAATCAGTTTTTTTTAATAGGTTTTTAACTAAGGGTAGAATTATGTAGAGGTCTAGAGGCTAATCTCCAAATCAAAACCAATTTCAGAAAAAATAAACGTACGATTGAATTGAAATTTACCAATTTTTATGTGTAATTTACATTTGGCCCATTACTTTAAAGGTGTTTTATAGTTTAATCAAGTTTATGATTTCTCTGTTATAGTCCTCATGGTGGACCCGCTAAGGTTTACTGATTTTGTGTTGTAGCCGACACAAATTTATAATTTCTACATAATAACCCCATTGAACCAAAATCCTGTTCAGTTTTACGAGTGTCATGCCATATAGCCTACTCAGTACTCATGCTTGTTTATATATTTTTTTTCTTTTCATTATAATAGTTCCTTTTAATTTTACTGATTTATGTTATAGTCTATTTAAGTTTATATTTTTACATTATGACCCGAGAACTTCGGTCACTGGTCTTAACACATGTTGCACAAAGAATTGAGATTAATCTATGGCTACAGGGGGAAGCTGTGAAAGCTGCCAAGGCATTGATCAAGGAAGGCATAATTGATAAACTGGACTCGAAGATCTTGGGACTCAATGCCGTTCCAAACACATTTCGGATAGCAGATTTTGGCTGCTCCACAGGACCTAACACCTTCATTGCTGTGCATGCAAAACATAATAGATTCTGTAGAGTTGAAATTTCAACATGAACACCCTTCAGCCATTGAATTTTTAAGTGTTTTTAAACGATCACTCGGATAATGATTTTAGCACACTCTTTAAATCTCTCCCTCAATCACGGAGTTACTACGCTGCCGGCGTGCGGGGTTCTTTTTACATTAGCTTGTTTCCTCAGTCATCTCTACATTTTTTACATTCTTTACATTCTTCCTATACCCTGCATTGGCTCTCCAAGGTTCCTAAAGTAGATGGGGTAGAAGGAAGTATTCAAACCAGAAGATTTGTAAATGAAGTTATGGAGGCATATGCAGCTCAGTTCAATAATGACTTTCAGACATTCTTGAATACTAGAGCACAAGAGCTTGTGCCTGGAGGCTTAATTAGCTGCTTTGGTCGTGTTTGCTGTACCAGATGGAATCCCATTGGTTAATAATGCTGTAGGTTCATCTATAATACTTTCGGATCTTGCCTAGTTGAATTAGCCAAGATGGTTTGTGCCAAGTGAACATTCTTTTTTGTAAATATACGTGTTATGATTCTATTGTCTTGTTTGTACTTACACCCGATCTAATGAGTCTGATATTAAGACTTGAAATGCTTTATTCCAGGGAATACTAAGCGAAGAAAAAGTGAACTCATTTGATGTGCCCATGCACAACTCGACTCCCAAAGAATTGGAAGGAATTGTCCGAAGAAATGGACAATTAACCATTGAGAGAATGGAGAAAATGACTAATCCCAGGCAGGAAGTATTATGTAGTGCCAGTGGTTTGGCCTTTGCTATGAGAACTGTGTATGAGGGACTCGTCAAAGAGCACTTTGGAGATGAGTTTGTCGACAAAAATTTTAACCATTGTGCAACAAAGGCTGAAGAGAATATTTCTACGGTTCTACCATTGGGCAGAGAGTACAGGACAGCGAGATGGACTTATTCATCGTACTCAAACGCATTTAGGGTATATTGGGAATCGAGTTGCATGTTGTGATGTTTAATCTATAACTGCTTCGGAATAATAGCACTGTCACTTAACGTGTTGCACTTTCTCAGTTATATAGAACACAACAATTACAAACACACTCCTGCTATATTTTAATTTAAATACTGCTATGTTGTGATTTTATCATAAGTATTGGTAATTTCATATTAGTGTCAAAACAATTAATTAAATTTGTTTTCCCTTTCAAGAAAGAATTAATACAGTATTGTATATTCAATTGTTGAGGAAATTTATAATCAACGTTTTTGCCAAAATTAAACTAGCTGCCTCTCAATGATTATTTTTAATTACCTTGGTTTTTCTCATGGCATCACTGACATTGTAGATACGTTTATGATAGAAGTTAAATCACTAAAAAAATAAATTATGAAACTTGTAATTTGGATTTAATTTAGGCTCCATTTGGTATAACTTTTCAAATATAGCTTATTTAATTAAAACTTTCACCAAAAAAAGAAAATTAGTTGTTTGTTGACAATTAAAGCTTTTATTAAAAATTATAAAATTATTTTGATAGGCAAGTTTTTTAAAATTATGTTATGAATGGAATGAAATAAAATTATTAAATAAAAAGATATTTTAGATATTTTAATATTTTAAAAAACTTTTTAATTTCTACTCCCAAAAAGTTTAAAAGTTGTGCATCTATTAGTATAGGAAAAATAGCTTATTTTATCTTCAAAATCTATATAAAAAAAAATCAAACAATAATAAAAAATTTGAAAAGAGCTTATAGGGTCACTCATAACCATTAGATAAATCATACTAAATAAGTATTTAGCATTCACAACCAAGGAAAAATATTTTTTCTGAATGACTCCACTATAGGAAGAGCTAACCTATTAACTTGAAATATTTGGGGGACTTAGCTCAAATTCTCTCTTCTAGAGATTGAAACAAACTCTCTCTAAGGTTGACAAATGAACTTAGGAAAGGTAAATAAGAGATTTCATGTCAAAGTAAATAATGAAATTGATATTAATCTTCTTCTTTTTTTTCTTCCTTTCTCCTCTCCCCCTCTGTCTCCTTTCTCTGATTTCTTCCCGTTTCTTTCTACCAAAACATGCACTAAATACTAATTTGAGTCACATTGGAACGTTTTTGGCAAATGGCAAATAGATGCTTGACGCTTTAGGAACTTAAAGACGACGAAGGACAACTCAGTCACTTCAGGTAATTACGAAGGAATTCGTCACCCTGAATTCTGTATTAAAAATGCACTTAAAAAAAAAATTGGTATTCAAAATTTGCCTAATGTGCATTTGGCGTTAGTTCGATTGACCTCAAAACTCAATTCTAAATGTTTTTAATTAACCACCATTTTATTGGTTAAAAAGATGCTTACAAAATTCACCTGACTTAGAGTTGTCTCCAGGTAGGAGAAGATAATTCCAACTTCAACCACTTCATTTTTAGTCTATTAATGCTTCATCTCAGTTTCTTTGACTTCGATACATGCGAGTAACGTGTTCATTGAATGCTGGATACATGATGATTTGTTTAATGGTGAGAATATTAGCACTCTAATAAGTACCTAAGCACCACCTTCCACTTGAAACACTCAATTTCTTAAAATTTTAAAATTTATCCTTTTACTCGGTACGCTCTTTGATATACAAAAATTATCCTCAAATCTCTTTTATTGTGCATTTTTTTTTCTTTCTACATTCATTAAAATAATTTTTACATCCAAAAACTTTGTTTAGTGATCATTAAACTTGATATATGAATAAATAAAGAATTTTTTCCCCATCAAATAGCTAAACTTGTTCAAATGAATAAATTGAGGATATTTTTCGGAATCTCATTCCAGTTGAATGTTGAGGGTTATTGAGTGATTAATTTTTTATTTTTTATTTCAATAATATGCCGTCACGAATGTATCAACTCTTATTAGGTATATTAAAAACAATTGTGTTGGATCAATTTTAGTAGGTTTGCCAAGTTTAATTAAAAGTTAATTAAAAAAATAGTGTGTAAAAATAAAGAACATAAAAGTAAAGCACACAGGAGGATTTTTATGTGGTTTAGGATTTAAATCCCTGTTGGAAATATGAGTCAATATTTCTTCTTCATAAATAATAGCTGTTGGTACTATTCATGGGGACTGTTCACACTATTGTTCATCTGATACTATATACAATACTATTCACTCAGCACTATTTATGGCACTATTTATCTGATTGTAATAATAAATTCATTAAAGCGTGTATAATATATTGTCCTTAAGATCGATTTGTGCTGCTTTACGAAGATTTTTTGATGCAATAAGGAAACAAATAATGTAGATTGATCTCCAGGATTTAATGACACTACTGTTGTAAGGTTGCATTCCAAACAATAGTGTTGAACAATTGAAAAAAAATTATGAAGGAAACATAAGATAGAAGGATAGGTAAGGGCTTGTCAACAACTTGAAGACCTTTTGTGTCTCTTTTATATAGAAAAACCTTCTATAATCATTTTTCTAATTCAAGTTGACTTAGTCATCTAAGTGTCTGATAATTTAATTCAATTTTGATAATTCAAATCACATCTATATTTGACTTATTTGATTCTAATTTATAATTAAATTAAACATATAACTAATTTCATATCAAATATAAAATTAATTGCCCTTACTTCCCTCCAGTTTGGGAAATTAGTATTTTGAAATACCAATAAAATTCCAAAAACCCCTCCCATATTTCAAAGTACTTTAATTTCCATCATCATCGAGTTCAATGCATATGAACTGGTGCTTTTTGGGAGATGAACCAACCATTGAACAACTATCTGTGTCTCATAGAAACTTGGTGAAACTTATAATTTTTGTAAATCAATATTCCTTTTATGTAAGGCAGAGGACTAAAAGCTAATATTAAACTCTCTTATTTTTTTGCTATTTTGCAGCTTGGCACTTTAATGGCCCTATGCCCCTAGATTAATGAGTGCTCTAGAGAAGTCTGTCTAACTCTCTTAGGAACTAACCCAGTTCCATGCTCATATAGGAAAACCTCCATCAAGTGTATCTTGTAGTTTTGACTTACCATCATACACAAAATGTGGGTTATAAAGTTCATTAAGACCTCGATTGCTCAACCTAAATCGCTATAATAAGAAACTATCTCGTTGTAGGGAGAACTCAAATAAATAGGTCGACAGTGCCATAAGACAACAAATGACTTGTTATTACCTTATGAACCTACTTCACAGGATCTCCAATTACTAGGTAGGGTTACCATTACTTTTATCTTTTGTTATAGATAAAAGTCTCACCCCCCTCAAAGTAATTACAATTAACCTCATGTTTAGTAGTTTAGTAAGAGAATTGGCCAAATTTGACTCTAACATCACAATCTAAGCTTATAAACCTATATACTAGTAGTTGTTCAAGAATATTAAATCTTAGATGAATTTATTTATTTTTCTCATTATATATCTTATCTTTTTGCCATGTCAATATTAGTGTGACAATCACAATATAATCACATTGAAATAGAAGAATAAACATCAATGGAAAGATCTGTTAAAACATTTCTTAACCATTTAGTCTCAATACACGCTTTCTCCAAAGCAACTAGATCAAACTTTATGGTAAAATGAGGTAAAAACATTTGTTTGGAAGATTTCCAAGATACAACTCCTCCATCAAGGGTAAATACATAACCACTAGTGGATTTGATTTCATCTTATCTAGAAATTAGTTTGCATTACTATACCCTTCTAACATAGATAAGGAGCTACTATAGTTAAGTCCAGAATCAATGATGCATTTTCAAATATTTTACAAATCTATCTATAACAGTCAAATAATCCTTATTAGGATTTTGAGAATAACTACTCAATCTACCTATAACATATGTAATGTTAGACTTGTATTATTCACTAAGTATATTACACTACCAATGATTTGGATATAGCTCTATTTATCAACACTATGTTCTACATTTTTCGTAAGGTGGGTATTTGCATCATATGCTGTAGTGACCGATTTTCCATTGTAATACCCAAACCTTCTCAACATAGTGTTCTTGTAACAACATGAGACTATCATTAGTATTAGTGATTTTAATACCTAATATAACATTTGCTTTTCTCATATTCTTCATATTGAGGTTAGAACTTATAAGCAAGCATTCTCTTAGTATTATTTGTATATTCTTTTGATACTAATACTTTGTCAAATTTCTCATGCCATAGTTTTCGTGCTTATTTTAGGCTATATAATGACTTTATTAATTTGCGTGTCATTTTACTCAATAATTAGAACTACATAACTCATGCAAAATTTTACATCCAAGTTTACTTTTTGATAAACAGTTTTGACATCCATCTAATAAACATGTAAATTATGAATTGCAACTAATGCAATCAAAACTGTAATGGATGCAATATGTGTCACAGGTGCATATTAGCATATGCATCAAAATTTTCTATGTCTTTCTTTTTTGAGAATCATTTGGCAAATAATCTTGCCTTAAATTTATCAATTGATCCATCTACTTTCAATTTTCTTTGAAAATTCATTTGCACCTAATCATTTTTTTTTAGTTTAAAGGTATAACAACAAATTCTCATATATGATTGCTCATGACGAAATCTAACTCTTTGTTGATTGCCTCTCTCCACTAAGGTGCATCTTGTGAAGCCATAAATCATTCTCAATAAGAAAACATAGAAGTCTCTACCAAAGCTATTAGTCATTCTCATCCTTTTACTTTTCCTATATTCAACGAATGAACTTTTAGAAGGATAATTTATTTGATTCTTTCATTGATATGTAATCAATGTTAACTTTCTTAAGAAAATAGAATCAAAGAACTCAATAACCTTGGACTTAATGATGGTATCCGCTTCAAAGAATACCCTTCGCTTTGAAATACCAAGAATCTGTAAGCGATACTATTTTTGAAATCCTCTATAAATAAGCAGTCAATAGCTTAAGATTTTGACCTACTCTTTTTGGGATCAAGTATAAGAATATTCGCTAGGTACCCTAAACTATGAGTTATGATAAATTAGGCTTATAGCCTTTCCATAACTCATAAGTATCTTTCTTGTTTTCTTATATGATATTCTATCCTCAATGTGGCAAGCTAACTACATAGCTTCCCTCCATAAATTAAGCAGTGCTTTATAACTTACTACCATAGCATTTACCACATTTTTCAATGTTTTATTTTTCTTCCAACTACATTAATTGATTAAGACGAATAAGAAGGTGTCACTTCATGGATGATACCATGATTCTCATAATAATCATTTAATATGATTGAATCATATTCATCTCTTCAATTCATAGTTTATTTTAAATCACTAAGGTCATTATGTACAAAACTGAGAAATTCAGTTTCTCTGTTCAGAATTGATTTACATGTCTTATTTGTGGATTTTGATTCCACACATGTATTACATTCGTTATTTGCCAAGCCTAAATTAGATAGGATACCGAGTTCTTTCATTTCCTTAATATAAGAAATATTCACATGACCATGTCTTTCATTGTATAAAGTCAATAACGCAAGCTAAGATGGCTCATCTTTATCTTTAACAATATTAAGAATTATAAACTTGAAAAATTCTACAGATAAATATTTGTTTCCTAACAAATATCTCATTATTTGACAATATAATTTTGTCACTCTTGCTCAATATAAATAAATAATTTAAACAGCATTGTATTTCATAAACATGACACATTCAACAAGAGGATTTTCTCAAAATTGAGTCTAAGAAGAATTTTTGTTTACAGGCTTGTGTGGACCAAAAGTCATCAAGAAAAACAATTTTTTCTCTTCCCTCTCTAGAATATAATCAACCATGCTTATCTCGAGCCAAATTGGCTTATGTAGTGTTTTGTTGTCTCCATTCCTTTGAGCTTAATTGCTATGTTAGCTAACATAGGGCCTAAGTTTTCTAAATAAAATACAATTTCCTTCTTTTAATAATGAGATTGAAATAGTTATTAGGACTTTTGTTCTGCTTCTTGTTATGAGGTGCATAATTCTCAAATAAATTTACCTTGAAATTTAATCCCTTTTTTCTTCTATTATATTTTCCTCCTCAATTTTATCAATCAAATTATATTTTCAAGACTAAAAAAATATCACTATTCATCCCTCTATAGAAAGGTCTTTAGTCTATGAATTTTTAATAAATTATTCTTTCATAAAAACAAATCTCAAATTTTACATAGATTATGTTGACATAATAATAAAATTTTCATAGCTTGATTCCATAAAAACAATTGAAAACAATTTTCATTTTAGACCTAAAAAAACATGTCAAACAGTTTTTTGCTATGACCTCCCTAAATTCAAAAATTCAAAACAATTTATCCTTTACTCATAAAATTATGAAACTTTCTAGAAATATATTAGACATATATAGGAAATAATTCTCCAAATTTCATAATTGTTGAAGAATTGTAGATATGGTGTAATAGTTTCATAACTCATACATTGTGTTGAAATCAGAATTTTTTAGAATAAATTTAAAAAATAATTATAAATGGAATTCTCTTCCAATTTTATTAAAACAAGTTTCAAAAGATTCTCTTAGATGTCTAATATATCATATAAAAATTTTATCTTCAAACTCAATTTGTATTAATTATTATGAATTTCGAAATAACCTTCTATTTAGCATAAATTTCTATGAAAACTTAAGATATTTGATAATTTATGTTCTGCTAAGGGCATCGTTAGACATAAGACAGTGAGGTCAACTCCTCAATAAAATAATTGTCCAAAGAAAATGAATAGAACTCTCATAGATAAAGTGAGGTGTATGATGATTCAAGTTGAGTTGCCAATGAGCTTGTGGGTTGAGACTCTCAACAGAGCCTGTTATTTAGTAAATTTGAATCTTTCTTTTACAATTAGATTTAGAAGATCATATGAGATGCGGACTGGAAGACCAGTAAGCCATAGAAGTCTTGGGGTGTTTGGTTGGTAGGTCTATGCTCATGTCAGTCGAGGGAGGTTAGCTCTAAGAGCTCCGCAAGTTGTTTTCTTTAGCTATCCTGATGGTGTAAAGGGTTACAAATTATGGTGCCTGGATTTGACTCCATTTAAATGCATAGTTAGTAGTTCATAGTTAGTAAAGATATTGTGTTCAATGAAGAAGAAGTGGCAAACAAGTTTGAAAAGAGTAAAAACCAACAACAAGGTCAAGCACCTAATGCTTAGTTTGAGATAGATTCATTTATTAAGAATAACTTAGATGAAACTACATCATCAAATGAAGCTAACGATGATTCAGATAGATAATAAACATCTCAAGATAAAGTTTCAGCTCAACATCAAACCCACGATTACCATTTTGTCAGAGATAGATAGAAAAGACAGGTCAAGACACATAAGAGGTATGGATATGTTAACTTAATTGCATATGCTTTACATTCTCCTCATGAGATTAATAATGAAGAACTAAAAAGCTTTAAAGAAGCTATTAACTATCAACATAAAGAGGAGTGGAGGAGAGCAATGGATGATGAGATTAATTCACTTCATAAAAACTACGCTTGGAATTTGGTTAAAAGACCCAAAAAAAAAGGAGAATTATGGAATGTAAATGGATATACAGAGTAAAAGAGAGTCTCACTACATTTGAACCTAGAAGGTTTAAGGCTATTGTTGGTTGATTTCTAAATATATGGGTGTTAGTGTGTAAGTATACACAACAAATAATAAAGTGATTGAGTATTCAAGTATCGTCTCCACAGGAACTGATGCTATTAGAGTTGCTACAACAATTAATTATGGTGCAAATTTCATTAAATCAACTTGAGTTGTTTTATCAACTAAATTAAACTAAGTAATCTAATTAACAATAAATAAAATGCAATAAACTAAATTAACACATCTCACATAAGAATATAATCACTAAAGATAATGTAGTCGAGTGAATTAACTCACTTAATGGCATTGACTGTTTTTTTTGTTACAAGATCTTGTTCTACAAAGAATTACTACAATCAGGGGCGTAACGCTAATGCATCCTCAGCTGTCACCTGATAGAATTCTTATATCGATATGCAACCTAATAATAACCAATTGTTTTGCCACATAAGATATAACATTAAAAGATCTAGGTTCTTAAATACCCTATAAGGTGAATCCCTATGTCTAATTCATCACTAGTTTTAGATTAAGAATGTCCCTATTCAAATTGAATTAACCCAACTTGGGAAACTTAATCTAAAACCAAGTATTGTTATGATATTTTCTATTAAAACAAGCCCTTTTGTAGCTCTCTTTTAGCTAGTATCAATAAATGGGTAGTCAACCAAAATAGTGAATTAAATTAAGCATTATCACAACAAAATACTATAGCAATTCTGCAGCAACACAATATTTCAGTCAATAAACCATCAAGTTTGTTTGTCACTCAACCACAAATACAATTAGTTCATGATTCTTAACAAAACAGAAATTAAAACTGTTTCAGCCATCAAATACATCATCATGAATTAAAGAAAATGAAGAGAGAAGAGATAGAGGCGGGTTGTCCCTTCTAGATGCTAGTTTTCTTCTTCCGCACGCCTGCAATCTTTTTGTTTCAGCCTGGAATTTCTTCTTCTCTTGTTGTTTTCTTTTTCTTTTTTTATTATTTCTTATGAATGACGGCTCTCTTTTTTTTTCTTTGTATGCGCTTCCTTTTATAATTGAAAACTAGGGCAGCTAGACATCTAGGGCACGCATCTTCCATATTTAGAAACTACAAATCATAGATTTTTCCTAAGATTCGCATGAATTTTTCCCCTCTGTTGTTCCAAGATTGCTATAGCAATGGTTGATATAGCATTGCACTGTTTTAGACTAGTTTCCACTTTTCTGCAGCCAATTTCTTTCCTCACTTTTCCAAGCCTATTGCACAACCTTCTTTCCTTGAATTTTCACTTCCAATTGCCTACAATTTAAGCACATAATCTAAGCACATAATTTATTCCAAAACAACCTAATTTATTGAAAGTAAACTAAAAATAGCTAAATATGCAAAATTAAGCTAAAATGCAACTAACACACATCATTTACTCTCTAAGTAATCTTTATTTAAGTCCAAAAGTGTCATTGATAACTCTCACTTTATAGAGTTATCAACTAGACTTATTGCCAAGAGATATACTCAAAAGAAAGAGGTTGATTTTAAAGAAGTGTTCTCATCAGTTGTAAAACATGCATCAATCAGAACCCTATTAGCTTTGACAATAGTGTCTAGCTTAGAATTGGAGCAGCTTGATGTTAAGTATGCTTTTTTGAATGGAGAATTATAAGAACATATTTATATGACTCAACCTGAGGGGTATGAAGTCCAAGGCAAAAGGGATTATGTTTGCTTGCTTAGAAAGCCTCTTTATGGCCTTAAGCAATCTCCAAAGCAGTGGTACCTCAAGTTTGATGAATTCATGGTCACACATGAAAATAAAGGTTTAACTGTAATTGTTGTATATATTACAAGCTATTGAATTCAAACATGTATATCTATTTACTGTTGTATGTTGATGATATGCTTATTACTTATAAAGAAGGGGTTAAGACAGAAGCTCTGAAGAAATTCCTCAACACTACCTTTGACATAAAGGATTTAAAAAATGCAAAGAAGATATCAGGGGTTGAAATAACAAAAAAAAAAAAAAATAAGGGTCAGTTTTCTTATTGTAAAATAAGTATTTGAAAAAAATTTTAGAAACCTTTGGACTGTAAACATATTCAAGTGCCATTAGTTACACACTTTAATCTTTGTAAGCTCTATTGCCTAAATATAAATGATGAAAAGTTTGAAATGGATCAGGCTCCATATGCAAATGTAGTTGAGTGCTGTTGTGGTGCTATGCTCTTTTATAAAATGGGTGTCAGTGCACAATTGTACACAACAAGTAATATAATGATGAGTATTCGAGATCATCTCCATAGGAATTGATGCTATCAGAGTTGCTTCAGCAATTAATATAGTGCAAATTCAATCTAATTAAATTAAACTCCTTTGCTAACTAAAATAAACAAATTAATCTAAATGACAGAAAATAAAATGTAATAAATTAAATTGACACATCTTACACAAAAATGTAACCACTAGGAATAATGTAGTTGAGTGATCAACTCACTTAATGACATTGACTTTTTTTGTTACAGTACCATTGCTACCATAATTACTTAGGCACTGGGTAGGACTCTAATGCATCGTCAGCTGTCACCTGTTAGATATTTTATATGTATATGCAACCTAACGATGACTAGTTGTTACGCCAGCACAAGATATAGCATTATATGCCCAATGTTCCTAATACCCTACAATGTGAATCCTTATGTCTAACTTATCACTAGTTTTAGATTAAGCACGACCTTATTCAAATTGAGTTTAACTCAACTTTGGAAACTTAATCTAAAACCAAGTATTGTTCTGATATGTTCCACTAAAATAGGTCTTTTTGAAGCTATATCTTAGCTAGTATCATTAAATGGGTAATCAGCTGAAATAATGAATTAAATTAAATGTTATCAAAGCAAAGTGCCATAGCAATTATGCAGCAACATATAAAATCAGTTAATTAACCATCAAGCTCGTTCATCACTCAATAACAAATAAATTTAGTTCACGATTTGTGATTAAACAAAAACAGTTTTAGTCATCATATACATCATCACAAATCGCGAACTAAATTTATTTGTTATTGAGTGATGAACGAGCTTGATGGTTAATTAACTGATTTTATATGTTGCTGCATGATTGCTATGGCACTTTGCTAGGGTGCGTGCTTCTTTTCCTTTTCTTGTTATTTCTTGTGAATGATGGCTCTTCTCTTTTTCCTAGGGTGCGTGCTTCTTTTATAATGGAAAACTAGGGCAACTGGACGTCTAAGGCCCGTATCTTCCAAATTTGGAAACTAAAAATCACATATTTGTTTATGAGATTCGTTCGAGATTTTCTCTTTTGTTACTCCAGGTTTGCTACAACAATGTTTGCTATAACACTGGCTACAACATCTGCACTACTTCAAACTCATTTTCACTTTTTTGCAGCCAAATTCTTTCTTCATTCTTGCAAGCTCATTGCACAGTATTCCTTCCTTGAAAATTGCCCTTCCAATTGCCTACAATCAAGCATATAATTTAAGCACACAATTTATTCTAAAACAACCTAGTTTATGAAGAATAAACTAAAAATAAATAAATATAAAAAATATAACTAAAATGTAATTAAAACATGTCATTTACTCTCTAAATAATCTTGATTTAAGTCCAAAAGTGCTTTACATAACTTTTATTTTATAGAGTTATTAGTTATATATGTATCTAGTATTTCCAATTTTATTTTCATAATTTCTGATTAATATATAATTTTATAAAAATCTTAGAACCCATTCTGTTCAGTTAAGGCAATGTGAGACAATGTTGGATTTTTTCAAGAAATAAATAGTTTTGAAAATGTTTTTGTTGTCGGATCCTCTTGAAAAATTTATGGAAGATACCCATTGATGTCTAGAATAATTGTTTAAAACATTGTATCATTCTGATTTTTAGTTTAAGAGTTAAAATTTAAAGAATCATACTTGTGTGGGTATAAATTAAAAAATTAGGTTCTTGGAATAAGTTATTAATAGTTATATCTTGTATTTGTTTAAGGTGTTTGAGGCTGTTAGAGGCTTAGGGGAGTATTTAAATCATTGCTTTTATCAAAGTAACTTCATTTCTAATATATTGGATTTGTATAATTATTTTCTTACTATTATAGGTATATGTGTTTTTATACTTCTTAAAAGATTCATTGGTTTTCATAACAAAATTAGTTTATGTAAATATTTCAAATATTTCAAATAATGTTATTTTTATGGTTATAATAGAATATTATAAATGCTCTTAACTATGTAATTTATTTTGTTACGTGATTATCTTTTATGAATTTGTCTATAAAATATTATAATGGAATTTATTTTCCAAGCCTAGATCATTGTTAATTTTTATGAATATGATACAAAATATTTTGTTTACATTTATGATTGAGATTATTTATGATTGTTCGGGAACCACCTCTTGAGACTATATAGGTGTGCTTATTTTTGGAGCTAGAGATTGATTTACTTTTGCTAGTTGAATAAGAGAAGGATAAATTCATGTTTCCTTTAAATTTGTTTGTTTTATGAACTTGTAATTGAGGGGTTTTGAGACTTTTGCTATATTTATGTATTTGGGAAAAAATATTTAATATTAGACATATGGATTTGTGGATTTATTTGAATAAAATTTAAGGTATTTCATTTTGAAATTTTTATGTAAGGATGTTGATTTGTAAGTAACCTCCTTCATATATACTGCTTGTAACGGCACTTTTGAGAGAATATTAGGAAAGAACATATAAATAAGGAGATAGTATTAAAAAAAGCCCGGTTTTTTAATTTTCACTTTTATAAAGAATTTTATATACAACCTAAATTTCATCCATTCGATTGATTATGATTTAAAGGCTACGATTTTGTCTAAAAGCTTTTTATTGAAAAAGGCAGCTCCCAAACATGTTTACTGTTTACTAAAATAACATTACAACTGTGCTCTAGGCATTTGGAAGTATTGTATGACAACTTCATTGTGAATATTAGTCATAAAACATCTCTTATTCAATTTTATTACTGATTCTTCACAATTTTCATCGTTGAAAATGTCCTCTCTGTAATAGAAGTAGCAACTGGTATACCCTATTCCTTACTAAAATGCTAAACAAGTAATGTAATATAATCAAACACATACATAACAAAACGATCACTGTAAGTAGGGAACATAGTATCTCGAATTAGAGCCTCTTATATGAATTTGAACTGTTTCTTCCGTCTCAGCGTAGAAAATGGATAAGGATGTATTCAACATAGTTTAACTGCAAAATGCAACAAAATTTAATTTATGTTAGAATAGTTAAATCACTCAAGAACCAATTAATGGAAGTTGGTATGATTCGACTCAATATTCACACTAAATGGAGAATTAATATAATCACTTGCCCGCCAAAGGAACATGTAAAAGCCAAATTGTGAATCAAAATTATCGAGATCAACTTTTCGAGATCGAAGCCAGATCGTGAGAGCAAGTAGGATGTGCCCAACTATCTGAAAGAAATGAAAAAAAAACATTAATTACTGATGATTGAGATTACGATCACATTTAAGCACACATTAATTATCGAAGGTTAATTAAAAATCTTACAGTGACAAGCTTGCTTATCATCAAAGTTGAAGTTGCCCCAGCGACTACAGCACCTCCGTAACCCAGTAACATGATATTTACACAAAGTGGAAGTACCTTTTGGGAAAATAAATAAATGTTTGTAAGCACATTATTATTATTATTAGTATACTACGATTTATTTATTAATTTGAGATTGATGGGAAAAATTAAAATATTATATCAAAGTTATATTTATACTAACTTTTTCTTTGCCCAAAAGGACACACAGTGTTTGCATGCCGAATGCTTTGTCTCCTTCAACATCTGGCAAATCCTATTAAGGAAAAAATCACAAAAAAAACCAGAAAATTAGAAAGTATATAACATAAATTAATAAATAAGAATTCAATTTAATTTCACAAGAATTTACTTTTGACTAGGTAAATTAAATTTTTGCAATTAGTTATTACCTTGAGAAGTCCATTTACAAATGCGTAGATGGACATAATAGTAGTTGCAAAAATAAATGATCCTGTCATTGCGAATGGTTTACCAAGCAGGTATGTCTGCATATATGTGCCAAAATCAAGTCAATTCGTCAACAAAATTACAACAAATTTTTAAAATGTTGAAGTTTTTGATTAATTTTAGGAATTTCTATAAATAAATATTTATACACCTGGCTGTGTATGAAGTAAGGTATTTGAAGAATAAGTCCCATAAGAATCACGACAGTGAATGGAGCCATAAATGTATGTGACTTCCATCTAAGAAAGGGAAGCTGAAGCCAAAAGATTAATTAAGAACAACCAATTAGCTAGATGATTAATTATTCTCGATCTTATATTAATTAATATTGGTTTTATGAAATTAATTATATATGTTGTATGGAATTAGGCCACTCACTGGGACGGAATAAGCTGCTCCTGTTAAGCCCCATGCGATTACTGCCCAAAGAACAGCTGGAGATCCAGACATAAAGGCCAAAGCTAGACTCTGTAATTAAATTGGGGATCAACGAATTTAAATTGTAGATGTCAAAAAATTATTTTTATATTATCAAATAAACATTATTAGAAATTAAATTGTAAAAGCTTTTGTTGGCAGTTGCATGCTTACCAAGAGTGCTGACCCTGCACAAATTGCAATTCCAGTTACCATTGACAATTCCCCGGAAGCAAGTGGCAGATACGGCTTGTTAATCTTCAACAGTGTTCAGTTGATTTATTAGCAACAATGAATGTACAACGCTTATATATATATATATAGTTATTTAGTTAGTTAGTTCTTCTCTAGTATGGGTGTCCTTTTTTTCTTCATGCAGATACACTTTCTAATAAAGGGGTAACTGTACGGTTTAGAAACGTGTATCCAGTAAAAAAATGTAGGCATGCGCACCTAAGAATGATTATATATAGAGAGGTCCAAATTTCATGTAGACATGTAATTTACAACATTGTAAATGTCCTTTTATTTTGTAACTGACTTTAACTGTTATAAATGCATTTACAATGTAAAAATGGACGTTTGCACTTAAGAATTTTCGTATATGTGTATGTATATTTACCTTGTCTATTTCAACATCACAAATCTGGTTTAAGGCACATAGAGAAATGTTCATCAATATTTGTGGTACTACAACCTGAAATGTCAAAGATGAATTAATGTGAATCAAATAATTTGTAATATTATAATTGTAATTGTATTTATTAAGAAATTATATCATTTACCTTTAATACTCCTATAAGAAATGTGGGATTGACCTGAGAAAGGCTTTGAAGTGGAAGAAAACAAACTGATGTTACCGATACAATCTGTAAGACGTACAAAATTCGAAATTCAGATCTGTCAATTAATCGACAAAAACTTGACATCGTTTTATTAAGGAGAAGGGACAGTGACACTCTTAATTTGACTAAAAGACTTTTTCGTTTTCAGATATATATGGTAACATGGACTCTTTAAGTTTATCCAAAACAAGAGTGTTTCTTTATGACCATTTCTCAAAAAAAAAAAAGAAAAAAAGCCTCTTCGACCAATTTGCATGTTTCGGGGAGTTGCTATTCTTTTCCCTTAAATTAATATACTTGTTATGAATTTATAGAAGCAACTCACTACGTTAATTTGGGCGTAGTAACGAGTTAAATGGCTGACTGCATTCAACTTCTTCCTGAAAACCTCCAGAAAGCTCGAAGCAGCAGGAGCAAGTCCTGGATTATCGTCGTCGGATTGTAATGGATAACCATCTTGTAACGCCAAAGGAGCTCGGTGTTTGTTCAATAGTTTCCGATAATTTATATTGTTAATTATACCTTCAGTATGGAGTGCAATTTTGTTTTGATTTGTTAAGTGAAATGAACTTTGGGAGGAGCATTTGATTGACGACTTGTTGATTGGACTTCTGTTTACCACGCCATGTCTTTGCGTCAGTGGCGATGCAATTGTTTTAAAGCAACCTGGAGGTTAATTTAAAAAATATATATTAAAAAAATTGAAGGTATTGAATAAGAACTGATGTCGCAAGGGGTAAAATTGAGAATTACCAGGCTGTTGCAAAGGATTGAATTTTGATGATGAGATGCTTAAACATTGCATTTGAAGCATGATTAATTTGCTCTCTCTTTCTTCCTGAGTCTCGAGTCCTTCCTTACACTTGCGTATTATGCAGTGAATTTGATAGAAGTTTTGCATCAGACACTTAACATATATAGTTGTTCAGTGCTAGCAAACAAACGACATATAACATCGTACATTAGGAAAAATGGCAGAATCTTTTTGACCTAATGCTGAGTACAGGAATTAATCCTAAAACGTGTGTTGAATCCTTTTCTTGCAATTGATGCGAAACCAAACGACTAATTCTCATTCATTTGGTATTAAACGGGGGAAAAAAAAAATACCTTAGGTACATTTATTGATTTGCATCTTTAGTGAGATGAGTTTTTGATAATATTATGATTGATACTTGTTAAAAATACGAAATAATATGTACTTAAATTTTAGTCGTACATTATTATTAATGCAAGTGTTGTAAAATATTAGAAAACACTTAGCACTGGTGCATTAGACATAAATGTTTGGGGAAGAAGTCAATGGCCTTGTAACAAAGTGTCAAGTGTCGATATTAAGTTTTATAATAAAAGGAAAGTCATCAAAAGGATCTGGATTATGCCAAGCACCCCAGGTATTCTAAAGGATACCTGGGGTACATTATGTAGTGGTAGAAAAGTTACAAAAATATTCACAAAAGTATTCGGTGATAAAAGAGACCGAATCCTAAAAAAGATTAAATTTTCTGTCAAAAATAAGAAATCAATGAGGGAATATTGTACTAAAAAAAAGGGAACAACGATCTATCAAGCTTACAAATAGGTCAAAAAAGTTGTTTCCAAGATAATTGGAACCATCTATCCTTTCCTGTCACGCTTGCAAATCCCCAATTGCCTAAGCAAAGGTACGCGGGGACCATTCCTCTACTCCCAACACATGTATACACTACAAACTTTTTCTCCACACATACTCCAAAACACCCAAATAGTCACATGTATGAAGCACAAAAATATCTTTGCCACGACAACAAGGGTCACAAATAAAATAACGTTAGGTGAGACTGCAAGTAGGGTACTTCTTATAAATACTCAGTGTCTTATTTTTTAATTAATACAACCAACACAAACAATAGAGGCTGAGGTTTTTTCCACCTCCAACCACCATAGCCAAGAGTTTATAAGCTTTGTAACCTAAGATAACTCAACTCTGACTTGAGCAGCGGAGTGTGATCGTCGGCCACCCCCTACTCCACCTCCAACCTCATTTTCATTATTTTGTAGGTCCAAGATAACTTGGCAAGCTCTCTATGTCTAGATTCAAACCTCTCACCATTCCCACTATCCTTTCACTCTTCCTTCACTCTAAAAAAATCAAAACAGCCTGTTCTAATTTAGGATCATAAATTTGTTAAAATTTGAAAAAGTTGTTAAGTTATATGATTTTGTACACTGGCATAATATTATTAAACTATATGACTTAATAATTTTTTAAAATTTTAATAAAGTTCAAGATCTTGAACTAAATTAGTACAAATATAGTTTTATTTTAATGAAGGAAGCTTTTAGCACTACATGTATATATATTTTTTATATTTTGATTTTTGAGATTCGAAAGGTAAATTGTAGTTGCTCATTTATTGAAAGTAAATTAACAGAGCATACTTGGGGAATAATGCGATAGAATCAATCAATTGGGTTTTATTATTGTATTTCTCCGGTGTGAGAGTTGCTAGATTAAACAACAAGCTTGAGTTATATACCTTTTTTTTTTTGCCAACTAAATTATTTTATTATTTTATTATTTTTTACATAGAGAGGACTCTTTTACGTTGATTAAGAAAATTTCGTTTAAAATTAAATAAATTTTGATATTCATACTTTACCACTGTAACTTCGGTGCAGCCAAATGTCTACGTTGAAAACAGACGAGGGTTTTTACATGTCCTTAAACCCTCACTTTTATCATTTATCAGGCGACAAAATTTTATTAAGGTTACAGTCTTTGTAAAATAAGGTGGCTATAATAAGTACGAAACAGTAAGATTTTTATACCCCACTAGTTGTGCACCCGGCGGCCCGGCGTTTCCCAACGTTCCCTCTATCTCAACAAGACAAAGCATTATTATTTGATTTCGAGATTCTACTTGTAGGTGCAGCTCCCATGTCGGGTAGGCAAAATCTGCGATACCTGGACCCGGCTGGGATGAAATTTTTAGATATCCGGGTTGGGTTTTTTAAGTCGGCCATTGAAACTGTTTTTAATTCAAGTATTCAGATTTTATATATATATATATATATATATATATATATAAATTTTAAATTTATTTCAATAAAATTTGACATGAAATTATAAATTTTAAGTGTTTAAAAATTTATATTTATATAATAGATTAGTTAAATAAATATAAATATTTAAAATAATATATATTTTATAATATTTTTTTAATAAAATTAGGGTTTCGCGAAGTGATGTTGGGCGATGTGGGGTTTAGACTAGGTGGGTATTTTTGTCACCCCTACTCCCATGGAGCCATTTTGGCATTTTCAGTACAAAATTTTTTTAATATTATTATTTATTCTTTGAAAATTTTAGTATTCAACAATTTTTCTTAGTAATTAAGTTAGTAGACTCTAACAAGACTTGGACAATTTAAATGACTAACGTCTAAAGGGGATCAGACACATGCATGTGATATCAAACAGCCCCATTGGTAGTGTCTGTTATAAAGTTAGTGTCTGTTATATAGATTTTTTTTTTATGTGATTATAAAACAACCCATTGGTAGTGTCTAATATATATATATATATATATATATATATATATATAACAATAAAAAATAGAGGATAGATAAAGGTTTAATTAATTTTTTGGTCTATACTTATTCCAAGATTTAAACTCGAGCGATTAATTAAATAACTTCGTTTGAAACTCACATGATCAAATCCTTGAGAGAAATTTATTCTGTTGACTATGAATTTGTTTTATTTTTTAGCATTAATTTATATCCTTATCCTTAAATTAACATTAAGTTGATTAATGTTATCCGTTAGTTGAAATCTCTTATATGAGAAAAATTTAGATAGGACAAACACATCTCCTCAGTTTATCCAATAATAGCGAGCAACTTGATAGATTAAGCGCCGCCCACGTTTAATTATTAATATGTATCTGTGGTTGCACTGTCTCTTTGTTTCCTTCAAGATTAATAAGACACCGGGCTTGTCTTGTGTTCGATTCCACTTCAATTTATTAACATTTAATTTGCGCTAACAATTAAGAAAACAATAATTTGATACCATTAATCTAAACAGCTCACCTGTTAATCAGTTGATTAGCCCATGCGAGCACATGAAATTTTGATTATTTTATGTCAAGTTAATAATTAGCTACTTGTAACTATAATTATACATATATTGATGTCTTTTTAATACTAGTATTATACGAGGACTCATGCTAGCTAAATGATCAATTTCTTGTTATGATGGTGGTAGTATGGGAAGTATCAAAAACTAGTAATTTAACTAAACCATAGGAGGCTGAAAGATAAAGACCAAAAACGGGGTCACTATAGTGATATATTATCTTAAATCTTATTTAAACACAACTATGAGTTGCTATAGCGAAACACTCTCCATCTTTACTTTCATCAAAAAATTGTGTGGAGTTGACTCATTTAAAAATATTAGGATCTGTTCGGTAAATTTTTGGGAGCTCATTTATATTTTCTTTTTCATAATATGGGAAAAGTATATGTTTGGTTGCTATTTTAAGAGGAAATGATTCATAAAATGTAAACGCAGGATCTACAAATTGGTAATGACATTAAATAACTTCACATCATTATTATATTCATTCTCATTTTTTTTGGAGATGAAAAATAAGAAGAAAAATAAGAACTCAAGTGCTATTTGGAAATCAATTGCAGTTTAAACTTTGTTTTTTTTTTATGTTAAAGACCATTTTTTAGAGCTAAAAGTTCTATGTGCTCTTAGGTGAAAAAATTAATTAGATTTATATGAAAAAAAATTATTTATTCTGTTTCTTCAAGCTTTTTAAGATGTGATTTTTTTATTAAATTTTCATTTATGAACTCTTTTCTTTTTTGTTTGAAGAAAAAAAGGTATGATGGAATGCATAATTAAATTTTCGTGTACTCATGATTTTCATGAGATCTATAAATGAATAATAATTGTTTGTTTAAAAGAAGAATATAAGAATGTAAGGAATAAGTTGAAGAGAAATGAAGAGGTAAAGAACATAATTATTATTTTATATTTTTATTAAAAAATGAAACATATATATTGGTTTTATATTTTTATCCTTTTGATTTCATTCAAACTTTTTTGTTTATATTGAGAGTTAGAAGCTCATTATTCTTCCAATGAATGTACTTTTGATTTTAGTCAATAAAGCTCCACGCTTACCATTGATATTTGTCCCCCAAAAAAGAAAAAATAAAAAAATTATTTAAATAATGGAGGGATTTTCTTGATAAATAAAGTAATGGAGAAAGCTCCAATTTTGTCTCGGCACTTAAGCCGCCACTGCTTCGTTGTTATTGCAAACTTGAAGTCAGGAAATATTGGCAGGTCAAGTCAAGACAACTTGAGACATTTAAAACCAGTTCCCATATCTCATCTGAAAATTCTGAGGACAATTCAAGATTGTAAAAGATCTGTCATGAATGGCGTGCGAAGCTAGTCAAAAATAATAATTGGCAAACGGGCACGTATTCCACAGTCAAAGAACGTCAAATTTGCCTAGCAAAAACTTACAACTGACAACTTAAAACTTACAACTGACAACTTAAAACTTACAACTTACAAGTGACACAAAAATTAAATTAAATGACATCATAGATCTATCGAGCTAAATAATTAAATAATTGAGAATAAAAAATTCATTTGGTTAATTTCCAGATAATTATGAGAGAAATTTTATAGTCTTCTAATATTAAATTGTTTGGTCCCACCAAAGAACAGACGCACCATCTCAGCAATCAAATCTAGTATTTCGGAGTCAACAGACTTCCAAATTTTTTATTTTAATTTTTTTTACGTCTGTAACATGTAGTGAGTCGCATAGCGAGCCCACTAGAGCTGCCAAATGGCGGGTCCGTGTTGGACTAGGAGGTGACGCGAAGTTCTCTTCGAAGTTACCGGATAAGCTTCTATGCACCTTCACGTGGTCAAAAAGATTCTGCCGTTTTGTTTATGGTGTCCACATTATAATATTTTCAGTTGGCAGTGGCGAGAGACACAGCAGCAAGCAGTTGTACATATTTATACATACTCTCTCACGCACACACAATAAGAGTGTTAAGATTTTAAAATTCAATCCAAGTCAGTTGCATAATACACAAGTGAGAGAACTCAAGAAGAAGAAGAAGAAGAAGAAGAAACAGAGCAAATATTAATCATGCTTCACATGCAGTGCTTAAACCTCTCTCCAAAATTCAATCCTTTGCAACAGCCTGGTAAGCGATCTCTCGTTAGTTGTTTCCCCCATATATCATTTTCTTTTTTAACATTTCTGTTTTTATTTTAACTTCAATTTCAGGTTGCTCTAGAAAATTTGCCTCACCAATATTGACACAGAGAACCAAGTCGTCAATCAAATGCTCCTCTCAAAGATCATTTTCTTTCCCAAATCAAAACAAAATTACCCACAATAATAATAAACCATCGTACAAACCCCTCGTTCCTTTGGCGCTACAAGATGGTCATGCGTTACAACAATCTGAGGATGATAATAAACCAGCTGCAGCTCCAAGCTTTCTTGAAGTTGTCAAGAGGAAGTTGGATGCAATCAGCCATGTAACTCGCTATTATGCGCAAATTAACATTGTAAGACATATTGCTTCATCTAATTTTCATATATATATATATATATATATATATAGAGTATTAATTTGGTTCAGAGTTTTAAACTTTATTAATGTCTAAAAATGTTATTAAGTCCTATGATTTAATAGTATTTTGTCATTACACTATTAAACATTGTGGCTTAATAATTTATCCGGACCTTAACAAATTTTGGATCTTAGATTGGAACAAAGGTAGTAATGATGTGAAGAAGTGTGCTAATTTTTGTACAATTTACAGATTGTGTCGGTAACATCAGTTTGCCTTCTTCCCGTACAAAGCCTTTCGCAGGTTACTCCCGCATTTCTTATGGGAGTGTTGAAGGTAAAGTATTGTCTATCAACGCAATTACAATGAATACGTACTCGGAAATGATTAATTATTTGAATTAACATTGATTCATCTTGATATTACAGGCTGTAGTGGCACAGGTATTCATGAACATTTCTCTGTGTTCCTTAAACCAGATTTGTGATGTTGAAATAGACAAGGTATATATATATATATATTTATATATGAGTATAATTAATTATGTACATGTATATGTATATGCTAATAATATATATTTGTTTTGCTAATAAATGTACTGAATTTTCTTGAAGATTAACAAGCCATATCTGCCACTTGCTTCTGGGGAATTGTCAATGGGAACTGGAATTGCAATTTGTGCTGGATCTGCACTCCTGGTAAGCATGCAACTGCAAACATAAAATGATTTTTTAAATTTTAGTTGCCGATAAACTGTATTTGCAAAATAAATTTTGTGACTATTACAATTTTAATTAATACTGATCCACGATTTAATTGCAGAGTCTGGCTTTGGCATTTATGTCTGGATCTCCAGCTGTTCTTTGGGCAGTAATCGCGTGGGGTTTAACAGGAGCAGCTTATTCCGTCCCAGTAAGTGGCCTAGTTCCATACAACATAATTAATTTGATAAAACCAATATTAATTCATATAAGATCCAGATTACTTAATCATCTAGCTAATTGGTTGTTCTTAATTAATCTTTTGGCTGCAGCTCCCCTTTCTTAGATGGAAGTCTCATACATTTATGGCTCCATTCACTCTCGTGATTCTTATGGGACTTATACTTCAAATACCTTACTTCATTCACAGCCAGGTATATAAACACTTGTTTACACAATTTCTTCAAATTAATCATCTACTTCACTTTTTTCTTTTTAATTTTTCTAATTTTGTTGATGAATTGGTTTAATTTTGGCGCATATATGCAGACATACCTGCTTGGTAAACCTTTCGAAGTGACAGGACCATTTGTCTTTGCAACCGCTATAATGTCCATCTACGCATTTGTAAACGGACTTCTCAAGGTAATAATCAATTTCAAAAGCTTAACTCACATTTCCAAATGTAAAATCTTGTGAAGTTCAATTGGATTCTTATTTACTAATTTATATTATATACTTTCTAATTTTCTTGCTTTCTATGTGATTTTTTTTTTTAATAGGATTTGCCGGATGTTGAAGGAGACAAAGCATTTGGCATGCAAACACTCTGTGTCCTTTTGGGCAAAGAAAAGGTCAGTATATATATAATATTGATATAATATTTTATTATTCCCATCAGTCTCAAATGAATAATTAAATCATATTATAATAATATAATAATTGGCTTACGAATTTATTTATTCATTTTTTTTCCCGGAAAGGTACTCCCACTTTGTGTAAATATGATGTTACTGGGTTACGGAGGTGCCGTAGTTGCTGGGGTAACTTCATCTTTGATGATAAGCAAGCTTGTCACCGTAAGATTTTTAATTACTCTTTTATAATCATTGTGCGCTTGAAAGTGACGACAAATCTCAATCACCATTAATAAACTTTTTTTTTGTTATTTCTTTCAGATAATTGGGCACATCATACTCGCTCTCATGATATGGCTTCGATCTCGAAAAGTTGATCTCGATAATTTTGATTCACAATTTGGGTTTTACATGTTCCTTTGGCAGGCAAGTGATGACTATTAAATTCACTCTTAATTTTGACTTTTGTGATAAATCCCAGCAAGTTCCGTAATTTACTATTTAAGTGATTTAATTATTTTAACATAAATTAAATTTTGTTGCGTTCTGCAGTTAAATTATGTTGAGTACATCCTTATCCATTTTCTACGCTGAGAAGGACAGAACCGTTCAAATTCATGTAACAAATAACAAGAGGCATTGTCACGAGAAACTCTGTTCCCTACTTAACTACTTATAATAATTGTTCTGTTATGTATGTGTTTAATTAAGTTATATTGTTTAGCCTTTTAATAATGAGTGAGGGTATACTAGTTGCCACTAATACCGAGAGGGTATTTTTCAGCGATGAATATTTTAAAGAAATCAAACGTATATCAATAGATAAATGTTTGTTTGATTGTCTCCATAGAGAAATGTATTTCGAAAAATATTGACAAAAAAGTTGTTGTACAACTTTACAAAATATGACAACGCCTCGAATACAATTGTAATGTGATATCAAATTAATTTCAAGTCTACATAGTTATTATTATTATTTGCTATGTTAGTTATTATTATCAGATATGTTCGGTTTTTTTTTTAAATTATTGTATAATGCAACTGATATATTTATAATTAGATAATTCAATTAAAACTCGTTAAAATTAATACTACCAACCAAGAATTCAACTTTCATAAATTTAAGAGGAGAGCGTTAAACTCTACCTATGAACCAGCCGGCGAGAAATTAATTCTCCTATAAAGAATTGGAAACTTAACTCAAATTGTCAAATTAAATATGGAGTTTGGGACCAACGAGGCGAGGGAGGAGCCCACCGGCGGCAGCCGCCCTATTTTAACAAGAATTTTTCCGCAAAATTCCAGCGCCAAGTCGTAATCAATGTTCCAATGATTGAAATTGATGTTAACATGAATTTCTGCTTAAAGGAAAAACTATAAAACCGGGACCCCACCAAAAGATATTACTTCTTTCAAATCTTTTCTCATCTAATATCTGTGTCTTTTTCAGCACTGCCTCTTCATTATCTCTTGCCGTCCTAATCTTCTCCCAAAGCGGCCTTCACTGGCAGCAAATATAAAAGAACAAAAGAAAAGTGCCGTATAATAAGCCAATAATAAGGACATTAAAAGTATTTTAAATACGAAGGAAACAAAAAATATTTTTAAGGAATTTTAAATTGAGAAAGGAGGTTATTAAAAAAAAGTAAGTTTTTTAAATTTTCTATTTTTATCAATAAACAATTATTTTTTTTGGTTATGTTCAATAGTAATGATGAGAAAGATGAAAATTGAAAGAAGGTTGAAATTAGGTTTAACGAGGAATAAGCTCAATTAAGTTTATTTTATCATTCGTGAAAGTATTATGAGAAATTTCATTATTTTTAATCATTCTAATGGGGTAATTCTTTTGAAAGGATTGTAAGAGAGTTTTAGAGGGTGGCAATAGTCCAACTTTTTCGTTTCATGAAAGAGAGAGGCTCAATTTAGTTGCCCACTTAGACAAAGCTAATTTAGGATTTTCTTCTATCTTCTAAGTCTTAAGTTGACTCTTAGCAATAACCATAGTGTGGGCCAGCGATGACCTGTTGATTAAGGATTTGCTTTGACCTTATCTTCTCACTAAAATCATTCGATTTTTGACTTTTTGAGATTTATTTTTTTATATTAAAATTAATAGATTATTAAAACGTAAACCAAATAAATAATAAAGTGGAAAAATAAAACCCTTAGAATGTAAAAATTCTACATTATTTATTTAATTATTATCATCATTGAACACCTGTTCTGGGTTTCGAGCAATATCGTCCGCTATTGAAGTCCCCTTTTGAAGTATTTACACGTTATATGATTTAAGAAAAAAATTTCATCGTAGTTAGGGATGGTAAATATCTAATTATGGATGGATAATATCCATCTAAGTATAAATACATAATTATCCATAATGGATATATTCATATCCATATCCGGTATTTAATATTGGATATGAATATGAATTTTATCTATATAGATATGGATATTCATGAATATTTAATTTTTATTATATAAAAATAATCTAAGAAATATGAAATAAAAAAAATTATATAGAATAGTTAAAACCAATATTAAATTTCAATATCAAATAAAAATAATAAACATTTCAAATACCAAGTATCAAAACTATGAATTCACCGAAAAAAATTATAATATGAAATTAAAAATTAATTTCAAACTAAATACAAAATCTCAACTCTTCTAACACATCATTAATCTCCAGTTTGACCATCATCACTAATCTGCAAATTAAAACAAAGCATTAAACAAGTAAATAATTTGCATTATTTATGACCATGATCATTCATAATTGAGCATCACAATAAGCATAAAGCACATACCAAAAAGAAAAAAGAAAAATAAACACTATTTAGAACATGGTTGAGCCTCTTCTTCATCATTATTATCAGTCATTTCTCCGCTCATTTCTTCTCCATTCATCACTTTATCTCTAGGAATTCCACCTATTTTTTAAAAAAATTATAAAATATAAAGAAAACAAGTATTATCAAAATAAAATAAAGTGCGAAAGTGAGCTGAATTTGATACCTTTCAATTGAGCCCACATCCAATTCTGAGTACACATTAAAGCCTCTAATGTATTCGGGTGAAGTCTACTACAATGTGGGCTTAAAAATCGACCACCCTCACTAAAAGCAGACTCAGAAGCAACTGTAGAGACCTGAACAGCAAGCAAATCTCCAGCAATCTCAGACAATATGGGATATCTACTTCTATTCACCTTCCACCACATTAAAATATTAAAGTCCGGAGTAGTCTTATCCTCATCTTCCAAATAAGTATCTAACTCCGACTTGACTCGTTTACGAATATGTTGGCTTTTAAATACATTAAATTTTTGCACATCCCACATGCCCATCACAACTGAACTAGAACTAGAATTACAAACAACACTAGACTCACCAAATCCTTCAGCCAAATTCAATCCAACCATACTCTTTTTTTTATATTCTCTATATAAATCAGAACAAAGAGTATGGATTCTATCAATATGAGTTGATGCATTACTACCATAAATTTGAGGAAAGAAATAATCCACTAGAACCATTTTGTATCTAGGATCCAATACAACAACAACAGCCATCACTCCATGGATTTCATCCCAATATTTTCCAAACTTTTCTAACATGCTTTTCGTCATATTTTTTATCACATCACATGAAGAATTAAGCCAAGCATTCAATGATAATCTAATTTCACAAATTATTGGAAAAAAATAAGTTAGTTGTTGGGTATTTAGTATCAGAAAATATCTCTGTCATGGTATAAAAGGGCTTCAAATGCTCATATACTACTCTTGCCAACTCCCACTCCACTTCAGTAGGCAAGTGCTTATATTGGTTATCACGATGATTCAGACGAGTAAAAACATCTTTATAAATCAAAGCAACTTCAAGCATCAAATATGTTGAATTCCACCTAGTTCTACAATCAAGCACTAAACTCCTAGAACAATTCAACTTCAATTGGCGATTAGTCGTATCTTCAAACAACTCTATCCTTTTAGGTGATGATGTCCAATAATTAATACTGTTTCTAACTTTTTCAATTGCATCACCTATTGCATCTAACCCATCCCTAACAATTAAATTTAAAATGTGAGCACAACATCTCATATGCGACAATTTTCCATTTAATAATAATGAACCAGAAGGAAACTTAGCCAACAAAAGCGGAATCATGGCATCATTAGTGGAATAATTATCAACCATTATTGTAGATAACTTTCTATCTACATTCTAACACTTAGCTAACTCATTAGAAAGTGCTTTCGCAGTATGTGGAGAAGACACATATATAAATTTAGACAATTTAAAAAAAGAATAAAATAAAATTACAAATAAGAATAAACAAAATAAAGTACATATAATAAAATATAAATAAAATTTATTAAACTTTTAAATTGGTACCCTAATATCCGATTCCATAGAGTCCACGAATTGTCAATAAAATACCCTGCCACGACCATATACTTTAATTCGTTTTCCAAAACATAAGCATTAATCATCCATGGATCATCGTTAGGTAGTATTTTTTTATCTCTTTTTTCTGATTTCTTTTTCTAACTTTCGATAGTTGAAGCTACATGAATTTGGCCCACCACATTTATTTATGTGTCCGGTAGTGGGGTAGTGGTACTCACCAATTCCATAGTACTTTGTGCTTAGATTTTTAATATCTTTTTCATATGAATTCGTTGAAGAATTTAACAGCCATTTACTTTACATAAATTGAAGTCAAAATTCAAAAACGATGCTCAAGAAAGTTTATTTTAACTGATGATCGATGTCAATGTGATTTTCTTCAAAGACCGACTGCACTATTGTCTACTCGTGTTTGCTCACTGAATTAAAAATATGTTATTAACTTCTCATTTTAACACAGAGAGACTGTACAGTGATAAAATTACCCTTTAGAAAGGAAAAATACAGCAACACCCCTAAGGTTTGTTAAAATAATTACGCATGCCTGTTGATTAAAAAAAAAAAAATCATAAAGACGTCATTTTTTTTTTTGGTTTTTTAACTGTTAGACATGTTGACTATAACAACCCAAAATTAACTTTAAATTTTGTAATAAAATAAAATATAATTTTTATAAATTATTTTGAATATTAAAAAAATTATTTTGATGGTATTGATATGTCATATACATTTAAAAATTTTTAAAATCAGTTTGACATATTAATAATTTTAATTGCTATATTTGATATTTAATATCATTTACAAATTCATATTATTTTTTTATTATGAATATTTGAATTAATCTTTGGGTTAATATAGTTTTAAAAAATTAATTTTTTTAGTAGACCATAGCAATATTAAAAATTAATTTGCAACATATACACTATTTTATTTTAATACTATATCTATATTTAGTGTAAAATTTAATAAAATCAACGTTTGGATGATGGATTTTAGTGTCAATAAAATATGTGGGACAAATTGATAGTAGCTTAATATTTAAAATAATTTGTAAAATATCTATGTTATTTTAACAATTAATTTTAATATGATATTTATATATATTCATTCTCAAGTGCAGGTTCCCTCAGTTTTTTAATGCAGATAAGCTATTAAAGCCAAGTTGTTTAATAGAGTAATTTTTCAATGTAACATATAGTTGTGTGATTTAATAGTGTATCTACACTAACTCTAATAAGCCGCACGGTTTAACAGTATACAAAAAAAATGAGGGTATATCTTTATATATATGTATGTATGTATGTATGCATAGAGTTCTTCTCTAGTATGGATGCTCTCATATTTTTTCTCATGCGGGCACACTTTAAAATAGTGGGGTTTAAGAAAGTTGGTTTTCAACTCTTTTAAACTGCACGGTTTTATGGTTTATTAAAAAACTAGCTATTTTAAACCGCACGGTTTAACAATGTGTCTGCATTAAAAAAAAAATGTAAATGTTTGCACTTGAGAATGATTATATATGCACATATGTATGTATGGAGGCTGCAAAACAAAGGTTCACTTGGCTAAATTTTTAGTTATCTAGTCTAGTATGTTATGCGATCTGTTTGTGTTTTTATAATGCTTTAGTTTGAAAATGAGTATTCACCAAAATTATGGCGACTTTTGGCTCGTGTACAACTAAAATGTAGCAATAAACAAATGCAAAGATAGTGGCATAATAATTTTCCATGGTGTAGATTTAAGCCTACATCTATAAATAAAGACTAGAAGATAATGAGAATTTATGAATTTATAAATTTATAAATTTAAAAAATGACTCTCCAAACACAAATTCCCAATACACCCAATTGGATTCCTCATAATGAGCATCTAAGGAATGCCCTGACAAAACTCTATCATGAGCTCACCCAAATGCTCTAGCTACAACTCACAAAGTTTGGGATGCCTTTGCTATCAAACTGAGAACTCTATTCACAATGTAATTATAAGGATGCAAGACTTTCAAAATCAACAATTTCAGCATAAAATTCCCTGCGATGCCCGCCATTTCTATGTGTAAATCCTGACAAATGAGGCGTGAAGCCATCCTTCCATAATGCTAAATGCCCCATGTGAATCCATTGTTAATTTGCAACCAACTCACTGCATGGATGGTGGCTTTTGTACTTGCATGCATTAGAGCCATGTAAAGTTTGTTAACCAAATTATCAATGTGTAATAAAAAAGTTTGCCATGGCCTGAAGTTTAGAAACTTTATAAACTTTATAAAGTTTTTTAAAGTTTCTTTGATAGCTAATTAACAGTTTTGGAAATGCATCAATAGCCTGAAGGTCCTAACGTTCAAGACATCCCCACTGTGAGACAGCTCAGACCTGAAAATCACTTTTCTTTCTTCTGCTCTTTTCTTTAGTGAATACTTAATTTCAGACCTTGCACAAGAGCAATTGAGGTAGGTTATACAGTTCCATCGCCGGCAGCCAAATCCTTCGTCTCACCACTCTTCTCCTAAGGACACTCAAAATCAACGTAAATTAATATTGGAGTTGATAAGCTGTTCGGAGCATGAGAAAAGAAGAAAGAAAAGAGAAAATGAATAAGAAGAATCTAGATTAGTCTAGAATTTTTACTGAATAAAATTGATTGATACAATCTGAGCTATAGCAGCTCTATTTACAATTACTTACGAGCTGACAACTGAGCACAGTGCTAAATAACAGAATTGCTTACTAATTCTTGGGACCAATTGCAAAAGCCAACTGGCTATCAAATTGCTTCAAGTGCTATAGATCAGCTCTTCACATTTTGTGCATGACTCTTAATACACGAGCTAAACTTATCAGAATATATATCACCATTCGTTAAACCTGCTTATTAGTACACATCTTCGGCTACACTATCTCATCATAATATCTTAACATCCCTCTACATGCTTAGCCGTATGAAGTAAAGATGGGCTTGTCTCGCAGGTAAAGAAAAGGATGGTGAGCTAAGGCCTTAGTAAGAGCGTCTGCTGTGTGATTGGAACTAAGAAACATAGCTGACATGGAGACTCAGGTTAGCAACCTCTTCTCACAAAAAATGAACATCAAACTCTCTATGCTCGGTACAAGAATGAAACTTT